>LQNS02278170.1:40572642-40615474 GCA_001587735.2 Parhyale hawaiensis
CAGCTCTCATAGGGCAGTTAATTAAGAACTCTCGCTATCGCGTAACACTCGGGCACCCCAAACCGCGCAGCTGCCTCACAATCGCATGGGAAAGCGCAAGCAACATCTCTTCTACTTACTAACGAGCGCAGGAGAGAGAGCCATGATCCATTCTACCGAGCTGCTCTACCCGAAGGCCATTAGCCATGGCTCGACAGATCATACGGATCAGCTCTGCGCGGGGTGGCACTCCTCATTATTTCTTGAAATAATTCCGAAACAAGTATTTCGTACGAACTAAATATTGATAGTCAAACCGCATGAAATGGGTAATTCAGTACCTCAGCAATTTGTTGCTGTTAGTTTATGCTATTTCACTGCCTAAGCTAAAAAGGAAATATCACGTGCGGAATTATTCATACACACTGAAGATAAAATATGCACCGACTTAACAAAGTCACTTAAGTGGTCTGCTGACAGAAATTATGTTACTTAGTAAGATGCTGACCACCAGATAATTGAAATATTCGGATCATCAGCTGCTTCTTGGTTTCACCATCTAAGTTGCAGCATACTGTCCACACCGGCATTTAGAGAGAACGCAAGAAACAGTAGAAGGCGAAAATATATCTCAAAAAGGCTTTTTACCCAAAAAGGTGAATTAAAAATAACTCTCATTTGACCTGTGGATCGCTATAGATGTCTTTACATCATTACACTAAACGACCAAATAAAATTCGGCCGATTTATTTTCACTGGCGGGTTACGGGGAAATTTCCCGGTTAATTATTGCTTTTACTTTCTAAAATGATTTTTCTAGCTTAATCACCCAGGCTAAACTAACGTACTTCTCATAACGCACACTGATAATTGTGTCGTATGTAGCGCAGTCCGTCTCCGTAAGGCCGTGCGCAGACGAGCGACATCTTCGGTGATTTCGACCAGACAAAATTGTCGGATCGTCATGCCTGGCACGATATTTCAATGCACACGTAGCGAGGGAAACGTTCTCACACTTGCAATGTCCTAGGGTGCAGTTTTTAGAAGTTGCATGAAAAAGAAATTGTAAATATTAACTAATAAATTTTATTACTTGTTTACACGGCATAAACGAGTCTCGGTATTGCAATTGTAAATATTAACTAATAAACTTTATTGTTTGTTTACCAGGCATAAACGAGTCTCGGTATTGAAATTGTAAATATTAACTGATAAATTTTATTGCTTGTTTACTCGGCATGAACGAGTCCGTGAACTTCACGAAGCCAATAGTCAGGCATTCTAGCATTCAGTGGGCTGAGAGAAGTAGGGAGGCCCTGTAATGGCCGACTGTGGATACAAAAAATAAGCTAAGCAGCAGATACCGAACGGCCCTTAAGCAAATGCATAGGCGTGGAAACGAGCTCAAAGCAGAATCCAAAACCAACCAAACCGAAAGTGCACACCGTTGAATAATCTGCAGATGGAATCACAAAAGAAAGCAACAGTGAGAAATTTTGGAAAATTCCATTATGAAAGTGTTATGAATTGTTTTGATGGCAACAATCGTTAAGATTATACTGACAGTATTCTTGATAATATGAGCTGACCTCATAACCAATGAACTGTATAGCACGACGAGGTCCATGTTGCATTATAACTACTTGAAATAATAAAGCTACAGGTGCAGACAATGTACCCACTGAAACTTACATACAGCTCCGGAATTTGTAACCCTACTTGCTGCCTCTCTACCCTACTTGCTGCTTCTTTAACTCTGTGCTTTCTTCCAGACAAGCTAATGCAGGTCATAATATCACCAGTTGTAAAGAGCAAGGCAAAATGCGTGACAGACAAGGGCAATTATCGCCCCTTAGCAGTAGCTCCGTCACTTTCAAAGTTGATGAAAGCTGGTAGAACTGGTTCTTGAGAGAGGGATGTCAATGTATACAGACACCGAAGATCACCAGTTTGCCTATAAAGCATAACACGGTATGGAAATGGCGGTCTTTGCAGTTAAACAAATTATAAATAACTTCACTGACAATGGCTCGCCAATGTATCTGATTTCTCGACGCTAAGGTAGCATTTTACAGAGTGCGCCATTTGTCTCCGTTTAAGTGTAGGCTGGAGAAACAAATACCTCTTTTCTTTTCCTAAAATGGTTACATCCAGACGTACTTAATGAAACAGGTAGCTTTATCCTTAGCGAAAATTTTAAATACACAATAGATGGGTGAGAACAAGCCCTATCTTTACTTCAGGTAATGGATCAACTCTCGTTAGAGCAGATGATTCCTTGCCAACAAGGAAAGACAACATTTTCTAACAATTTATGAAGAATATCAACATCCAGGATATAGTTTTGTCTCAGCACAAACTTATTGCTATCACAACCTAGTTCAAAAGCTGTGAAGAGTGTGACTCGAAAAATAATGGAGAGATAACGAAAAGAGCCTTCACGAATTAAATGCTTTCAATAATGAGATAAACTGGGAACATTTGAACGATGAACTGCAGTCTGTGAACTGGGACACTCTTCTAAATGACTCTACTCAAACTGAAACAATGAAAGAAATCTTCGAAAATGTTCTGTTGGAAAAGTGCGGAAGTACCTCCCACCGACAGGTAGGAAATGCCCTAGAAATCGCCACCATAAATTCCACAAAGACGCACTAAAGAAATGAGCAAGATCGATCAAATGCCAAAAGTCATCATATGAATTGCAACGACGATTTGAATGTCACTGAAGACTGGAAGAGATTGAACGTAAACTTGCCCAGTCTTATAATGGAGAGAAACAGGAAAAAGAAGTGCAAGCCATCCAGAGGAAAAAGAAATATTAAGTACTTCTTCGCTTATGCATCAAATTACTCGATTCTGAAAACAAAACAGGGCCACTATTGGAAGACAAGGATCAATAACTAATAACGATTAAGAGTTGACCGACATACTGAGCCGTCAATGCCAGAAAGTTTTAGCAAAAAGACCAGTTACCCTGAAGTTCAATTGTTTGGAGCAACTGGTAAACTACTTGTTTGATTTTGAATTCATAAAACTAAGCATTGAGTTGGCCATTGATGAACTTAGTGGAAGCAGTGCTTCAGGACCAGATGATGTTTCGGCAAAAATCCTCAAGATGCGAAAGCTAAGCAGTTTTTACCCTCTTTACCTCATGTGACGTAAGTCATTGGACGATGTGGTAATACCAATAATTTATTAACATACAATCATTACCCCAATTCCCAAAACTGGAAATAACACGGACCCAGATAACTATAGACCTGTCTCATTAATCATCCAGGCAGTAAAAACGTTCGAAAACATGCTTCGTAAACAGCTAGTGCACCATCTAGAGCAGCAAGCAAAGAATGCAACGGGAGGACTCAATAGGAATACAATAAAACTTAGCAGTGACCACGCGTAGCAAATTTACATCACATCGACGAGTCGAAATATTTGAGTGTGGGATGTCAGGACTTTGTAGGTTTTTTCTTAAACATATCACGGTATTTTTTCGATTTAGTTCATTCAGTCTCCCGTTCATGACTGTCCAGCTACTCGAGCGGCAAAATACTGTAAAATGTTGTCGTCAACTACAGAAAGTTCGAGCAATGGGCTAACTGTTTCTGTGGTTTCTCTCGCGTACAGAATTGGCTTTAATGCTGCTTCTATTTGTTGGTAAGGAATAAGTGTGTGCTGTGAAGAGCACTGTGACCTGAATATGAAGTGTAAATAAGGCTTCAGTTAAAAGAAGTTAAATCAGGTCGGCAAACGGGACCAAATTTCGGCGCTAGTGCTGTGAAAGTCTCACCAGCACGCACTGCAATTTTCTATGATAATTGGTTATTGCTCAATTAGTATATAATCTCTTAATTTATTTATACGCTAAAGAGATGAAATTCGCAATGTAAGACGATTTCCTAGCGAAATTAGTTAAAAAACGCATAGGCTGCTCAGCCATAGATTCGTCGATGGGATCCCATTGATGACGTCACTTTTGATGCTAATTTCTCGTGATATCGAGTCCTCCCGTTACGCTCTTTGCTTCCTGACCTACTTACATCAAATCAACATGGTTTTCGACATAAACGTTCCACTACTTCACAACTGTTGGAGCATTATGATTAGATCGTAGAGACATTGTGCCATGGAAAGAATGTGGACGTAGTATATGGGAATTACCCAATTGCCGAACTAACTCTACTTCCGATCAAACAGTTATATTTGATAAGTGAATACAATAATCCCATCAAATAATAACTGTTTGATCGGAAATAGAGTTAGTTCGGCAATTGGGTAAATCTCCTTTACTTAGATTTTGCTGAAGCTTTTGATAAGGTTGACCATTTAATCCTAATGTTAAAACTTTCCTGTATGGGGTATCTGTGGAAAGTGTCATCGTTGGCTTGAAGCGTTCCTGTAAACAGAACACATAGTCTAATCGTCAAATATAGTGTCATAAGACAGCCAGTACTAAGTGGGGTACCACAAGGCACCGCGCTTGGGCCTATACTTTGTCTTATCATGATCAATGACATGGGGTACGGATCCAACTACGCTGTCCCTTCGTCTTTGTTGGCGCGACAAGACTGTTAGCTGCTGTGCAATCTGTGGAAGACGTGCTGTTTTTCCAGGGAGATTTGGAAAGTATCTGCCAAAGGTCAGTGAAAAATAATATGTCTTTTAAAGCAAAATTCAAGCTGCTAAGAAGCGCAAAAAGTTCAACACTCTTTGCATCCACACTATATGTTACCAGCGATGTTCATGAAATTGAAAGAAAGACAGTTTTAAGAGACATAGAAGTGAGAATGCGAGACGATACTACCTTCGAAGAACCTACAGCTACATAGAGTTATTGCTGTGAAAAAACGTGGAGCGGATGGGTTTTACGAACTTTCTTGTCACGCGAAGTATAAGTGATGCTCACACTATGGAACGAATTAATTCTGGCGAAAATAGAGTGCTGTTGTCCACTGTGGATGCCGAGTACGATAAAAAAAAGCTAGTACGACTTGAAGCGATCCAAAGGTCGTTCACGGCCGAAACTCGAAACATGCAAAAACGCGATTACCACAAACGAATTAGCTGTCTCGAATTGTTGTTACGGGGAATATAAAAGAAATATTGTATTGATATAATAAAAGAATGAGTCAATGAAGGTTGTATGAAAGAAAGTTCCTACTATAAATGAATGATTAACTACGAATGATCCAGTTGATCCTTCTCGGAAAGTAGCACTTGACAGGATTGTGACTATGAAAATAATACAGAAAAATATACATATCATGTTAGACATGTCCCTAAGGGGCGAGCTATTCCCCAACCTACCTAACTGAAAGACTTACCGATTGGGTCTCATACTGCAGCTGGATCAGTAAAACTCGCGTAAAGATCTCACCATATATTGGAAAAAGATCATGGAAATTTAATACAAGGAGGAAACCACATAGAAGCAAGAATTGAATAAGCTGTTTTGACACACTTGGATACAAATTTGAATCACAACTGATACCGGTCATAATTGAACACTTCACAAGTACTCAGGAGATATATCTATGTGTAACTTCGACCGAAAATATTTGAAAGGTTGAGTACCACCAAAAACACAAATTTATCAGTCGAAATATTGAGCCAGGCGGCACAAACGGTGCTCTCAGACAGCGAAGATGTAATACAATGCATAAAAACAAACATTTTATCATATCGATGCTGTGTTTACGAAAACTCCGGGAAAAAGACCACACTGGCTAAGCGTGATTCATTCATTTCTTCAGATTTTTTGCTGACCCTCCAATTCATATTCTGGACAGCACAACCTTTAAGCTACTAAAATAGTTGACTCACCATAGATCAGCGCGTGCTCCCGCATGTGTAAAATAACTCGTTTCACCACATGAAATATAAATGCAGTACAATACTAGTCTAATTATATCATTATTGTTTAAATGTTAAAATTAAGGCATTTTTCAGATATTTCACTTTTTTAAAGCGCGATAAGAATCCAATGAAAAAACTACAAGCTTCAGTATTTATATGTAGATACATATACATTTCCTTAGTCTTAAGATATTTTCCACAAAATAAAGCCTCTTCTGTCGGTTTCTCTGCAGTAATTCCACTTTTATCAATGCAATAATACTCCATATTAGTTGACTAATGACATCTACCCTACTCTCACTTTGAGACACATCACCTGCCATTAAGAGAACACGGGAATCACATCGCACTGCGAAGGTCCAGTGACACACTTGCTTCAATACTGAACACTGAGAAGCAAGACAGTAAAGAAAGAGTTTCTACCTTGACGTTGTCATTTTTGCATCTCCTCCTCGGACTACAATTATCGAAGTGATGACGCTCCTACGCAGACCTGTCTGGAAAATGCACTGCAACTGAAGTCTATTGTCTACACAGAACGTAGTCGAACTGCAAATCCATTACTTGCATTTGAACTCGCGGGGACTGCAAATACATCCTACTCTTCTTGCACAGCATGGTTATTTTAAGTTCGTGCGATTTTTAAGGAAGCAAACACTCTGGATCTATTTAGCATAAACAACACGTTAACTCAATCCCGATGCTCTTGCTGCATCTTGAGGAAACACTGATTCGATTACAACTGCCAACTTTGACACGTTTGTCTCAGAGATCACTGCAGTTCGTATTGGACACATTTATTTGATGAGTACACTGCAATAATTGTTTGTGTAACTCGAGATCATGCCATAGGCAACATAAATAACACAGACACAGGGCACATATTAGCAATTATGTCACGTTAGGACTAGCACGTTGAAGCCCCGTTGAACGGGAGAGGTTCAATAGTTGAGACTACAGAAAACAGTTCTCAGAAAAAAACTAGGGCGTTTGTCAACTAAGCATTGCCAAGGCACACGGTGTTCACTCGAGGAAGGTATTCACAGGTATTAGCAGGAAATCGACGATGATTAGGCGACACATAGTTATATTGCTCCGCGGCAACAGGCTGGATTAACAACATTTAAGCTTCAGTGATAATACACGTTCACTGCCAGAACGCACCTCGCGCTGAGTAATGTCAATTCGGGATGTTTCACAGTCAACAAAACTGCTGAGTACGTGTACTAAAGGATCGAATATCCACAAAATGTAGAGCCAGGAGGAAAATAATTGTACTGAGACACGTCCCCTCTACCCTTGACGGAGAGGGGAAAGAGGGAACCCACAAAACATGCGTCTGATTGTGGCTCTACCTCCTCACTGCCGTCTTTATTCTATAGGGCTAAGTTCTGAACCACTGTCATTTGCGGGAGTGAGTTTGTTTACGCTATAGAGTCGTGAAGCCGAATATAAACACACTCGCTTGTTTCTAAGGCACTCAATCTCGTGACACTGAGCAGATGCCTCTACTACCTTTAACGGCTTTTCGCGTCGAACATTTTTATTTTGAGCTCGAATGTTGAACACTACATTCTTACTTGATAAACCTATTTTCTAGAGACATTAATTACTTCCTATGTGTATACGTAGTCGTGCAGATCTACATTTATTATGTATATATACGTTTTTTGCGAATCTATGTTTTCATAACATTGTATTCAATATAAAGAATATTCTAGTAATATGTAATCAAATATGTTCGCAATAAAATTTATTCTAGAACTATCACTGTGATTGTGAATGAACGGATTGTCGCCAGATTCTCAGGAAGAACTGGAAGGACTTGTGAGAAACGCATTCCAAGCAAAGATGGTGGCAAGCCCTTGACGACAAAATTTTCTAATAGCTTCACTGAACGCGGAGCAAGACTCTTTAACAATATGTCACGGTATATTCAAAACGGCACTGATATCAGAGTAACAGAGTTCAAAAATTTACTAAATTTTTATTTAAGAAAAATACCAGATAGACCAACGGACCAACGGTCAGCTGTTGTTACGTACACTGTGGAGATAATTCACTGCTGGTTCTCTCTTTGATCGCTAACTGTAACCCAACAGAATACACACAACGTCGGGACTCCCCATACGCGAGCTGATGTGAGAAACACCACCTAGACTTTTTTCGAAGACCCACAAGGTCACACAAGGTAGGTACATGGCGAAAACGTTAAAGTATTGGTTTCAAAGCCAGAAATACTTTGTAAAAAGGGGCTGAAATGTCATCAGCGTTGGGCGTGACTACTAGGATACAAGGATATCTCTCTTCCATTTTGTTCAATATCTTCATTACTGCATCCATACAAAGTTTAATGCAGCTAGAGTAGGCAGTCATATAATCAATGAAGCAGTAAATGTCCTTAGTTATGCTGACGACACGGTACTTACCTATCTCCATCCTACAAGATTACAAAAGTTGCTCGCAATTTGCTAGAGTGAAGCGAACAGGCCTAAACTTTATATTGTGCACAAGCCTAATACTCGTACAGTAAAAACAGTATGCATGTAGGTATATTGGGCCTAAGAAAAGCAGCCTACCCGGCCATAAACATTCTGTTCTGAATAGTGTAGAGTTTAAGTATGTAAATAATTTCTCTTACCTGGGTCACAACTTCACTGCTGATTTCGTGATAACCAGGACATAGAGAAAGAACCGGGAAACCTCCCTGGAGTTAGTAACACGTTAATTCGAAAATTCGGACACTGTTCTGAAGAGGTCAAGTATCAGCTATTCCAGACATATAGTTACCCCTTGTATTGTAACTCACTTTAGTGAAGCTTCGAAAAGAAATCATTCAAGCGCTTGCGCGTTGCTTATAATGACACATTCTGCATGTTAATGAATATGCCAAGGTCTAATAGCGCAAGTCATATATTTGCTCAAAAGTACAAGGATTGTCTCAAAGTCAGGACCAGGAAATGCGCCTTTGCCTGAAAAACAGGATTGAAAAACTCCAACAACTCGCTAAAAGTCATCCGCAATGGCCCAGGCTAAAAACGCTCTAATATGTACGATGGCAGCGCATACTGTTTGATGGAGGACGAGCAATGGGGCGAAAGAGGTCTAGAATGAGAACTGCGACATGTTCTTTGTGTGTATGTAACCTAGAAATAAGATACATTCTCTTGTGTACCATAAAATTTGTCAACCTTTTAATGTTCCCATGACTACTAAATAAAGTTGTTTATTGTTTTCATTACAAACCAGTGGACCCGTGCGTGGAAAAAATCACGCAATAATCGATGTTTTCAAAGCTAAAAATTTATTTCAGTACGCTAACAGGGCGAGAGGTCCTATCGTGGGGAAGTGTAAAAGGTAAATGTCCGGTGCTGCCAGCGGCTCTTCTCAGAAAAACCTAGCAAGCAGGTCAGAAAAAAACAAGATCAGCCTGAAAAACCTAAGATTTGAAAAAAATTTAATAAAAATGTTATTTTGCTCAAGCGAGCAGTATAAACGAAGTAATAAGATTAGATTAGATTAGATTAAATTAGATAGGCGGCAGTAGACGAACCAAGAGGCCCATTCCCAAAGAGACACCGGGACTAACACCCCGGCCTCTTTGAGCTATTGCCATATTAACTGCTTTTTGTTTAAATACACCAAGTTGGAACTCCCCACAATATTTTTTTATCATGTCCTTCACAAATGGCAACTTTAGTGGTACCTTTCGCCTTTGTCAGCCTTGCAGAGTATTGCCTGTAAACGCCACCATCGCATATGTCTTATAAATTCTGGCTGAGGCTACCATGACATGCTCCTCTCGCCATATTTAAGGCGTGTTTAATTGGAAACCAAAATTTAGCCGTAGATGCTTGACTTGTCCAAGCTCATGGCAGAACTTTGGCTTTGTCACTCTAAATTGTGCTGCTAGTGTAAAATAAGATTACTCTGAGCACACTCCGTTTAATTGAGTAATATCGAGTTGTTGAAAGTCTCAAGGTCTGCTGTTTGAAGATCAATGCCTAAAACTCAATTGAGAAGGCCGAAGCCAGCGCACTTACTTGAAATAGCCTATCGAACAAGTCAAGCCTCTATGGCTTACTTTTGGCGTCCAATTGAATTTGCCTTTAGTAGTTTGCTGCCTTGTGAGAATTCTCTCGCCGTAAAAAATTTTCTTGAACTATTTCTTGCTGTTTCACTGTATTGGCTAGGGAAAAAATTCTCTTAACACAAAAAAGGCTGGACGCGCAGTGAAGGTTTTCATAACTCAGATGAAATCAGATAATTTACTAGATTCAAGCCTATTTTTTTGTTACATGAATTCTAGCAAAACTGTGGAATTATCACACTGTTTTCGATGCAGTGCAGGTCTTTCGTCAGTCTAAACTCCTGTATGTGTCATAATGGGCAGGTATCTAGCATGCTTGAGGGCACCAGATTTTGAAATTTGCAGGCTAAATTTTGAAGTCGTGAAGTGGGTACACAAACGAAATATTGTAATCAAAATTTTTTGTTGCAAATAAAAAATAAATATGAATGGTAAAAACTTATTTCTTCCCTTCAAAAACTTATTTATTGATATGAGATTACCTACTAGAGAGTCACATGCGAGAAACCAAGATTAAGCGTGTTTTGAACAGAAAAAAAACGTAGAAACCAAGACGATGACCGAAAAACCAAGATCTTGGTTTAAAAACCTAGCACTGGCAGCACTGCAAATGACCGGAGTATGCTTGAGAGGGTCCCAATGTCAGTCCTTGTGCAGTCGAGACGATATAGGGAGCTTCGGATTCGGAAGGGATATACAGTCATGGGAAAAAATGTCAGTTGTGGATTGTAGAAAGGGGAGCGGCTGAAGTCATTATGTTGAGGCTGGGAGTAGTTTTATGAATGTAAAGAGATTCTAGAGTTGTGAGTTTTATTGAGTAAGAAAAGTCGATAATGGGGAAGTCTTTCCTGCTTGATAATGGGATAGTTATTTTGTTCAGCATGAAGACGGAGAGCTGAATGTGCAGGTTTTGCAAGTGGTAAACTTGTTCTACTGGATATACCTAAATGTTGGTCAATGCGGGCCTTGAAATGCTGGCCGGTGCTGCCTACATACGAAGCTTGAAAACTTCTGCAACTGTACCTGTAAACAACACCGGACAGCAAAAGTGTGGGGGGGGGGTTTGTCCTTAAATTTAAAATAGGATCCTATGGTAAATGTGTTATTAAAAGAAAACCTAGAATTTATATGCGGGTAAGCTTCAGAAAGGAACGTTTTCAGAGAGTTAACTGTTGCGACGGTAGTTGTGCTATAGTGCGGGACGGGGTGGGAAAAATCTAATTTATCAACAGTAGGTTTAGTAATTCCGGGGTCGAAGAGTTTGTCTAGAAACAGCTTGCAATAATGGTCCAAAAGGTGGTGGGGGCGAAGCTTTGATTGCATTTATTTTAAATTAGTCATAGCAGTAGCTGAAAAAACTAGTTCCGAGACCCGAAAAAGTTGGCTTCCTATAGATTCTAGTGGTCAGTGTTGAGTCCTGATTTGCTACTAGGATGTCTAAAAATGCTATGGAATTATTTGATTGGTTTTCAGCGGTGAACTTTATGTTGGGGTGTTTACTATTTAAATATTGCATAAATAGATCTGAATCGGTTGGGTTTTTGAAGATGAGGAACGTGTCGTCAGCGTAGCGCTTGTAATGGATGGGTTTGAAGTTAGTCGGGCATTCATCAAGCCATATTACTTGCGCAGAAGTAAATTTTTGATAAAACACTGCAATAAACTTGAATGCAACTCCAGTTACCTTATATGCNGTTTTTGAAGATGAGGAACATGTCGTCAGCGTAGCGCTTGTAATGGATGGGTTTGAAGTTAGTCGGGCATTCATCAAGCCATATTACTTGCGCAGAAGTAAATTTTTGATAAAACACTGCAATAAACTTGAATGCAACTCTAGTTACCTTATATACAATGTTATACGTCGTGACCTATGAGAAAAAAGTTATAAAATCAGTCTCCAGAAGCTGCAAATATATTGTTTGGATTTCAAGAAGTGTGTCAAGCAAGAAGTGCATTCAGATAAAGGATTAAGCATCCCACTTTCACCATCTTTTGAAACCTGGTCATCGATCTCTATGAAAACGTAGCTTAATTACAAAATCTGCAACCTGCTCTATTTTTCGCCTATGTCAATTAAGTTGCGGGCACGAAATAAATGAATAAATAAATACACGAAGAGTTTTATTGTATTAGTATTCTACGAACAGCTCGATACGTGTTTTAGTCAGTCAGCCAGCTTGTCAGAGGATTCCAACAGCCTACTCTCAATGCACATTTTGTCGCTGCTCAATCTGCAGGGCAATGGAACTGATTGCATGCGACTGAATAGATAAATAACCAAGCATTATTTGCTTGAGGTTTAGCTTTTGAGTCGGGTATGGAAACTGCAAAATGTTCCGTCAGTCGCGTCTGTATTTCAATTCAAACGCTTCTTGACGTATGCGCAAAAATTTTCGTAATGCTTGGGCAAGACAATATCTTAAGAACAACAACTCAAGTCTGCTTCTCAACAGCAAAGCCAAACCAAGATACGCAAGACTTGACTTACATGAACCGCGTATTTTACGGTGATTTTTGTGGTGGTCGTTACCAGGACCTTTCCTGCGTGTTCCTAACCTAAACTGATTCTTAAACGATCCTAGTCTGACGTTATTCTAAGCTAACGTTCCTCGTCTAACATCAGCATCAAATATTCACCGCAAAAAACCACCGTCACTGTACTCGTAAGGGACTTGCGCGCCGGACACTGCAGTGACCCACACAAGAGGACGAGGCGACAGGTGGCGGCTGCACGCACAACACCAGCAGCGTTCCCACGCCCTGGCAGCCGTCGCAGCTTCCGGCGCACCGATGCTACCGCACACCAGCCGCCCGTATTCTCTGCCCCGCCTCCCGCGAAACGTTTGGTACGAAGGTCATCCAGACCCAGCAGAGCATTCCACTGTGCCCTTATAGCAGTGGTATGCTTAATGAGAGAGTATGCGGTCGGTAACTGGCAACGTAGAATGGAAGAATAAAAATAACATAAAATAGTAACGACTGTTTTCGCTCTGAAAATTAACATCCCAGACCACAAGTCTTGTAAACGGAAGCATTAGCACCAGCTTTTCAGGGGGCATAGGATGGACCATAGGCCGTAGGGTTAGGCAGTTGTTAGGTTAACTCAGCCTATGTTATGGGAAGCATCATCATCAGGGAAACCCTATAGGTTACCTTAGCCATAAGCAAGGCCTTCGGGACGTCTGTCTTTCGTGCCCACTTTGCTTCCTTCTACATTCATACTCCTACTGAAGTTGCTTTCCTCTATTCCTCATCTTACCTGACTTTCTGTTCCCATGCGCGTTGAGCATTTGTGGCAAGACCCTCGTGCATGGCTTCTCCGTTTGTTTCGACATACTATATATACATATTATTATATAGCCCTTCTCTCTTTCCCTGTGGAATCGCATTTCTTATCGCATGGGAGCCTTAAACTACTAGATTTACAAAAAACAACCTAGCATCAGAACATGTGACTGGACCTGCAGGAGGATGAAGAACATAAGAGCGCATACCATCACTGTTGCAGCAGGACGATTACAAGTGAAAGCACATAAATTGTGATTGGCTGAGTACAACATCGCAGCTCTCAGATGTTCAAAGAAGCACCAACGTCAGTCACAGAACTGGTTGACGCGAGGAAGCTGCTCCGTATGGATGGATCTGACAGGAAGTTAGACTCTGGCGAGTGTCCACAAGTTCGTGTCTGACAGCTGAGCAGGAAGCCCATCAGTCGCAGGAAAACAGGAACACACCAACAGCGCTTGGCACACAAGTCTGGGCTCGTCCAGTGGGGCGTTGGAGAAAATTCCGTGATCAAGTATTATTACTATGTGGCATATACAATCTTCCTGTAGCGTATACTGAAGCTCTGGCTCGCTTGCTAACCACACACTTCATTTATACCGTGGGGCACAATTGATACAAGATTAATTACAGCAATCTGAACTCGCAGTCACCGGTCCGCACATTGTATCAAATTTCCAGAGTGTTATCAATTGTCTTCCTCTAAATGAACAACCAAAATGGCTTAATGCAATCCATTACAATTTCAGTTGACTGTTGGTTCTTGTGTCTTACTTGTTCTTAAAGCGAAAGCTAGTTGCCCGTCGGATTGTTCAAGCATTAACTCTTTTTATCGATGATTTGACGTTTCTTAAAAACTATTCCGCACAAAAATAAATTTCTACCATAATTAGTTGAGAATCTTTTTCGGAAGCCATTAGAAAAGAATTATAATGCAATCCCTAAGATAGCTATAGTGGGGAGAAAACTATGTTTATTTGTGAGTCATATTTTTTAAGAGAAATGTAAGTAGGCTAATGCATGAGTGTTGTCCACAGGTCTCAATTTTAGAGTCATTTTTTAAAATCATTTTCAATAGTCACTTTATTTTAATTTGAAGATACTCTACCATGAATAAAGTCCAGTGCAGTCGGTGTACTGCTTCTTACCTTAGCGAAACTAAGGAGCAAATGAAAGTGAGGATTTGTCAACATAAATGTATATCTTTCCGTTATCGTCAGTGACTGACATATATTAACAGTAACATTTCGATCGCTTTGAAATTGCAGGTTATCATGTTGCAAAAGAAAATTGCAGAGGTGGGCAGGAGCGCTCTGTACAAAATGTTTACGCTTAGAGCTTTGCAGGTTAACAGATTAACTGCAAAATAGATAGATACAATAAATAATCAGATAAATGCACATCGGTCTTCATTATGTTGTTTGATATATTATATATATATATATATATTTTATTACTTAGCGATTATACGTTTATTTGCTTATATATTTATTGCTGTATCTGGCCGTCAAAAAATAGGGCCAAAATTTATGATACTTCATCATTGAAAATACTTTCGTTAATAATTTGCATATGAATGACGCGCACGGTACAACAGCCAACTTAGCCCCACCATACAATGCAGTGCAGCAAGCTACACCTGTTACACGAAAGACGTAACGTCGGGTACCCCAATCTACTACTGTCCCCACCGACGCAACCCAGATCGCGGCACACCTTGCATTGCTGTCGGTCACAGGCAACATGTCTGCCACCAAAATCGCATCGCACGCCTGTTGCGCTCGGGCAGCCCTGGGGAGTGAGATGAGCGACCTCGGCACCGCTCCTGCAGAGCAGCGCAACCTCTCTGTGTCGTCTGTGACACGCAGAAAACACGTTCACTGTTAGCAGGCACCCAAGTGTCACTCATGAAATACTTTACGGCGCTGTATCGTAAGTTCGTCATATTGCCAGGCTGCTGTGCAGGTCCCACGCAGCTGCTTAGTGGTGAACAGGCATACCTGTTACCCACTACAGGCACAGCTGTTACTCACTACAGGCACAGCTGTTACCCACTACAGGCACAGCTGTTACCCACTACAGGGACGCGTGTGCTTAAAACAGCCGTCGTAGGAGATTCAAGCGTTGCATTTATCAGCTTCAATCTCCTATAGCGGCTGTTTGGAGCCCACGGGTCCCTGCTCTTGTAATAGTTTGCCTTTATCTCATATGGAGGCCGTATGGCTAGTCTCGTGGAAAACCCTCATGCTGTTGGAAAGCGGTGGATATACGGTGTCGCGGTACAGCCTCCTGTACACACAGTGGGGTGTACGATCTCGCGGTGCAGCCTCCTGTACACACGGTGGTGGCACGGTCTCGCGGTACAGCCTCCTGTACACACAGTGGGGTGTACGATCTCGCGGTGCAGCCTCCTGTACACACGGTGGTGGCACGGTCTCGCGATACAGCCTCCTGTACAAACGGTGGTGGCACGGTCTCGCGGTACAGCCTCCTGTACAAACGGTGGTGGCACGGTCTCGCGGTACAGCCTCCTGTACAAACGGTGGTGGCACGGTCTCGCGGTACACCCTCCCGTACCCACGGTGGTGGCACGGTCTCGCGGTACAGCCTCCTGTACAAACGGTGGTGGCACGGTCTCGCGGTACAGCCTCCTGTACAAACGGTGGCGGCACGGTCTCGCGGTACAGCCTCCTGTACAAACGGTGGTGCCACGGTCTCGCGGTACAGCCTCCTGTGCACACGGTGAGGGTACGATGCAGTGAAGCGCGTTGACTGTATCGTCCATGTTTCTGGTCCAGATTCAACAATAAGGAGAATGTATTGCATCTCGTTGAGCTACACTTTTATCTTCTTTTAAATTAATAAAAAATCCCCCTTCAGTAAATTTATAACTTGTTTTTCAGAGCAGTCGCAACTACCGCAAAGATAGATCAAATTTTGCTGGCGACAAATTTTAGAAAACAGCTCAAAAAACTGTTACTATTAGAGTTACATGTATCTCCTAACCCGACCATGCGCAGCTATAAGATACAAAAACGAATATACAGTATGTCGAGCTCAAAACTCGGAAGATATTCTGAATAATCCTAGAAAAAATACCTATGTTGAGCTGATCGAGAACTATGCGAAGCTTCACAAAGGGACAGAGGACGCCTGTATCACAGTAAGGCAAGACTCTGGCAAGAATTTTACGTGTAGATCTTCCTCTTGCAAGTGTGCGTCGCCTACAACGAAATTTCAGCCCAGAGTTAAAATGGTATGTATTTGTTTCTGGAATATATGCTCGAAGATTGAAAATGGCATTTTGTGAACTCGGCTTCGCTTTCCAAAGTAGCTCGGTACTATCTAGGGTCTATAATGTTATTCTACTCGTTGTTCCAAGCGTACGTCCGTTTGTCTGTACGTTACGCTTTCAGAATTAGATCGGGGAACATTTCAACTTACAAGCAGCTCTGAGTTTCCCTGGTAGGAAGTTCAACCATAGCTGTTTCGCTTTTTGAAAAAATTTCAGTCAGTTTCGAAGTAAAGACATGAAGTTCAAGTTACTCGTAGCATACATACCGACTTCCACATCCTTATATAATAAAACACTTCGTGTTTTAATTTATTTGGTGTCCGATCTTAAGTAAATAGATAGGCAAAAAAAAGGCGAGGTTGCAGATTTTGTAAATCGATTACCAGATTGCAGAAGATGGTGAAGGCTGATCTTTATCCCTTTATCTGAAGAAACTTCTTACGTGAAACACTTCTTGATATCGGAACAATACGTATGCAGCTTCTGGAGTCCGATTTCATAATTTTTTTTCTCTCTCAGGTTACGACCTATAAATTTGGCAGGTGATCAACGAAGCGTTCTGGAGGTGATGCTTTTTCACGGGCAGTAGACCATTATTTTTATAGCTTACTGTCTTTCTTATTTGACAAAGCAGTTTTCTCTTCATAGGCCAAAAGTTCAGCACTTTGAATAAAGCATATATTTGAGTTGGAAAGATAGTATCAGTGCTACGGAGCGCTCCTATTGTATATAAGCTGACCTGAGTGGAGATGCACTCAAGTTTATTGAAGTGTTTTACTAGAGATTTTACTGCTGCCTATCAATATAGAAGGCCTAAGGAAGAGAGCACGGCAAAAGATCATTGGAGAAAATGAAGAAGTAAGTCAGAGAAGATTCCGCGCTAGCCTATAGGTATTAGGCAAACATATCGATTATTGCAGGAATTTTTTCCCTGCACGGGTCCACTAGTCATATTATATTCACTTAACGGGGTCTTATCTCGAAGGAGATGTAACAAATATTTCATCCAAGGGTCTCATGACGATCCTAATATGACAAAATTCGTAGCCAAGATACGGTACGAAG
Organism: Parhyale hawaiensis; assembly: GCA_001587735.2. NCBI lineage: Eukaryota > Metazoa > Arthropoda > Malacostraca > Amphipoda > Hyalidae > Parhyale > Parhyale hawaiensis. The sequence goes on from LQNS02278170.1 coordinate 40,590,216, forward strand.
CGAGTTTTTCTGGAGTATTTCATTCTAAAGCGTTTTTTTAAGTGAAAGTGCGATGTTTGAAGAAATAAAATGACCATACAAAAAATGCGTCAACGACAACCAGAATCAATTACCGAAGATAACATTGGTAGAGTCTGCTTTATTCTCTTGTATAGCTATCACATCAAATAAAAAAATTATTGGCTACGGTACAGAACAGTCTCGGCTCCCGCTAATAGAACACTAAACATTAGATACAGCAATGAAAAAGAAAAATGTTAAGATTATGGAAGGCTAAATTTTCCACTGATGATAAGAAACACAGCTTGGAAAATGCATGCAAATACTGATGAAAAGCAAAGGAAGAAATACCGCCGTTTATGTTCATTATGTTTGTTGCCTTTTCAGTATCTTTAACAAAATAGCGCAGATCCTTTGCTGGCACAACACGTGCAAGAACCACAGGTGATATCAGAGTACGCAGATATGTTAGAGGAGGTGCGTTACGATAGACGGGCTGCACAAGAGAGTCGCAACACGGGAACGTTTCACATTCCTGGAGCAAATGGTCCAGTGAGCGTGAAAACAGCTTAACGTGTTTACACATATCAATTCAAATATGCNGATATGTTATAGGAGGTGCGTTACGATAGACGGGCTGCACAAGAGAGTCGCAACACGGGAACGTTTCACATTCCTGGAGCAAATGGTCCAGTGAGCGTGAAAACAGCTTAACGTGTTTACACATACCAATTCAAATATGCGTCGTTGCACATTAAAAGAGAACAGTTGTCAAGTTGAGAGAGATATTCAAACTGAGCAAGTGACACTGTCTGTAGCGGAATAACTGTCATGGCGGCTAAGATTTAAATCGTGTTTGTACATCAATATAGTAGACAATCGACGATGCGCCCGCTGCAACTGAAGCGCAAGGGTAGGGAGATACGTTTCCGGGTTTTAATTCTCCTGTACAATATACTTTAGGCTTGACGTTATAAGTCGGGGTTAAGTGACGGGCGTTAATTTAGACTGAGTAAATTCGATTACAAGAGTTACGTTAGGTCAAACTAAAATAAGTTATAGTAGCGTAGCTTAGGATTGCTGCACTTGAAAGTGAAAACACTGACGATGGAATTTATACGGGGTGCCGCTAGTCTATAATATCATTCTGCTTGTGGTTTCATACGTACTTGTTCGTCCGTCCATACGTCTGTACGTTACACTTTCAGGGGAAAATTCAACTTGCAAGACGCTCTGATGTTGGCTGTAAGGCTTTTCAACAATAGCTGTGCTTTTGTTGAAAGCACAGTTTGGAAGAGAAAACATCAAGTCCATTTACTCGTATTATACATATCTACCAATTTTCACTTCATATAATATTCACTTTACATGGGTCTCAAGACAATGCCAATATCACCAAATTCAAAGAAAGGGTACGGTAAAAAGCGATGGGTTTTGGACTGCTTGTTTCTAAAGCATGTGTTTGAAGTGAAAGTGTGATGTTTAAAGAAATAAAATGGCCTCACAAAAAAAGGCGCTAACGGCAACATGCATGAATTATTGAAAAAATTGGCACAGTCTGCTTTAGTTTGTTGTACAGCTAGCTATCTCATCAAATAAACGGAATTATTGGCTATTGTACAGAATAACTAGGGGATTCACTGTGGAACTGAAAACAGCAGATACACCAATGAAAAATGACAATGTTATGAATAAGAAAGGCAATTTTTTCTGCAAACGATGAGAAATTCAGCATAGAAAAGGAGTGCAAAAGTCGATGATGAACGAAAGAAGAGGTTCCTGTGAAGAGTTTATGAATATTATTATTAAAACGTCACGCTTGAGCTCCCACGGACAGGTAATACAATCCAAATGAAGCATCTTGCAACACCGGAAGCCCAAAACGCTGCTAAAAGAAATCCAGCAAAAAAACATTAACAGCTGACTTAAACGCCTGTAGGCCAATACGACCAAAAGCCTATGCCGGCAGCAAATTCCAAATCCTAGCCGACCAGGGCACGAAGCACCGACAGACCTGATTAGTTCGACATCTGACAGCGTCCAAAGGGAAAGAGTGCACTCCGTGCGCAGCACGAATCTCTCTCCCAAAAACCTTGAGGGCAGGGAGAGAAGAATACAACCAATGCCTCTCATTATGTACACTTTATAATACAAGCATAGCTCAGCGACTCTTCTCCTGTGGGGCAGGGTCACTAGATCATTATCAGCGCACAGCCTGCTGGCTGAACTATTAAGTCGATCCAACAGACGCAAGTGAGTATCAGCAGCTGAAGCGCAGACCGGGGAGCAATACTCCAACACAGGCAGCAAAAACACATAAAAACATCCACGGGCAACCTGACTGTCACCAAATACGGAATTCACCTTACGCAGGAGTCCAATTTTAGTGGAAGCGCGTGACACCAATCTCCTAATATGCGGCTCAAAGGTAAGCTTCTCATCAAAGACAACGCCAAGAATTTCCAAGGAGCTAGACTCCTGAAGTAAAGTGTTATCAATCTCCAGTTGGGGATGCCGCGGTACAAGTGCCCGACACCGACTGATAATCATCGACTTGGTCTTATTGGCATTCAGCTTCATACTCCAGGTCGAGCACCATGCACTAATGTGAGACAGTTCCCTATTCAGAGACTGAGCGACAGCATCACGCAGGCGAGGAGCAGGTATCACTGCCATCAAAGTGGAATCGTTTGAATAGTTGGTCAACGTGTTTTCAAGCGTTTCTATGTCTTTATCAGGATAAAAGTGGGATTCATTGGCAGGCAGAACATTCGCCAAGTCCACAGGTGATTAAGATTATGAAGACAGGTTATACGAGGCGTGTTAGGATTGGCCAGCTACGGTAAGCGAGCAGTACACGAGCGTCGGAACGAGGGAACGATTCACGTTCTTGGCACGTTCAGGGAGCAAGACAACGACTTAACGTGCAACCACATATCTATTCAAAACATGTGTCGTTGAGCATTAAAGCGATAAACTTAAAAGAGAAAGTGAAAACATTAACTGTGAAATTTCCATGGGCCCTGTCTGTACTTAGTAAAATCACAGATTCTATAATCTTAATATGCTTAAATCTTACGTTGAAAAAGACTAAATTAAATTCTAATGTAGGATTTTAGTCTCTATTTCATATCTTGCAGAGACCATACGCTGTGAAGAATTAATAAATGCCCGTATTACATAAAGTGCGACAGCTGCTGATGCCCGAGCTGGCGACACGTCTCTCTCCTAGATTTCACCTATTTTCGCGTCGGCGGCAGCCCTATAGCATTTGTCGCTGGCATCACAGAGAGCGAAGTTTGCTGCGATGCAAAACACAACAGCTATAGGGCGGCCGCTGACGCTAAAATGGGTGAAATCTAAGAGATAGACTTGTCGCAAGCACGGGCATCAGCAGCTGTTGCAATACATGTAATATTGGAATTAGTCCTTCTGTTTATTTGCAGCGTCTGACCCATAGACAAAAAACTGCACGGGTCTGTTACACAGACTGCATTCAAGACCCAGAGAGCTGTAGGAACTCACATGGTTGCAGACTCGGCCGCAGTCTGCTACAGCAGACCGCAGGTGTAAGGAAGACCCAGAGAGCTGTAGGAACTCACCTGGTTGCAGACGCGGCCGCAGTCTACACCGTACAGGCGAGATTCAACAGGCGAGCTCCTGTCGCTGGACGGAGAGGCACTGGGTTCTAGAGTCACTAGATCATGGGTAACGATAGGCACTGGAAGCGCCAGTACTAGCCACAAGCAGGACACTGCAATGCGGCGTGTCACAAAATACATCGCTAACTTTCTGCCGTAGTAAATTCACTTATACATGCACTTGACTCAACTCTAGCAGCTACTCCCGAAAGCTTTTCATGTTCCTACCTACATCGTCTTAAGTCATTAACGGTAATTATTCAATCACAATTTACCACACAACACTGCGAGGGAATAATTCAACTGAAACAATATGTTCTCCAGAGGGTCGGCGCAGGGAGGGAAGGACACCTCGCGCTCTCCGGCGAACGTTTAAACCCTACCACAGCCCGCGGGCGACTGAGCGTTCAGTTCTCTCCACTAATTCATCCATCCTGTGCGCTACAGTGACCAACCCACTTCCTCTCCTCTGCACAATTTGTGCATCCACTCTGCCTGCTCTCCCCCGCGAGCGAATTTCCGTGTGTGATTCAACAGAGATTTAGAAAATGAAGGAAATCGGGTATATATGATATGACAATTTTTGTAGATTACCGTAGTAGATTCCCTGGTTGATATTGCTGTTCCCATTCTACATTATGGGGAGCAGCGATCCCAGTGGCTTTTGCATATTATTTTTGCCATCAGCTAGCCCTTGAGGACGTCTGTCTTTCCTGCTCAACGATTGGTTTGATGAAAACGGGCTCAAACTCAATGCTCATAAAGCACAGTGTATAAGTTTAGGCACGCCCGACCAATGTGCAAGACTAAATTCACTTTGTCTAACTTTTGACACTACTGTCATACGACCTGTTGAAGAACCTCGTGGTATGGTTTGACGAAAATCTCACTTTTGACACATTGAAAAATTGTGTAGAACAATTAATGGTACCCTTATCTTCGTAAACAAATAAAGCACCTCCTTAATGAAAAGGCACGTCTCGTACTTATACAGTCGCTGATTCTCTCCCACTACAACTACTGTAGTCTAGTCTGGGGAAAAAAATTCTCACAAGAATATCCCAGATTTACAGAAATCGCTAAATTTTGCCGCAAAAATAGTACTAACGGGCAACTTTCGGAAACGTTACCACGCAAGTCCTCTTCTTAAAAAACTGGAATGGCCTCGAATAGTATTTTGATGAGGCTATGTATGTATTTAATTCTTTGTATAGCGGCCGCAGTTCTGCAGATACGGTTCAATTTCCTCGGCATGATGAAACATGCGACCGGCAAAGCTCTCGAAATAATAATCTGCCGACTACATATCGGCGTCTAGAATTAGGAAAAAATGCGCTTTCTGTGTCCGGAGCCTTCTTGTGGAATGATCTACCAGGAGAGCTAAAAGCCTCTCTACAAGTCTCGCCTAAGATAGGCCTCTTCACAGCAAGTTGCTTGCAACATTTTGAAAACCGGTTAAACTGACGTGACTGATAGTAATTAACGCCTACCCAAGAGTGTAACTGTAACTATAATATCTATTATACTGCTGCTTTAGTGTCCGAAGGCACTCCGTGTAGTAGCTTCTATACTTGTGTATGTTCCACCATCTGGACGCTCGGTCAGCCCTTAGAATGCTCATATAGTAAATAAAGGGAAAATTTATGTATACCAGTTTATTATATCCAACACGACAACAATAATTACCTCCGCCAAGGAGGTTATGTTTTCGTTAGCTTTGTCTGTCTGTTATTCTGTCTGTCTGTCACAAAGATAACTCAAATAGTTATGGACGGATTTTGATAAAATTTACAGGGATTGTTAGGTATGTTAGAAGGAACAGATGATTAACTTTTTGTGAAGATCCGTCCATTCGTTTGTTTGTCTGCCTCATTTTTCTCAATTCCATAACTCAAAAAGTTATAGACAGATTTTGATGAAATGTACATGAGTTGTTAGCTATATTGCGAAGAGAAAATTATCAAATTTTTGGAGTGATCTATTGGTTCGTTCGTTTGTATGTCACTGTTTCAATATTATTCTTGTTAGCACAATAATTCAAAAAATTATCAATGGATCTCTATGAAATTTATAGGAGTCGTCAGTGATGTTAAAAGACATCAATGAATAAATTTTGGTGCAGATCGGTTCTTTCGTTTGTATGTTTGACTCATGTTTGTCATGATGTTTGTTAGCAGCATAACTCAAAAAGTTATCAACGGATCTTCACGAAAATTGCACAAGCTGTTATTCTATATAAAGGCACAAATGATTGAATTTTGGAGTTGATAAAAAGAAAAACATGATTTCAAAGCCAAATTGAATTTTTCATTACCCTTGCCTAGCTTGGCGGAGGTGTGCGCTGTAGTTACATCATACTCTCCTCCGCTGGTGATAACCTCATGCTGTATACATACGCGCATCAATACTTATGCTTGCTCGATCTCAATGGACTCCTGTTTATCATGTGCTCTAGCAGCAGCCTGTACTTAAACGATAAGTTGTTTCCGTATATCGCTTCAGTTTCTCAATATCACCTGCGAATGAAGTGAGAGGGGTGAAAATGTTTTCGTGGAAGATTATGTATATTTGTCTGTCCACCCAATAAGTAGTCGAAGGAGTTGAGCATTCATCATAATTGTTCGTAGGGAGTTTGGTGGGTTGCTCTAGATGTGACCCATACAAAAAAAAATAGTCCTAGCAGGGCATAAAAAATGACGGCGTTGAACTGTCCTCCCCTGCGGTGAAAATTTGCCTCCACCGCGAAAGATCGCCACGAAGCATATGCCATCTTTCCTACGTTATTATTAAGAGATCTGCACGGGGCGGTCAGCGTGGAGCTAGCCTTGTTGGACACAGCATCCATATGAGAAATGAGGATTAGCTGGCCGTCAAAAATAACTTTGTTGAATTTGCTCCACCGCGGGTGATGGTCTTACGCTACGAGGCGTTCTAGTTTCTTATACTTTCCTTTCTACTGGCCTTTTAACCATAAGAATAGAAGCATAAGAATACTCTCATTATATTTAACGATCTTTGTTTAAAAAAAATATTGTCTTGATTTCGCAGCCTGCACCTTCACGATCAGAATTTTTTGCTCCATATTTCCGCATGTTATATTTTAGCTTTAAGAAGGATGCCCTATGGATCTGCACATGTCTATAAAGGGTTCTCTATCGCTCCATGATTTGAGTAGCATTGTGTCCATAAGCGCGTCTTAGGCAAATCTCCTCGTGTGAACGTTAGAGTCAATATCTCGACAGAGACATTGGAAGCAGGGAAAACCAAAGAAAGAAAGGCTCTTAATGCTGGAAACATGTTAAATAGAGACCACTTAGTGCCAGCTGAAGTGAACTGTAGTTATCGTGGGTGCAAAATCCATTAACATAAAACAAAACAATGAAAATTAATTAAAACAGCCGTCAAATTTCTTAGAAGTACATTTTAGCTGTGTTATTTTACAAACTCATATGATGCTGCCAAAAGTTATGTTTTAACAGCGTCGAGGAAACAAACACGCTATACCTCTGGCCCTCTCCAAAGTGAGTTCTATAGGAACCAGTTACAACAGACAACTATCCTATCTCCTGTTTCCGGAGTTCCCCTGTGCCGTCATATGTAACTATAGGTAGAACGGAAGCTGTACAGTTTGGTACTTATGGTACTTACGTTAATTCTCGTACTCTTTAAAACATGTCACCTCTGTAGTCTCTCCATTAAAGTCATTAATGTGAAGAGACATTTTCTAACTTACGGTAGGCATTTCTAGGAGCCCACAAATAAAGGAAGGAGAGATCTTGATATAACAAAGGATGTATAAAGAAATAAGAAATCCAACATTGAATAAGATACAGGTTGTGTTGTGTAATTTTTATTCATCTTTACTCTAAAACTCTTGAATGCTTGAGCTGTAAAGTGTTTCCTGTTATCGGAATTCCGCTGCACCGCCAGGTGCAACGTTGTAGAGATAGACCATAGGTCGTAGGTTGTATATGTTGTTCCTTGGTAATAATATATAACAGGTCTTCCTGAGTCTCTGCATCTTTATCATTATCGGATTAATTGTAGGTCTACATGCAAATCTATAAAGATATAATGAAGTTTGTATAAAACATAGGATGTGTTGTAAATTAGCGTTTTATCTAACACACCCAAGAGTCTCGAGCGCCTCTTCCGCAGGGGAGGTTGCAGCTGGCGAGGCTAGTTTTGTAAAGTTAGGTAGGCACACAATACTCCCCCTTCCGTTTCGGGAGGTGGGCTGCCGATCGAGGTGGCCGACTTATTACCATTAGATTTCTACCTTCCTGTAATTCGTTTCCTTCCCTTGTGCAGCGTAGTTGAGCGTAAGCGTTCAGCCGTGCCTGGCGGTTGGCGATGCACAACTTGTGCCTTTTTCCTGTCAGTAGCGCACTGACCACTCTGAGAGTTCCCAGCAGAGAAGCAGAGACAAAAATTATTGATAATTTTAAAATGCGCCGTAATGGCGCACGAGCCTGTATTAAACCATTGGAGTTGTTCGGCGCGATATAGACATTGTATCCCTGATGCGCTAGTAAAATTCTCTACTACTACTAGTTTTTATAAAATATAGACTGTGTAGATAATAGCGTCGTTCTATGCCAGTGTACAAATAACACTGGTCTGCATCATTTTTGAGGTTTAGGGTTTGCCAAGTGTTTCTATATGGCTTTTACATTCGAAATTCATAAATGTAAGCAATTTTTCTTTATCAGGTCAGGTCTTCATTCTACTTCAATTTTAAAAATGTAAATTATTTAAAATAAAGTGTTTTCTGATTAACTTATGTATACTAAATATCAATTTGTTTCCAAATGAATTCATAAAAAGGCTTCTAGAGAGCGTGCATAATCATTTTATATTTTATTTTAACAAAGTTATGAAATACATGGTAACCCTATCCGTTACCAATTTTTTTCAGCCGCTTGAGCGCCAAGGTGGTACAAATTTGTACCGCCCACTAAAAATGCTTATAACTTTATCAATATCAGAGTTTTTTCTTCATAGTATCAAAAGTTATTTATTCAACTATTCTTTCGCCTATTTAATTAAAAGAATAATGCCTCAGAGTAGTTTTAATGTCAATTAAGTGTAAATATAAGAAAATATCTCCGGACAGTACTAGGTGAATACTCCGGCAGCACATCTGCCGCAATTTTCATACTTTCACAAGCTGAACGTATAATCGCTGCTATTTTTTATTTCTAGCCTTGTTGGTGTCTTTTAGTGATAATTTTGAAAGTTCTTTTCGTATAAAAAGAAAATTTACACGGAAATGTTATCATCTACTTTATGAAATATTTATATATATATATCTATATTTTTGGCTGTAATGTGCGTGTATATTAGAATTTAATTGATGGTCATGTTCAATTGAGAAAAGTCACAGAATTTTGGGCGCTGAATATCCCTGGGAGCAGAACTGTGAACTAAAAACGGTAGGGCGGTGCAATTTTGCACCGCCATGGAGCAGATAGGGTTAAGAAACGGCCAACATGGCAACAGCGTAGGTAGGGAGAATGAGTCACCAGTTATTGTATCTATCTATTGTAATCAACTTTGTAGGCAACCATCAAAATTGAAATTATGAACGTGTTATTAATTAGCTCCTGAAAAACTACCAAGCTCTAGGTGCATGTATGTCAATGGAAATGCATTTCCTTGGTTCTCATTTAGACCATATTCCGGAAAACTGTGGGGATTTGAGCGAGGAGCTATGAGAGCGTTTTCTCAAGTAATGGAGATGTATTTCATCTTGAATTTCACATGGACTCTAATTGTGTCCTATATTAGGCATAAGTTACTTATTTTCTATTATTTATGCGGCTTGTGAAAAATATAAATATTAATAATTGGTTATCATTTATTTTCTTAAAACTGATACAGCAAAAAAAATCTGGCCTGATTGAACAAAACGAGTTACATTTCCAAACTCAGCATGCAAAATGCACACACGATCTGCTGACAAACACTAAGCCTTTTTAAAAAGTTTCAAATACCTCTGCACCGCTTCATGTAACACTATATAGAATGCAAATAAATAGTGTAGGTAGTTGCACATTGTATAAGATATCATGTATACAAATAACATATACATATGCATCCTATGCCATTACATTCTGTGGAAGCTTCCGTTGTAGCAATGCAGTGTTATATTCTAAGATTGTGTGAACTGTAACTTCACCTACAATGCCTACTATTAGCATCATCTCAACGATATCCTTTTAATCAAGTGTTCTAGAACGATTGTTCCCAACTTATCTGTGCTTGGCACCCCTAAAAGACTTTTGCTGTGTACTTGGACCCCTAAAAAAATTTTAAAAATAAATACACAACACATGCAATGCCTAATTTTAGCATATCTTAACGATATCCTTTTAACATTTGTTCTAGAACAATTGTCCCCCACCTTATCTATGCTTGGCACCCCTAAAAAACTTTGGCTGTGTGCTTGGACCCCTACAAAATTAATAATAACTCATATCATGACGAAGAATTGAAATTATCACAATTTACGCCACAAATTCAAGTCAAGTTCTGAATGACGTTGAAATAATCTAAGGTTTCGCTACCCTCCTTGACTTGAAAGCTCATCTCGCAAGGATGCGACCACTCCCCGTTGGGAACTTCTGCTCTAGAATGATTGATTTTGCGGTTTCCTGTTTCCAAAGTCCTGCTATGTGCAACTTGGAGAGCATTGTCTGATTTAACATCCATGTTTTATAATATAAGTAGAGTATTGGTATTAAGAAAACGTATACCTCCACGCGTTGGAGAAATAAAGGATTTTATTTTTGATCATAATATCAATACGCTTGTATCTACGTGTGTGTGTGTGTCAGTGTGTCATGCTCTTCACAAATAGATAAGCGTAAATTAGAGACGACTTCATTTCACCCGTATCATATATACGCTTTCGTTTTCTTCAAAAAAATTTTACTTGCTTTGCTGGTAGCGGATGGCATTCCTCACAGGGTCTGAGGCGTAGCCAAGATACGCCCTGGGTAAACAAAAGTACAAAACGGGTAGTATTGGCATCTCTGCTCTGAATTTATTTCTCGAAGAGAATATGCTGCTGGGAGAGCATCAGCCAGTACAGCGCGATGTCTGAGGAAGTGCAATGAGATCTTCAGAACAAAAGAATACTTTCCAGCGAATGAAACAATTGACTCAATCTATTTCCATTTATTGTATACTGCTTTGTATTGCATTAAACAAAGCAGGAAAATGATGGGTTGTTGATCAGCAGTATTCACGGGCTTCGAAATAGTGAGAAAATCGGATACGCCGATAAAAAATTAGAAAGTGTAACCTTATGGCAAGCTAAACTTTCTCTAAACTGTGGAAAACGGAGCTTTAACAAAGTTGTGCTAATAAATAGAGAACATTGCCAAAAGTACCGTCGTGTTTCTATGTTTTTATCAAGACACAAGTGCGAATTCTCTGTTGAGAGAACATTTTATAGAATGAGAGCATTAACAAATCGTCGACTTTTCACGGGTCACCCACGCTTCACGTTCGAGACATATTGCGTAACGATAGACAGGGTTAAGCGGCGGATGTTAGTTCAGACGGTGTGGATTAAGCTAGAAGGTGAGGGAAAACATTCCATAACCGTGTGTGTCACGCTTTTCACTAATAGATAGAAGGAAATTAGAGTGCCCCGAGGTACTCTTGGATACGACCCGGGAAAGGATCAAGAAAGAAATAGTCAAGTTCATATTTCAGCTTCCATGCGGCTCGCAGGTCTAGGGTAGACGCTTCACGGCCAGACTTTGGATTTTTTCAACCTTGGTATGCGTGATACTGGTCCGAGGGTATCATAATTAAAGAACAATTCTTTTTTTTGTAGAATTTCCACAGGTTCATTCAGTATTAGATGAAATCTATAGTGTTTTTAATACTTTTTTCACTATTTGAAGTTAACAGGCCGTTAGGTGGCCTAGATCTTTGCTACCTCGATTGAAACGCCTGGCCACTTAACAGGCCGTTTTGAAAGATTGTTGGCCATCTAATAGCCCGTTTCGAGATATATATATATATATATCATTGACCCACCATACACTGACGAGACACTGGCCCTAAGGCAGATTTCGGTCCTGCAATTTGGCCTGACTGCACGGTGCCGTAGACGCATTTTTATATGTTCTCCCATTCCTTTTCCATACTTTGTTTAGCTATTTGACTTATTTCTCTTACATTCAGTAATGACTTGCAAACCTGTACATACTGCTAAAACATCTATACGCAGCAAATTCACAAAAGATATTAAGGCTTGAAGTGCAATTACATAGGGCAACTGCTTATGAGATTCTTTGATATTTGCAGTAGAGTAAAATTATTTCCCAATATTTTGTCAAATAAATCCTCATGTTGTAGAATAGAAGCTTCTAACATTCGTGATATGCTCGATTCGTAAAAAAAAATGTCAAGTAAACATCTACTGGAGATGTTAACTAAATTACTTGTATACACGCTTAGCGACAACCCAAAAATTAGTATTGGGAGTTAAGATGTGACCAACACCAAAAAAAGTATAACTAGCTGGGCATAGAATATGACGGCAATGAATTTAGTTGTTTCTCCACCGAATAAGAGGCAGAAAGAGTTTAGTAATAATAATAAGTTTTTTAGGTAGTCAGGTGAGTTGACTGAAATGGGATTAAACTAAGGAAACAATGAAGTGATAAAACTTAGTCAGGCATTAAATGACCTTATGTGGGCAAGCATGAACTGATGTAACGTAGGCACCCTTGAAGTGATGTAACTTAGGCACCCATGAGGTGAAATAACGTGAGCACCCATGAAGTGGCCAGCATGAAGTGATTTAACTCAGGCAACCAAAAAGTGATGCAACATAGGAAACCATCAAGTGATTTAACGTAGACAACAACGAAATGCTGTAATATTCATGGGCAGTTATGTGAAATGATATTGACAATCAATGTGTGCAGCTTTAGATGGTTCCAGTAAGTAAGGGTTGTATCAGCCCTAAATTATGTTTTTACGTCATTTACTGGTTGTCATGGTATCTTTATCTCATAACTCAATGTGTATTTTTAGTTCGTTGCTACCAATGTAATATAACTGTGGTTTTAATTCATTTTTTCAACTTTACGAGTTTTTCTTAATCTCCCTTTGTTACTACTATTAGGATGAGGTCTACTGAAAGCTCTACACACATCCATTTCTGAAGTTATTATTTCAAATCCGTCATTGCAGAAAAAAACTTAATTGAATGTGATATTACAGTACATTACGTGTAGTATCTATGAGCCAATTTTTTTCTATGAAATTTTTATATTCCTAGAAATTCTAAGGAATTTCCAATTATTCTTGGTGTACGAAGGTATGATGTAATATATCGCCGATTGAGGTTAGATTCCCTGCTGCGCAACGCATTCTTTACGGTACGATGAAGAAATTAATCTTTGTTTGAGGTCTCTGTGATTAATATAACTCATTTCATTAACACTTACGTCAATTGGCCTCCAAGCCCATTTGTGAGAGGCCCGATTTCAGTGTCCAGTCAATGTGTGATGTGGTCTATGTATATATATTTATTTTTTTAGTTTTATTCAAATAATACCTGGATGTCCTCTATTTCAATCGACAAATGGTGATAGTGATGGTAGTGTGACTGGGGAGACACCGAAGGAAATTCGTTCAATTATAGGGCGACATCCAGCTCGTAAGGCGACAGGGTCATGTGCCCCTTATGTAAAACGGGTCTGAAATCCTTTTCCGTAGACTAAAACCAAGTTAAAAATAACTCTACGGTTGCCTTCCGTCCAAACTACAAAGCCCCGTGGCGGTGGGGGCAAATTCAACGCCATCATTTTTTCAAAGCCGCCATCTTTTTTATGGATGGCTAGCTTACTCTAAAGTCTTGGCAGTTTCACGTCTCTGTTAATCTAGCGAACTGTCTGAAAAAAATTGTGACAATGGCTCAACTGTTTCCACCTCTTTTTGGGTGGATTTATAGATTCAATGCCGTCATTTTTATTGACAGCTAACTCAAGATTTTTCTCAAGATTTTTCGTATCTCAGTCAACCCACCTGACTGCCAAAGAAAAATTATTATTATTAGCATTATGACTCAACTCCTTTGCCTCTTTTCGGGTGGACAGACAAAAAAATAATTCTGTCATTTTCCGTCATTTTTTATAGCCAGCTAAATCGAATTTTGTTGCATAAGTCCCATCTAGATTAACCAACCAGAATCCCTGCTAAAAAATTATTAACATTGCTCGCCTCCTTCTACCACTTTTTAGGTGGACAGGCAAATATACAAATACTAGAGGGCCCGCGCTCTCATAAAATGACAGCAAAGAATTTGTGATGACCTTCTTCATTGATCATACTTTCGTTATTACAACTGCTAACCTAAGCACCCTGAGATGAGCGTTTACGGCTTCATAGCAGCTCAGTATCGAAACTTTTTTTCTCTCTCTAAACTGGAGAAAATTCACTGCTTATTGTAGGCAGATCAGCAACTCTCAAAGTAATAGCTCCGCTTCGGCATTGTCGATACGGTAGGTTAGCTCAAACAGGTCCAATGGTTTTTGTTTAGCGAAAGCTGTTTCATCGACCATTGAATTATATTTGGGAGATGAGCTGAAGAAACGATTTCATCTGTGGGAGGAAATTACGAATCATGATGCATGAGAAAGCCAATGGAAGCTTCAGATAACTTCAGGGCTGAGATTTCAACTTCGGCAATGCAAGAAGTGCGTTTAGACTTGAGGTCGCCCGATACTTAGCCATAGATTCGATGTTTGGAGAAGGTAATACTCGTACAAATCAGACTAAACCTGCGATGTCTTCATTGTTTGAATTTCAACTGTCCCTGATTAAGATACGTTTGCCATCTTCTGCAACCCGGCCTATTTTCTACCTAACAGTTTTCAATAGAACTTGAGAGGACGACCACAGCCTCAAACCTGGGCAAATTTCCGCTTATGTGTTTTGTTAAAGCGTGACAGAAAATGGATAAACAGATAAATAAATAAACAAACCGATAAATACACATCGGCGTTTATTATATTGTAGATTTATATTATAATTCTGCTTGAGGCTGCATCCGTCCGTCAATGTGTCTGTACATTACGCTTTTCATTATGAGCGGAAGCTTCAACTTGCAAGAAGCTCTTATTTTCACTGACAGAAAGTTCAACCATAGCTGTCTTCTTGTGCTCGTCTTGCAGAAATTTTCAGTCAATTTCGAAGCAAAGACATGAAGTTCACTTTACACGTATCATACATACCCTACCGACTTTCATATCTTGTAATATTTACATTGCTGGGGTCGCATAACGATCCAAATATGGAAAAATTTGTAACCAGGATACAATGTAAAGTGAGCTGTTCTGAAATGCTTCATTCTAAAGCATTTTTGAAGCAAACTTTAAGCTCGATGTTTAAAACATCACCTAAACAGACAAGTAAAAGTGCTTTCGGTGATATGAATCAATTATTGAAAAATTGGGCTGAATGCTGTATTTTGTGGGGAAGCTATAACAAACGAGAGCACTCTGAGACCGCATACCTACGCCAAGCGAGGCAACGGTAGCAAAAAATTCAAATTGGCTTTGAAACCATTATTTTCTTTGTATCAACTCCAAAATCTAATCATTTGTGCCTTATGATAGTCATAACAGCGTGTAATTTTCTTGAAGATCCGTTCATAACTTTTGGAGTTATGCTGCTGACAAACGTTATGACATACATGAGTCAAACATACAAACGAACTAACCGATCTGCACGAATATTTAATCATCTATGTCTTTTAACATTACTAACAACCCCTATGAATTTCATTAAGATCCATTGATCTTTTTTTGAGTTATTGTGCCAACAAGCATAAAATTAAAAACAGTGACAAACAAACGAAGCAACGAACGAACAGATCTTCACAAAAATTTGGTTATTTACTCTTTGTAATATACTTAACAACTCATAAGAATTTCATAAAAATCCGCTCATTACTTTTTGAGTTATGGCATTGAGAAAAATTAGTCAGACAGCCAAGGGCCCCGCAATAGAACTGAAATCATCAAAGACACCGTTGAAAACAGGAAATGTTGAAATGTGAAAGTCGAAATAATGTTATCTTCAGAGGATGAGATGACGTGTAAGTATAGAAGAATATCAATGATAATAGCACCTCCGAAGAGTGAAAATGCTATATTTGTTTTATGCCGTCTTTATCCCGATATACACTACGAGAAATTTTAATGCTCTTAGATGCATCAAAATTACATGCATTCTTGTCCTCAAACCGACTCACGCAAGGGCATCATAAATATGCTAAGTGCATCATCATGATGCACTTCAACTAACTCCACTGTAATTATAGTATTGCCCATGTATTATCTTGCATACAGTGATTACACCTAACGAATAATTCCTTTTGCCTTAATTATAGAATTTAGAAGTTCAAGTATTGAAGAAAAAGCGAAGCCAGCGCTGTGAGAATCCGGGAATCGAAGTCAGCCAGGGAGAGATTCTTCATTCCCCCGCAGTACGGACTGCATGTCCTGTTATGTACACCAGTGACATATCGGCAAAATTTTAGAATTTTTTATGAGTCATAATGAAATCTACGTTAGGTTTATCCAGTGTTTGAGAGATAATGAATGATAATAATAGTAAAGTTAGCTAAAGTGCATCGTGATGATGCATATAGGCTCTTATGATGCAATTGGCAAGTTGGAGATGCACTTATGTGTTTCGGCTTTGTGACAAAGCCGATGATGCACCAAGATGCATCAAAAACAAGTAAAATTGATGTACTTACAGAGATGATACTTTGAATTACTATAGCGATCTGCGTGTTAGTAAGTAACCGCGTTTCATTTGGCACGTGCAACAAAACTACAAAACTTTTTTCACTTTCTTTTTGTGGAAATATGTTTTTCTGTCTGCGGCAATGACACACCAAACTACGCTCTGAAAGTCCTACATGCATCCTGATCCTTCTCTGTGAAACACCTACGTGCACCAAAATTTGTCTCAGTGTACAGGTATGAAAATTTTTCTGGTAAAACAGCTGCCCGATCTACGGGTGATATAGTGTCTAAATATGTTGTGTAGGGTGTCTTAGGATAGACTTGCCACGCATACGTTAAGCCCGTTGCGTACGAGTTGAAACACGGAAGGGCTTCACGTTCTTGGAACAGATGTTACTGTGCGCGTGATAACACTTGAATCTATTAAGACATATCGATTCCAAATATTTGCTACTGCGAATTGAAATTACATAGAAATTCGAAGAGTCTAAACTGAGTAAGTTGCCCTTGTTATAGCGGAATAGCCGGCGTGGCAAGGAGATTAAGCAGTTTTTAAATATAATAATAAGAGACAAGTCGAAGCTACGTACACAGTAGCGTAATGTGAAGGATAGGGAGAAATGTTCCCATGTTTCGACTCTCGTGTGCAGCAGACTTGAGGTTAGACGCAGTTCGTAATGATTGAGGGACAGGCGCAATTTTTGGGGTAAGTTAGGTTAGGTTGATGAGCTGCATTAGGTCGAACTAAAGTGAGTTATAATAGCGTAGGTCTGGATTGCTTCAATTTCGAAAAAAGAGAACATTAGCCAACCGTGGAAGTTCCACCGGTCTCGCTAGTATATACAAATATACTAAAATCTTCAACAAAAACATTATCAACGCTATTCGCTTCGCTCGCGAGTGATAATGAACTCCTGATCAAAAGTTTAAGACCAATTGAAAGTGTAAAAAAAAACGTTTTAGAGATAAATCAATAAACTCCTTCGACTTGGGATCAGTAGTTCCTAAAGGTAAAAAAATGAGAAAAAACAAATTATTAAGAAATACACATTTTTGTCGAATAAAGAGTTTTTCAGTCGATCAATATTATAAGACCACACAGAATCGTAGGTAACTTTTCAACAAGGAGGCTGAGGTGAACAAAGTTTGAACCTAGTGATGTGTTCTACCTCCATTCTTGTTGATAACTTCAGAATTCTTTGCAGCAGACAAGGAAACAGCATTTCCATGAGAATCGGAACAGTGTTGTTCCAGCTCCTAAAGATGGCATCACGAAGTTCATTCAGTGACACAAATTGTTTACCAATTCCGTAAACTTCTCTCGCCATCCATCCCCAAGAATTTGCTATTGGGTTCAACTGTGGCGAACATGCTTGATGACGCAAAACGGGGAACCCATTTTCTTGAAAGAAGGTCATAGTCTAGCGGGCAGTGTGGGCTGCTGCATTATCCTGCTGGGAAAACTAATCATCACCACACAAGCGACGGTCCTCCGTCAACAAAGATGATCTTTGTAACATACTAGCATAACCAGCAGCTGTTTGACGATCCTGCACCTCCTGAAGCTTCATTTGTAGGAAAAGACACCCCACACCATAACGGAGCCTTCACTGCTGTGACGCTTAGAAAATATCTCAAGAGGTATCTCGCTGTCATACCAGTACTGTTAGAAGCCATCAGAGCCATCCAGATTGAATTTCTTTTTCGTCAGAAAACAAAACTTTAGAAAACTTTTCAATGTCCCATGTTTGGTGTTCTCGAGCAAACTCTAAACGGGTCACTTTGTGGCGCGGAAACGACCGAGGTCCTTGCAGACGCTTTTGTTCTTCATGCCCTTTTGTCGTAAGTGCCCCTGATGGTTATTGAACTGCAACCAGCATCGATCGGTGGGGGCCTTGATTTTCCTGAAAGACCGTCCTCAGCCTTGAGAAACAACCCGTTTAATTCTCCTACTCCATGCAGAGGACATTTTTCTCTGTCTAGCAGTAGATTTTGCTGTTTCATAACTCTCAGGGTCATATTTAGGAAGTTGCAAATCACAATTTTATTGAGGTGACTCTCAGCTGTGATTGCACGCTACGACAAATCTTGCTTTTGCAGTTCAACAATTCGATCAGGTTCCAATTCGGAGAGGTTGCTTGCTTTGGGCATAGTGACACCTTCACACTATCAGTGCAAGCCTGTAACTGATCTGAAACGCCGGATATTACCCTAAACTAAACATTTATTACCCTGGCCCTATAATTTTGATCAACTGAAAAACTCATTATTTGATAAAAATGTACATTTCCTAATAAATTGTTACGGCAGGCTTACCTTTTACCATTAGAAATTACTGATCCCTAGTTGAAGGAGTTTATTTATTTATCACTAAAACGTTGTTATTTTTACATTTTCAAGTGGTCTTAAACTTTTGGTCAAGAGTTTATACAGCAGTAGCTCCTAATTCGCACCTCCTAATTCGAACTGTGATTTTGAATCTCAGCTCTCCTAGTTCGGACAACCGCTCCTAAATCGGATGTTGCTCATAAAAATTATGGTTTCTTAGAAATCTCCATTATGGACTTATTTTCAGATCCTACAGATAATTTTACGTGACAAAAAGAACAACTTTGGCGGAAAAGAGTGATCCAGCAATATCACTGTTACACTTATAGGAAAGCTTAAGGCTTTAGTTTAGACTAGTTCAGAATCTCCCCAACCCGAAGCACCGATACTTAAAAAAGTTACACACACCTCGATAAGCGATAGCAGGACTATGAACACACTCGCAAAGATGGCAACGCTGACGGAAGGAAGAAGCAGTCGTGCACTTAAGAGGAGATCGAAGTAGCACAAAAGTCGTCTGGCCCACGTCAGCAAACTGCGCCACATTACTGAAAAGAAAACGTAAACATTTTCTAGGTGCACACACTTCACATGACGGGACAATATTTGTGCATTAATACATGTGGAAATATTTAGAAACCCACGAATGTTTCTCACTGTAGCGATACATGCACGTCAAGTAGTAGTTGTACCATCTTGCAAAGTGACATCAGAGAAGAAAATCAGGGGTCATTACTGAATAGTAAGCTTAAGAATAAAGAGGAAGATATAGCTTCCTAAAGTAATATTGGAGAAGCAAATAAAAGAGACAAGACTATCACTTTACATTTGGAGCAACTCCAGTTAGTTAATGAGCCGTGACCCTTTTTGTTAGCTCTAGCGAAAAAAAGGCATTGGTGAAGTTTAGCAGCAACGGAGATTCTAATGAGTTTTTTTACCTATTCAGGTAAAATGAGGCATTTAAAACTTTTTGCGCGAATGACCTTTCCGTCGGAAATGCTTGGTTTTTGGACTATTTTACTTTGAAGTACCCATTGTTTTTATAAGGAAAAAAATAACCGGCGATCCCATAGGAACTCAGGTTACATTAAGTTACATCAGGTTAGGCTAGTTTAGATTAGTTTAGGTAAGTTTACGTTAGTTTACGTTGCTTTGGGGTCACCGGTTATTTGTCCCATTGAAAACAATGGGAACTTCATTGTCAAATATTTCGAAAACAAAGTATTTGGGACGGAAAAATAATTCCTGGAAAAAGTTTTAAAATGCCTCATTTTATCTGAATAAGTTGAAAAAAATCATGAAAATTCCCGTTGTAGCTAAACTTCACCTTTACCAAAAATTGACGGTCGGACAGGAATTTTCAAACTTGCATAGACATAGATAGAAAAAGATTTAGTAGGAGAGTCACTTATCAAATTGAAAACGCCCTCTTCATGCAGCAGCCTGGCACGCAACTCGGAGTAAATATAGGTATATTTACTCCGAGGCACGCAGTGCCCGTCTTACAAGATAACAGAGATCTTTCTGCAGAAAGATCAAACTTGGAGTCAGCTGAGGACCCCGCCACCTGGTGGCAGCTGTACTTTGGCAGCACGTGCGGGGGCGGTAGCGCTTCGTTGATGTATTACCACGAATGGGCGCGAAGTCAAATTCATTAACGTTTGCCCGCAACCAACGTTTAGAAAACGGCACTTCTAACGAAAACGGCACTGCTAACGAAAACGGCACTGCTAACGTTTGAAGCAGGAACCCGAGCAAATATTAATGAATCGTAATCAACAGAGTATGCGACACCAGAATCAGATGGAACTAGAACGCCTCGGTGGCGTAACACCATCACCATAATAACATAGGAAAGCAAGGCTGGCGCTGCACTCACGTGCGCTCCTAATAAGAACAGAGGAAAAATGGGAGGCCTCGTGGCGCGAGACGATCTGCCGCAGCAGAGGCAAATCAACGCCGTCATATTTTATGCTTAGCTAGGACTAGTTTTTTGACATAGGTCACATCTAGGTCAACCCAATAGCTCAAAGAGGCCGGGGTGTTAGTCCCGGTGTCTCTTTGGGAATGGGCCTCTTGGTTCGTCTACTGCCGCCTATTTAATCTACTCTAATCTAATCTAAACCCACCAAACTCCCTACCAAAAATTATGAAGATTGCTCAACTCCTTCGACCACTTAGAGGGAGGACAGACAAATATACATATACAGTATATGCAAATATATATATATATATACTTAAATCTTCAACGAAAACATTCGTTTTCGTTTGTCCGTTCGTTTTTTTCTATCGTGTGTGGATGTTTGGAATGGTCTTGAATCTTGACGGCTCTGTCTGTGCTGGTGCTGTTATTGGCATTGGCAGCTTTAAACGATCTGTACACAGAGCTATTCTGTTATCTCGGATCTTCTTTTTTTTTATTCTTTTGTTTTCTCCACCCGCTGGGCTGGTTGCGTGGGGGTTTGTTGACCTCATGGAGTTTCTCCGTTCTTACGTCACCAGTCTGGTGTGATTTAATAATAATAATTATCACCTCTCTCACTTTGTTCGCGGGTGATAAAAACAGAGCATAATGACTAATGCATCAACGATGAAAAACTGAATGATAACAACTATAAACGGGCTCTCACGGAACTTGCACGATAAGATCTTCGGAGGAATTGAATAAAAAATTTCTTACAGACCAAGGTTAATAGCAGCACAGCGGAATACAGACTACCAGCAGCAAGTAGCAGAAAAACATTTCGTACCGTACAATAAATTTTATATTCCATTGCAAGTACCTCAGAGTAAACCATTGAATTTCAGTGAAAGTTATTTAACAAAGTTATGTTAGAAACCCCCGTGTGTTCATTCTCTTTCCATTATTTAATTCTCCTGAGCAATCGACGTATTTACTATAGAGACCCTTGGCCAGCTACGCTACTAAAGTATATTGAATTCATTATTTACTAAGAAAATCAGCAGGAAAAGAGATGAAATTAAGAGACCTACAGGTTACAAAACTGAAAATACTCATGGTCACTTGTACTTTGACAGAGCTTTAGCCTGGGGAATCTCGGTTCCTGTATGGTGAAGTGATCTTCACGATTCACACTGGTACCGTGACAGCTCTACCTAGGGAACTCTGGTTCCTGAATGGAGAGTCTAGATATTTCGGCAACTATAACCAAGAACTGGAGAGCTCGCTGTTTTGATGTTTTCCTGGTTGTGCCACGAGTAGAAGACATTTTTGGAGAGTTGACTTGTAGCCTTGGGGAAAATTCAGTTGTTGTAGGTATGCATGTTTTCATTTCTTGGTAGGACTTATCGGTTTTATCCTCAGATATTAAGGGCCAAGGATCCTACCGAGTATCCACTCTGTATTAGTATGCGACTTCGAAGGGAGGAGGTTCCCAATGCAAGAAGCTCAGAGTAAACCATTGAATTCAGGAACTTTTCACGATCACGCAGGAGTTAAATGAAGAATTTCCGTGTAGGTTTGCTAATAAAGCTATTTTAGAAACCTCTGTGCTTTCTTTCTTCTTTCCTTATCTAGCCCTCGTGAGCAATCGACTTACTAGATGGCTCAGCCAATCACGCTTCCAAATATTTATTGATTCACATTATTTGCTAAAGAAAAAATCAGAAAAGAGAAAAATCAAGAAAGATTTGCAAATTACGAAACCAATAATATTCTAAAACTAAAGTAAAGTTCACTCAAAATGGGTTTTTATTGTCGTTCTTCATATAAAAGGGCAAATAGTTAACTAGAGCACTTGAGAGCGTATATACCTCCGCCAAGTAAAGCAACGGTAACGAAACATTCAAATTGGTTCTGAAGCTAGGATTTCTTTTCCATCGGCAGTACCAAAATTTAATCATTCATGCCTTTTGACAGTAAAATCAGCTTGCGTAATTTTCTCGAAGAACAAACCAAACGATCATTACCGAAATTTAATCATTTGTCTTTCAACATTAGTCATTACTAACGATTTTTGCGAAATATCATAAAGATCCATTCGTAATTTTTTTTAGTTATTTTGCTCACAAGCAAAAGATCAAATGCAAATTTAAACAAACGAACAAACGGATCGTCACAAAAATTTGGTCATTTGCTCTATGTATTATACAAAACAACTCGTGCAAATTTCATAAAAATCCGTTCGTAACTGCTTTAGTTACAGCATTGAGAAAAATGGGGCACACAAACGAACGGATGAACGGATATTCAACAAAAGTTAATTATCTGTAAATTTCATCAAGATCCGTTCATAACTTTTTGAATTATCTTGATGACAGACAGACAAGCAAACGAACAGACAGATAGAGAGGCAGACAAACGAACTCGATGAAAACATAACCTCCCTGGCGGAGGTAATGATGTGACAAGGATTACTGTTTTCTTCCTTAACTTTTGGCCAGGACAAAATGTACATTTTTTTAAAGTTGAATATTTCTTTACAGTTAAAGGTATACGTAATATCATTATATGTAATTCATACGTATGCTTCAAGTATGTTTTGTAAAAAAAATTGTAGATGTCCATGCAAAATACTTCGAGTAAGAAACTAAAAACATATTGTTGTTCCGTTCCTTATTTTTTTGGCCACTGCTGCATAAATTTACAGAAATGGAAAAGTGTAAACTTTGCTGCACAGGGGACCCCGTCTGGAAGAAAATGAACTAAAAAATGTAATATGTGCTTATTGAATTCTACTGTCATAGTTACCTCTCCAGCTTAGCTTGCTTTGGGCCCCCTTGCCGTAGATCGGGCCCTGATGGGGGCGCCTCAGGGGTCTGTGCTGCATAAATTCTTCCAAAGGGAATTTGCAGGAAACGATACGTATGACCCGATCGAAAATGAGGTCTAAGCTATAGATTGTATATTGAAAAGCACATGAAAGCAAATGCTGTATTTGGTAACAGTAATGAGGATTTTATGCCTGGTATGCAGCGCATTCCACGTTCATAGGGCGATATCTAAGCGTTATCGGGCTGTTATCAGATTGCCTCTTATCATCAACAACGAGAGCTTCAGTAGCAAGGAAGGTGTTGCAGGGAGAGGCGAGCTCCGTAGCAGAGGTAAAAAATACTTGACTGATTTTCAAATCTTATTAAATCCTGATTAATTAATGTGATTTCTAGTTCAGCAAGAAAATATTTTCACGATGTTATTTTCTGTGTTCTCCGTCCCGTATGCTTCTCTTCTAACTCAATGAATGGAAGCGCAGTGCCCCGAGCACTTCCTGTATAGCGAAAGTCTTCGTAGCCCGCACGTTCAGTGCTGTGGCGGATTAAGAGGCGATGTGGCCGAGCTATTTAAGATCTATATTCTGAAAGTGATAGCGTGACATTGCGTGGGATGCAAGAAAGACGTTCAAGTATTATTCTTTCTTCTACCGTTATGAGTAGGACATTCAGGAAGTTTTAGAAACAGGAAAACAAAAAGAAAATGAAGTGAGAGGGACATTTATTGAGCCTTACAATCCTTCAACAGACCTTCCTCCAAGGTCTACCTACTTCTGGAGCAGGTTGGCTATTCAAACATCATTTATTATCTCGTATACAGGGTACAGTGGATACACCTATCAAGGTTTTCTATTAGCCTTAATTCTAGAATTTTGAAGAACTGGTAGTGTGAAGAGCAGGAGAAGCAGTCCGTGATGAGAGTCAATTTCGGATGCCTCGCCGTGCTTTGCCTGGCTTTCTCGATGCTGGAGTGCTCCACGCAATGTAAATCCGTAGCGTGCCGTCCGGGGAATCGAACCCGGGCCTCCGTTAGTGCGATGCCGAGCCGTAGTCACTTCACCATTCAGCTTTAAATTAATCCTCTCAGATCCCCGCAAGTTTTCTTGACAACTTATAGAAGAACCAAAAGTTATATGAAGCTGAGTTTGGACTATAAGGTAGATGGTCAATGAGTTACAGTTTGCTGTCCTCCACAAACTGGCAAGTTTGGTCAAAAAACTTTACTGGTTCGAGTTTCAAAGAGAACAGGACCTTGCAAAAGGCTAAATTTAAAGCTAAGAAGTGTGCCTGCTTATGAGTATTCTGAGGTGTTTATTAAGTCGATGACGCGGCTCCAGAAGTGCGTAGACATTGGAGAAGAGTGTGCTGCAAGTGGGGTAAGTGTGCAACTGTGCGTAAACATTGGAGAAGAGTGTGCTGCAAGTGGGGTAAGTGTGCAAGTGCGCGTAGATATTGGAGAAGAGTGTGCTGCAAAAGGGGTCAGTGTGCAAGTGCACGTAGACATTGGAGAAGAGTGTGCTGCAAGTGGGGTCAGTGTGCAAGTGTGCGTAGACATTGGAGAAGAGTGTGCTGCAAGTGGGGTCAGTGTGCAAGTGTGCGTAGACATCGGAGAAGAGTGTGCTGCAAGTGGGGTCAGTGTACAAGTGTGCGTAGACATCGGAGAAGAGTGTGCTGCAAGTGGGGTCAGTGTGCAAGTGTGCGTAGACATCGGAGAAGAGTGTGCTGCAAGTGGGGTCAGTGTGCAAGTGCGCGTAGACATTGGAGAAGAGTG
>LQNS02278170.1:40655403-40670539 GCA_001587735.2 Parhyale hawaiensis
AGACCGCCACCGCCGTTGGCGGCAGGACGATCTTTCCTGACTGGAGTGTAGCCGGGGAAGACGGGGAGGGAAGAGCTGGGAGTGAGTTTGGTCTCTTGGAGGACTGCGATGGCTATGTTGCTGCTGTGTAGGAAGACGGATAGTTCGGATCTACAGTGTAGGAGTCCATTGCAGTTAAATTACATAACGATGAGCGGAGGGGCGTAAGTGGGATGGGGAGAAGGTGGAGAGACGGGAGGGGGCGAGGGGGGCCGAGGGAGCTGGGGTGCACAACTGGGGTACCTCCAGTCTGGGTGGTAGCTGGCGGCGCTGAAAAGGCCAGAGCAGCGCATGTGGACCCAGCACGCGCAGGCCGAACACAGAAAAGACCACCCCCGGGTGACGTTCCGCGAGCATACTGAGCAGGGACAGGCGGGCCCGGGTTTGGGGTGGATATCGCCGCTTAGTAGAATGGAAAGGGGTATAAAAGGGACAGCGAAAGGGGAATACAAGTAAGAAAAAGGCTGCCTAGCCAAGAGCGGACAGGTCGTCGGCAGAAAGGACCTGTCCGTCAAGGAAAAAACACGAGACAGCGAAAAGGATAGCGGGAGAAGAGAGTAAGAGAGAGAAAGGGAGCGCCACAGCGACCCGCGAAAGCCACTCCGAACGAAAAGTGCCTTCGTTTGGCACACGGAAGTCCTCGTCGCAGCCGCGCAGAGAGCTCCCGCAGGGTCCACCCACGACGAAGACGCATAGGCATCGGGTGGAATCGGCCTGCATAGTCATGGAAGGCGAAGTGCGGTGGAAAACCAGGAGCGCTATTCCATGGTTCTTTGGGACTGAGCGGATGCCTACTACCCAATAAGTGGTCGACAGAGTTGAGCAATGTTCATAGCTTTTTACAGGGAGTTTGGTGGGTTGACCTAGATGTGACCCATGCCAAAAAAACTAAGCTTAGCTGCCCATCAAAATTGACGGCGATAAAATTTGTTGTCCACCGAAAGTCAGGTAGAAGAGATTGAGCTATGTTCATAATTTTTTGCTTGCATGGAGTCTTGTAGGTTGTCCTCCATGTGACCCAGGCTAAAAAACTAGGATTACCTGGCTATAAAAAATGGCCGCTACAAAATTTGCTCCAACTGCGGGTGATGGTCTAATGCCACAAGAAGTTCTAGAATTCATTATTCAATAGTTAGTTATACTATAATGCTAGCCCTAACCTAATCTGAAACATTTGCTGAGAGATATCTAATATTTGTCGTTTGTCCGTCTTTTACGTAGCATAATGTCATCCGTTATACGAATAGCGAAATGTGACATCGGATAGAGGAAGTCTGCCAACCAACAAGTGGTAAGGGTGGGGACTGCGAGTTGCCGTTGGTGCAATAGAAAATATCGCATTTGTTAGTTCAACTGTTACTGATTACGTGACAAGTTAGGCTCATAGTACTACATTGTTTACGAAAGGCAATTTCTAGCATGGAAGGTGACAAAAACGAAAAAAAAAATGCTTTTCATAAAAAAATTTGAATCGTCAAATAAATGGTTGCGGAGATAATTTGAATCAAGGAAAATCAGCAAGCGATTAAAGTGGTTCGTTTATAGGCCTACATACGAGTCCATATGTAACATCAATCTCTGGAGAATAAATTTAAGCAACTGCGACAGTATTAGCTGGCATAAATTTTCACTAATTTATGACACACAACAGTGTGTTAAAATTAGTTATCAATTGTGTTCCACCACAGAAGTTCCCCCAAATTTGAAAGAATTTGAGTTGACATGAGAGCTTGATCGCTGTGAAGTGGCTGTTTCCTTTGACTGCACGTGGCCAGCGAAATTTGGGAGTTGCATTCTTGGCGACTTTTATGTGTTCTTTAAGAATCAAACTAACGCAGCCCTGTAAAACCCTTGAGGCCTATAGGTAACTTTTCTCCTTTGTTCATGGATCAGATTTTACTTTGTTCTATTTAGAGTCTAATATTTGTTTTATTGTAGAGCCAATTACATGCCAGGTTGAATGGCTTGAATTGACATTTCCCGTACAATACGGGGTACATGAGGAGTGTTTTAATTCATTTAAAATATCCAAGGAGTAAGCGTTTTTTTTTTCTAAAACTATGTTGTGAAAACTGTTTTCTGTTACGGGAGTAAATATTTAAATGGCATCTTCTGATGAATTCCACGTTCAATAAAGATCACCGATACGACGCTCGTATAGATACATACCGTATATCTTTTGGGACGGTTATAGAACTTAGTGTGCACAATTGCAGCTGCATCGGATTATCGTTAAGTAGAATAATTAAATGCTGCTGCAATGGTAGTTTAGTGTGTGGCAAAATACGACCGAAAAAGTTTAAGGAATGATTAAAAGGAAATACTGGTTTCAGGACGAATATGATTCTTTCGTTAATATTGCCTTGATTGGCGCAGGTATGCACTGGCTGAGTGATCTAGTTTTTCCGTTCTTCATATCGCTCTTTCTTGTTTTCAATCCTTCCTACTTTCGTTATATTTTATTTTTATTCGTGCTGTCTTTCATGCTGTCAGGCTTTCTTTTGTTTCTTGCTACCAAATTCCTTACCTTTATTCCTTTTTCTTGCTTATAGTATTTGTACTAGCGTTATCTCCTGCATTCATTTTTTTTTGTATTTATTCTTTCTTGCTTGCTTTCTTCCTTGATTTCTTTTTTTTTACTTCTTTTTCTTCTCGCTTGCTATAATATCGTTTGCTTTCTTGCCTGCTCTCTTTCTTCTTATTATCTTACGTGTTATATTGCTGTCTTATTTTTTATTTGATGTGGGTTTTATTTCTTTCTGGATTTTTCGTTGCTGTGTTCTTTTGTGCTTTCTTTGTTACTTTTTTCTCACGTTCTTCCTTAATTTCCTTCTAGATTTTTCTTTCTTTTTGGTTTCTGTTTTGCTAGTACTGTTGCTTACTTCTTTCTAACTTGCTGTCTTTCTTGTTCAGTCTCTCTCTCTTGCCAGCTTTCTTTCTTTCTTGCGCTCGTTTGCGCTTGATATCTTTCTCGGTTTTCTTCTTGCCTGCTTGTGTTCTCATTTACTTTCTTTCTTGCTTTGATTCTTGTTTGCCTCTTTACTTTATTTCCCGCTTGCATTATTTCCTTCTTTTTTGCATTCATTCCTACTTTCTTTCCTGCTTGCATTTTCCATTCTTTCTTGCATTTATCCTACCTTCTTTCTTGCAAGCCTGCATTCTTGCATTTTCCTTTCTTTCTTGCATTCATTCATACTTTCTTTCCTTCTTGCATTCATTCTTTCTTGTATTCTTTCTTCTCTTGCATTATCTTTCTTGCATTCTTTCTTTTTTGCGTTCTTTCCTTTTCCTTGTATTTTTCCTTGCATTTTATCTTTCTTTCCTTTTCCTTCCATTCTTTCTTGCAAACTTTCTTTCTTCCTTTAATGTTTTCTTTCTTTTTTCATTTTTTTCTTCCTTTCTTTCTTCCTTTCTCGGTTTATTTTTACTTTTTTTAGTTTTTCCCTTTCTTTTTTCTTCGCTCCTCTATCTTTCTCTGTTTATCTTTCTAGCGTTATTTATCTTTCATCCTATCTTGTATCAAATTTTTACCTTCATTACTTTCTTCGAATTTGTGTGTTTGTTGTCTGTCTATTTGTTTTTTCTGTGTGTCACCAAGAAAACTCAAAAAGTTATTGACGGATTCTTACGAAATTTACAGGGATAGCTGAGTATGTTAGGAAAAACACATGCTTAGCGTTTCGTGAAGATCCGTTTGTTTGTCTGCCTCTTTTTCCTTAATATCATAACTCAAAAAGTTATGGATGGATTTTGATGAAATTTGTTTGAGTTCTTAGGTATATCCTGAAGAGTGAATAATCAAATTTTTGTGACCGTCTGTCCGTTCGTTTGTTTGTGTCTGGGTTTGATTTTATGTTCGTTAGCAAAATAACTCAAAAAATTATCAGCAGCTCTTTCTATAATTTAAAGGAATTGTTTGTAATATTGAAATACACAAATGATTACATTCTGGTGATGATAGGTTAATCTATTTGTGTGTTTGACTAATGGTTGTCAAAATGCTAACAGCATTACTCGAAAAGTTAAGAACGTATTTTTAATAAAGTTACAGAAGCTGTTATTTCTGTAAAAAGGCAAAAATTATGAAATTTTGGTGTTGATACAAAAGAAATTATAGTTTCAGAACCAATTCAAATTTTTTCATTACCGTTGCCCTGCTTTGCGGAGTTATGCGCTCTCAGAGTGCTCTAGTTCTTTCTTACTTTGAGCCTTCTTTACTTTCATTCTTTCTGCTAGCTTTATCGCTTCTGCTTTCATAATATCTTGCATTCATTCTTTTGCTGTTATAAAAAAAGCTTTATCATTACGGTATTCGTGAGACAGCAAATGCAATGATAAACGGAAAGTCATCTGTCTTACCGAAACCAGTATGTACTCTGTAATACTGTCAAATCTCTAGTTTTGCAATTAAAATTATAGTTCCCAATAAAGTGAGCATGGACCGCTGATCTTCAACATTTTATTAACATGTTGTTTTCGTTTACTTTACCCTTTATAGCTTTGGATTTTGGATACTTTCTTAAAAAAGTGCCACTCCCAAGAAGACACAGTGGGGCACAAACACGATGCTCGTAAACTGGACAAATTAGCATCGGAACTGAAGGCTTCTCACAGCTATTGTTTCATTCTCCAAAACTAAACCACAAGTTCCCCTTAACCATACCAACTACCTACTTCCTGCAGGAAGTTCCTCATGGGATCATCTAAACATTCGTTACTAAGTACCTAATCATTGTCAAAGTGTACCTTAGGGTGAAATATTAAAATTTTATGAAGCTATTTATTAACTGAACAGAAATCAAAGAATTACATAGGTTAACTACCCCAAAAAATTGTTCTAATTAACATAGAGTAATTTCGATGCACTGTGTGCTAAAATGACACCCATTTCTCTATATCAGGTCATGTTTGTGTGCTACGCCGTTCATAAATATACTACGCCGTTCATAAAAAACTTGTGTTGTGATGACTTCTATTCACTTAGTTCTTGCTATATGCGAATTAGTTTTGTGCAAAATTCGTGCATATGCGATGGGAGAATTGGGATCACTGTTTCTTTTTATGACAGAAAATCCATTGTTATGGGATATGTCACTTGTGCGCGGTAGACAATGCCATTAAACTTCATTCAATAGTTCATTTA
This sequence comes from Parhyale hawaiensis, assembly GCA_001587735.2. NCBI lineage: Eukaryota > Metazoa > Arthropoda > Malacostraca > Amphipoda > Hyalidae > Parhyale > Parhyale hawaiensis. The sequence goes on from LQNS02278170.1 coordinate 40,660,586, forward strand.
ATACTTCCTTTGCTACTTCATTCAATACTGCAATCTATACCAGTCGATACTTCACCAATTTAATACTACGTTCAATAGTTCATCCGGTCATTCATTATTTCTTTCGTTATATTGTACACTCATGCCATTCCCCATTAATAAATATGCTCATAAATTACTTTACGTATTTAGAGCTCCATGTTGTGAATAAGTTTTCGATGGACTCTCTTAAAATTATTATTATTATTTTCAGTATTTTTAGCCTCTGTGTCACAACACGTCGATTTCACTGAGGAAGAATGAAGAGGCTTACAGGAGGTCGATTGAAACGTAATAGGTTTGATGGGTTTATTACGCACAGATATACATTACAATACAATTTCTGAAGATATTTCACAATACACAAACTTTAATACATCTGCGTAACCCATAAAGAACGCTGTGAAACTTTTTAGACAACAAGTAATAATAAACTAGTGTAATCGCATGACATAATCTTTATACAGCTTTTTAAAAGCGTTATTAGATGTCGGATCGTTGGTATTCTATTAACAAGAGACGACGTTTGACAAGTAGTTGACCGTTACTCTACTTCAACACGCATGTTTGGAAGATTGACAATGGAGCTTCTCATTTCCTAATTTTGTCGGGGAATGAGTAAGCCGTAATGTACTTGAAAGATTCGATGATGGTTATCTATGAGTGAACGAAATAATACAAGCAGCGAATAGTTATACACATGTAGAAATTGCAACATTTGTAATTCGTAGTACATATCGCTACGATTCATCAATAGTATGTTATTTCTGTCCCGTTTAACATGAAATATCCGCAGTAGAATTTTATTTTGTATCAATTCTAATTTAGGAATGTAACAGCGAGGGGCTACACCCCAGATGATAATATTTTGAATTAACCAAGAACTAGCTAATGAATAATACGATTGACATAATTAGATACTGCAACTATTATACCAAGAACTCTACAGAGTTTTCGACCCATCTCTTCAATGCAGGCTTTGAAGCTCAGTTTATCATCAACAAGGAAACCAAAACATCGAATCTCACACACCCATTCCAATTTTTTATTATTGAAATAAACTGTATGTAATTCAGGACGAGAACAAGAAGTGAATAACATTAGCTTAGTTTTATCCTCATGGGCAACCAATATATTTTCAGTTTACTATTCCGACAATTTACTCAAAATATATTGAGTATCGGTTATGGCTTAGTGAAAATTATATCTGCTACTAAAAAAATCTGTATCACCTGCAAACAGAACACACTTCATACCAAGAGTAGTTTTATCATTAATAAAAATGTTGAGGAGCAGCGGTCCGAGCACACTTCCTTTGGGACTCCAATCTTACTAGGCAAAACTTGAGATTTGACAGTATTACAGAGTGCATACTCTTCTCGGTTAGATATATAACTTGCCGTTAATGCAATCGTTGTCCCACGAATACCGTAATGATCAGTTTTTTTTTCAACAACAGCAATTTATCAACCATATCAAATGATTTTCTCAAGTTGAGACAACGTCATACTCTATACGATTTATCGTGAAAGCACTTTAATAAATCTGTCACTAGAGGAAATATCGCTAAGGTTGTATTAGATTTAGCACTAAAGCCAAATTGCTGAAACTCATGCATGAGGGTGTTCCCACACGCATGGGAACAGCAACTCGGGAAAGAAGAGAAAGAACAGGAAGCTATCATCAGTAGGAGTTTGAAAGAGGAAGAGAGCAAAATAGGCACGAAGGAAAAATATCCCGAAGGACTAACTAAGGCTAAAATAACCTTAAGTTTTCCCTTTGGCGCCGCTCTCCGTAACATAAGATGGGCGGACCTAACTAACCTAGCCTAACCCCATGGCATGAAGGTCCATCCTATACCCCCTGAGAGGTCTGGCTCTTTGCTAATTAGAAGTAGCTGACACCTGCAAACAACTTTATGTGTCAGGTTCTGCTCCGGGTATACTTTATGGTTTACCTAAGATCCATAAGCCCAACTTCTCTCTGAATTTTCCATTTAGACCAATATTTGCTGCTTACAGTACCCCAAGCTTCAAAATTGCTAAGTTTCTGGTTCCACTGTTAAGTCCTCTCACTACAAATGAATACATGGTACATAATTCCACAAAATTTGTTGAACGCTTAACTAAATTAGATAATGCTAGTCAATATTACATGGCATCCTTTGACGTGGAAACCTATTTACCAACGTGCCCCTGATGGAAGCGATTGAAATTTCTTTGAATTCTCTTTTTAGTGCAGCCACCGACACTATACTAGGATTACCCAGAAAATTTTTTAAGACACTTTTGAAACATTTGGTTTTAAATTTGTTATTTCTGTTTGACGGTAAAATGTACCGGCAAGTGGAGGGCCTAGGAATGGGTCTGGCGCTCGGGCCCACATTTGCAAACATATTTATGAGCCACAACGAAAAGAAATAGCTTGCAGACTGTCCGGAATCACTTCGTCCCGTATTTTATCAACGTTATATTGATGATACCTTTATCCTTTTTAAGCACCACACCCATGCATCTTTGTTTCTTCAGTATCTTAACCAGCAGCACTATAACATTAAGTTTACAATGGAGCATGAAGTTAATAGGTCGATGCCATTTCTCGACATGAATGTATCCATTTCCAACAATAAATTTCCACTTCCATTTTTTGCAAGGCTTCATTCACAGGATGAGGAACCAGCTTTTTCAGTTTTTCTATGTACAAATTTAAGGTAAATGGTATCAAGACCCTTATTCATAAGGCATTTAATGTCACTTCATCTTATCTTGCCTTCCACTTAGAGTTAGAATTTTTGAAAGCATTTTTTAGGTCAAATGGGTTTCCCCTTCCTTTAATCAATTTTTGTATTAGGAAGTTCTTAGATAAGAAATATAGTAACCAGCTTGTCATGTATGTGCCAAAGAAACTTTTTTACATTAAATTCCCTTACTTTGGACACCAATCCGAGAAATTGAAAAACGAATTAATGTAGTTTTTAACTTCCAAATATATGCACGTTGATTTTCGTTTTATATTATCGAACAATTTTTTCCCGTTCAACTAGAAGCTCCCATGTGGTCTGCGCTCGTCTATTGTTTATGATCAGTTGCGTACGCTGTACGTCTAGATACATAGGCTGCACTGGCCGTGCCTTGAGTGTGCGAGCGCATGATCACATGGGAAGGAGTCCGAGGACTGGCAATATTTTAACGCATCCAGTTCAGTCTAGCATTAGGGACCATGCAGCACAGTGCAATAGTGTAGTCAAGGAAGACAGTTTTAAGATAATAGGCCGTGCAAACAGTTTTATCAACCTTAGAATTTTAAAGTCATTGCATATTACGAAATCAAAACCAGAGTTAAACGATTCCCAGAGTTCATACCCATTGCAAATCATTACTTAATTTTAGTATTTTTTAGATTTTGCATTTTGGTTTTAAACGGCTGTAGCTGTTTTTGCTTAGACTTTTGACAATTTGTGTATTCTCCTTTCATTTAATTCTTTGTGTATTCTTACAGATTTTCGCGCTGATGATGGGCAGTACTTAGGCCCGAAACGTTCATTTTTTAACATTTTATTCAAACATGATTTTAAGATTCGCTTTGGCTCTCTTATTTATTCTGAAGTTGAGACTTGGACAATGTCAAAATCTGAAGGAATTGCTGGAACCTGTGGAAATTCCACACAAGAAAAGTACTGTTCGTCAGTGACATCTCAGACCCCGTATCATCCGAATTTTCACCAATCTAATACTGAAGAAACCCGTGGAGATTTTACAGAACAAAGTCATTGTTCCTCACTTATGATGCCCATTGCACAAACCAAGGGCGGATTCAACTCCGAATCTTGGAGGGGGGGGGAGGGAAATGTTGCATCCGATGATGTTTGAAAGTGGCAATCTACCAGTCAGCTAAGGCATAGTGCTGTTCGTTATATTTATACACAGGGTGTTTTTTAGGCAAAACCATAGATAGAAAAACTCAAAATAAACAGATTTTTATGAATGGTAAAAAAATACCCAAAACTCTTTAGTTTTAGAGTTATAATGACTTAAAGAAATTTAAAGCTTTAAGTATGATCTACGTGCGCGCCAATGTTAGCGCTAAATTTGATCGTTCAGCACGTTTTCCGACCACATTCCTGCCCACGCGTTTACATTGTTGATGATTATTTGGGGGAATTACATGAGGATTATTAAGCTTGAGCCCAATGATGATTATTGTGATTGTTAAAAACCCCATCGCGAGTGAAATACACTTCGTTTGAGAACAGAACCAGCTTGGAGAAGTTGGGATCCCTTGTTCGCTGCTGCATGAGCCACTCTGAACATTGTACACGAGGTCCATAATCTGGAGGCAGCAACCCTTGCTTTTTTTTTAAACGACACGGATATAAACTCTAACGACGCACGTAGTGTCCGCCATACAGTTGTGTGATTACGTTAAACGCTAAGTTTGAAACTGCAGATATTTTTTCCTAAACATGAATTATTTACAGTTTTTATTGTAAAAATAATGTAAACTGCTTTGGTTGGCGGGTCGGAAACGTGCTGAACTATCAAAACTAGTGCTAACACTGACGCGCGCACATAGCATCCTACTTAAAGCTTTAAATTTCTTTAAGTCATTATAACTCGAAAACTAAGGAGTTTTGGGCATTTTGTCATTCCTGAAAATTGATTTTTTTTTTTATTTTTCTATCTAAGGTTAAAATTTGTCCGCTTAAAAACACCCTGTATATGTTGTTACATATATATTTTATAATTTAATATTTTAGTTTAAATCATCGGAATTGTTGCTACTCTCTCTCCCCCCAGAGCGATATAGTTGTTCACTGGCCGATTTTTCATATTTTGCTCAAAATATTCGGTTCGATTTTTTCTATTGACGTGCGCTATTACTTATACCCTAAGAAATTATTTATTTCGGCCGAAATATAACAATAGAGGTCAGAAATGCTTGCCCCACGGTAGATATTTAAATGTGAGAATAATCTAAAAAGTTTTACCAAAGAACACTATCTTCTATGCGTATACCCAAGCCAAAGAACACCAATTGTATCCCTCAGAATATGGCCGTTATTCTTCCAAGCAGTATGACCGTCACCAAGACTGAGAGGGAGGAGGAGCTCAGCCCCGGGAGTGAGCTACTGAATTACAAAGTGGGCTGAGAAACCACATTAATTTTATTAACGTATAACTTTATTGTTTATTTTGTTAGACTATAGTTTCTTGCTGGTTTGTATTATGTGCAAATCTCCACTTTTATCAATCTGCTCGTAACACACACAGTCATGGGAGTTAAAGAATAGTATAAGGCTAAAGGAGCCGTAAGCTCTCTAAAATATGCTTAATGAGGTCTATGCTGCCCTGGGTTAAAAACGTGTTTACCTTAAAATATAAATAATCATTGTAACATTATTTTGGAACTTTTTCCCCAACTGCTGGGCCGATTATTATGACATTTGGCTCAGAACGTTCGTCCTAATTTCTTTTAATTGCTTGAACTATTACCTTAACCCTACGCATGGACCACGCGATACCTTGACTGGCCACTCCTCACAAACGAGGCTGATGGCAAATTGATAAATTTTCGATAAAATTTCTGCCATTCAACGTACCGACTAGAAGCGAAAAAATAAATAAACTGCTCTCGGAGACGCAAGGAATGTATCTATTGGAAAGAAACACGCATGCGCGAGTACTGGCCATCGGTAAATTGCAAATGGATAATGAGTGAATGCCTAAAAATTCAGATTTTTAATATTATATTAATAGGAAATATCTTAGCACAAAATACAAGCATTATTTTTAAAGTAGCATTTTGAAATTCTGGCGTGGCGACGCTACGGTCGACATTGCGCGCGTGCGCGCTGTTTGCATACCGGGTGGAGAATATGTTTTTCAATTAGAAACATTAACATTTATCACATTTAGGAAAATGAAAATTCAAAAATCCTCCAAGCTTCCCAGTTCGAAAGTAAATCTTCTCCGCTTTACCGCTGTCCTACTATTTTCAACCTAAACGGGCTTTTGCAGAAGTTCAGGGTTAAGCCGAGTATGAGTGTTGCTATATGCGAAAATTACATATAATTTGGAGTCTTGCGCAAAAGTATTTTTTTTTAGCTTTGGCAGGATACTGGGCCAATCTACTGTAGGGGAAATGAATGCTACTCTCACCTCGAGAGGGATACGAGGCAGTATTTTAATTCAAAAATGTCCCTGACAGGCTTATGATGTTGTAGTTTTGGTATTTGCCATATTACCAAACAGTTCGCCGAACAGCTTTAGGAGAGTTCACTAAATTATAGATGTTCGGAAAAAGTAGAGAACCAGACAGTGTTTTCTATTTACTTCAAAAACCACAAGCTGATAAAATTTGGTGCCATCTGACAATATTCAGCGCTTTAATATCGGCACATTTCCACAGGAACCACAAGTTCCAATCTTTCACAAAAATTCCAGAAGGATATTTCACAGTTTACATAAGCCTCAAAATTCCCTAAAAGTCCGGTGACACAGGGTTAAAAATTAGTCTTTACGCAGCTCTGCAACAAAAAGAGGAAAACATCAATACCTATTGGGCAAATTAAGGGATAATGGCTATCAACGTATTCTGTTCAAGCCTCCCCACGCACTGGCTACACTATGTTCCAGAGTGAAAGAAGGGACACAAGAAGGTCAAGAGAAAAGCGGAACCCACGCACAAGCCAACACGCACGGGAACAGCAAGTGAGAAAAGAAGAACAGAGCTAAGCACGATCAGCAGAAGCATGAACGCTGAAGATTGCGTAGGGGCACGCACGAAAGACAGATGTCTCAAAGACCCAGTTAGCGGCCAAGGCAACCCACAGAATTCCCGGGGCACTGCCCCCACAACACTAGATGGGCGAACTTAACTAACAATTAAAACAATTAGCGTATATTGAAACATGGTAAATTCACGTAGAACACTGATCACAGCCAGGCAATTTGCCTGCATTCGCTGCTGGTACTCCAGGCAGAATAACCTGTCGCAGGTGCCACGTATAACCTAGCACTAAAACTTACGAAATTTATCCTAAACGGCAACTATAAAACATAATACGCGAATAAAGAAAATTACATGCAGGCCAAAATAATATCACGCATTCTATTTACTTCGCAAGCCTCATACAATCGCCGATTAATACAATTCCATCAAAATTTTACCCTAATCACGGAAATTTGACCATATTAAAAGTCTAGAAGAAAAGGGTTTTCGACACACGAAGGACACGATGCAAGAGCAGCCACAGACAGGCTGACGGCAGATTTTCTACCCCACAACAATGAGAGCGCCTAGAGTCGAGTTCATAATGCGTGGAGGTACGATTGACCAAAATCGGTCAATTATCTTTCGAGAAAAAGTGAAAAAATGCTATGCAATTAGGTAAAATGAATTATCTTTTTTTAGTTTCACCCAGCCTATGTTATGGGGAGTAGCGGCCCAGGGGTTTTGCGTAGGTTACCTTAGCCATTAGCTTGGCCTTCAGGACGTCTGTCTTTCGTGCCCAGTTTGCTTCCTTCCGCTCTCATACTCCCACTGATCGTACTTTTGTCTGTTCTTCCTCTTCTTTCCTGACTTGCTTTCATCATGCGAGTTGATCCTGTGTGGGAACACCTTCGTGCATGTGCTCCCTGTTTCTATATGTCCATTTCTTTTCCTCTCTTAGAAGAGCTTAATAGTACTTATTTACGGAGGCTACTACCTGCTACTAATTAACTTTTTTAGTTCCAACAGAGCGATGGTTGAACTTTTATGGGATTCAATGTTACGCTACACGCGAGAGGGATGAGTTGAAGCGGTTTAAAACAATAGTATTTGAGTTTCTTTATATAAAATTGTTCATTGAATATGCATTTGTATCAAAATTTTTTACCCCAGCAAGTTTAAATGAATCTTTAAAAATATACAACACTCGGCTTACAGCCGGAACCACAACGTTGTGCTCAGGGGGCAAGAGATAAAGGACGAAAAGAGAAGAAGACAGAAGAAAGAAGCGCCCGTGCGGACGGTCCCTTCTGTGGCCCTCCGTACGGACGAAGTAAGAGCCCCGAGGAAAAGTCGGTCACCTCGATCGGGGGCCCACCTCGCGGGACAGAAAGGAAATAAAGAGAACCTACATAACTCTACAAAACTAACCTTCTAAGCAGAACTGGGACCAGATGGTACATCCCCTGCGGAGAAGGCACTCGGGACCCTTGGGTGGGTGATGCCCAAACGTATTGTGGCAGGGAAAGTTGATGCGTATGAATAAGATGAAATGCTTCACAATAAAATGTCCAAGATTATTCCCAGACGTAAAAAATGAAACCTGAGACAAACACTTTTACCAGATATATTGAACCAACGCAGGTCAGACAATTTTTCGAATGAATTGAATAGTGCATCAACCAAAGGAAATTAATCGCAGTATTTTGAACTAAAATAATACAAATCAATCTGGTAGTTCGAGAAAACTTTGGGAAAAAGATAATGAAATGAGCGTTTACTACGGCAACTACATTTCTTTACCCTGCCCGGGTAATTGGGTCATTTTGAGAGAATTTATTGGGACTTTTCGCCACTAATGGATAAGATGAAGCACTTTATTTTAGATTTCTCATTTTTTCCAACAGGTAAAAAAATCGTGAGCCAATGAGCCAAGCAGTTGGCCCGTTTTTTTTTAGCTATAACAGCGTTAAATATTTAGGGTTATAACTAAGGTTATAACGAGGAGAAAACCAAAACGAATGTCATGAGCCGAAAATTATGAAAATCAATCTAATAGTTTCTTTAACCATAACAGAGCAGTAGAGGAGTTTGGAAGGAAATGATGTGTGCTCTTTACCGCAGGTGGGAAAGAGTAAGTGCATTTAAAATGTTTCCTGTAAGTAAAATATGAAACGTGGGGAAATGCGAAACATGGGGCAAGAATATTCACCCCTATTCATAACCTTAAAGGGTAATATAGATTCTTAGGGTTAAGTTAATGGTGTACCCAACGAGAGAAAATTATATCAAATAATTTACGCTAAAAACGACAAAATTCGGTCCAATAATTTGGTAGAAAGTGCCGACAAAAAATATTTAGTAGGTACAATAATGGTAAATTAATCTGGCGAGCTGCAATGCTGATTGCTGGTATTAAAAATATACAATACATTGTAAGAAAAAGTATGAGACCTCATTCATGGGAGGCCAAAACATACTCTGGCCCCCTTTTTCGGCCTTGGGGGCCGTGGCCCCGTTGCCCCCCCCTCCCTGGATCCGCCTTTGGCTCGAACCTCTATCATGCATACGAAGAGTGGGAAATGTTCCAAGCCAGACAGTGAATCTTTTATCTCAGACCTTGCCTCTACCTTTTACCCTAATATATACCGGGTGTTCTTAAATTCTTTCCACAAAGTGAAACTATAGGTTCCTTAAAATAAAATAACCATATTTTACTCTGTCGATGCGTATCCGAAAATGTCTACTTTCAAAGGTACGTCGACTTAAAGTTCAGTAGTGCGATTCACTTAATCGGCGGACTACTGCACTTTAATTCAAGTCTTGCAACTCGGAATGTACCGGTTTCACGCAGTCTCCGATGGATAGCTGCGAACGTTTCAGGAGATGGCACATGTCTATTGGGAACCTGTCTGTACATTCTGGCTGCTCGCCTGGAATTTCAGTTAACCATGCCGTAAAACAGGCGCATATCCAGTAATTCACTAGTTGGTAGTTGGTTCATGGTCGTCTGAAATCAGGTACGGTGCAGATTAGAGTGATCAATGTCAACAAATGACCGGTGTGCATCTTTATCTTCGCTAAGTGCAGTAGTCCGCCGATTAAGTGAATCGGCGTTTCGCTGAGGCAACGGGGTTGCTGCCTGCTGGTCAGTTTGCGTACAGAACTGGCTTGGGTTGTTGTGACGCTCTGTTGTCGGTGTCACACCATTTACAGTCTGCGCTG
>LQNS02278170.1:40672283-40683893 GCA_001587735.2 Parhyale hawaiensis
GCAATGCGATAACATCTCTGCTCTGCTTCCCGTCGAAGTGAGCCGACAAAAGCTCCGCCCTTGCCAAGGGCTCAGTAATGATGCCCCCACCTGGACCAACAAGGGGCGGCAACGAAGGTTCAGCACCGAACACTGAACACACAATGTCACAGCGTCTCATGACTCCGAAAGGTCTCAATAATAACTCAGATTATGAACTAGTCGGTTATCACTGCTGGCAAAAACATTTCTTAACCGCTAACTCATAATTAATTTGCCTCTATTTATAGCCTTATATTTATCTCTCATTCAAACGTCTCATTCGACGGTACTATTTCACGCAAAAGTTCATTTTCCAAGGTTCGTTGCTGCGTCTCCGGAAGGGGTTGCACGCCTACAGTTAGCAAAGCGAGTGAAATATCCATTTCCCATTTTTTTCCGACTGTTGGGAGGGAGATGAGGGTTGCTCGACGGGGTTCGAAAAAATGATAGAGAGGACGGAAAAAATTAATATAGACGCTGTAGCTGCGGAGTTAGTGTGTGATCATAGATAGGAGATGATGTTATAAAGAGAGATAAAAAGTAGTAACGTATAAAAAAGCGATTTTATCCACATGTCAGTCATCGCTCACGTACAGAATCCTAAATTACCGTCGCCTGAGCACAGAACTCTGATAATGAGTAGCAGTATATCCCCTGACGCAGCGAGTTATCAGAGTTTAGTACTATCATCTGCAAGCCATATATGCTCATTACGAGTAAAAATGTTGAGACATTCTACATCATATGAAGTAGACATTACTAACTTCTGTATATCTGGGAACACCCACCAACCACCGTATCACGTTGTGATGGCTGTCTCGTGAATTCAGCCCAAAGAGAGTTGCAACATATTGGGTAGCAACAAGTTTTGAATAGTTGAATTTTGGCATTCAGGGATCAGCTGTGGATCTGTTGTAATTGCCCGTGGCATTTAAACGCCTAACCAACTGAGCAATGTCCGCAGCATCATCAAGATTTCAATAATGAGATGTCCCAGATACACAAAGCTGTGTACGTAGGCTAACTTCATATCGCTTAACATCGCATTCTGAATCCTGCACCACTTGCTGCAACGGTCAAGCGACATACATTCGGCCTTATCAGCGTTGCACACAATATCAAGCTCATAAGCTTTAGCATACATGGAAAACTAGATTTTAGAGAGAGCTGTGGTGTGGTGCAAGAAGCAGCTTATCATCAGCATAGCTGCTGATAATGCAGTGCACACCTATGATACATTTATCTCCACAACCATCAACCTTATTGTTTGTGAATGTCATAAATAAAAACAGTGAATAGCATTGGTGAGAGAAGACCACTCTGTCGAATTCCATTAGTAGTGCGGAAGCGCTTAGAGAATGACTTTCCGTAGGGTGTTGAACACTTTTTAATCTTCTACCAGAATTTCAGTAAGCCAACAATGGCTCGCGGGGCCCCCTTGTCTAACAACTTTTTAAAATGCGTCCAGTGATTCCCCTTTTCGAAAGGTTCTTTCGCATCCAAGGAACATACATAGGTACACACATGAACTATTTGAGAGATGGCTCGCAACCAATAGGTTGCCGACCCCTGTCTAGTCTAACCGTCCATTTAAATTTAATCTATTCTCTCAAGTTGTCAGCTCTTTAAATGTGTGGCAAATATAGTAATGATTGTGCTTTCTATCAAATGCAATTATATGCAGCTTGATTAATTGTTTAATGATTGATTTTGCCGCACGGTTATGTATGTTTCATGTAGGAATGAAGTCAGCTGCAAATTCCTTTTCATTTATAGCTTCTTTCCTGGGGAAATCGGGATAATCATCTCATGGAATTTCCCCACCAACTATTTTTGGTTCTCCAGAAAGCCTGGAAACTAATCCACAGTACTGTACAGAACTTACGTTGGACTTTCACGGGAATCAAAAACTATTCCGGGAAATTTAGTGAAATACTGATCCCGAGTTCATGGAAAAGAAACCCTAGTTCCGATATCATTGTTGCTATTCGAGAGCTGAGCAACTTAGGGTGTGTTTGTCTGATGAGTGGAAATAGTAATATGAAATAGTAAATGCACGTATATGCAGGAGGTATTGCCTGTTACCATCTGGTTCATTGAGGGAATTTTCTGATAGACTTCTCGTAGTTATTTTTTTGATGCCTTTTCTTCTTCTCTGCAGGAATTTTCCCTAAATTTCCTCTTTTGCGTGTTCCTGACGGTCTACGGAATCATGGCTATGATTCACTACAGCGCCGCTGCGTCCGGCTCTGATAAAGACAGCGGCATTGCCATGGGTTTCTTCGCTCTCCTTGCTGCGGCTGCATACATGGTGGATACAGTAATGGCAGTAATACATTACATCAAGTAAAGCAATGGTTGGTGGATGATGAATTTTAGCTCGCTACGAGATATAAGTGATGTAAACAGCGCTGTTTCCTGATATTAACTACTTAGCATTTAATTTACTGAATTTAATATAGTTAAGTCACACTTAAAACCCAAATCTGAGGAATTTGTAATTAGTCGTCATTGTACTTACTGAATTTCTGGACAATGTGTCAGTCTCTAAGAACTCCAACTGAGAAAAGCTTTGAGTGCTAACCCTTCATGTTGTCAGATATTTGTGTTGTGCTTCGACGATCATGTAAGGCAGCAGCACTGTCTTCCAAGATATTGTAGTCTACACTGTATTTCAATAAAACGAAGCTTGAGCCCTTTAATTACTCATTGACCTGCACCGACGAAAGTATGTAAGGGTGGATGGAATGACAGCGACAAATTCCAACTTCTACCCTTTTGTATAGCATATTGAACATAAAAATAACAGTAGGAATTTGTGTACCTCGTTCCCTTTATTCTCTCGGTACGTGGGAATACGTGGAGCTTCAACTAGACCACTGCACAGAACAGAACTGAGAAACTATCCCCCGTCTCGGCCGGGAGGCAGAAAGATAAGTTAACTAGCATCACGGCAGCCCTCTCCTCCTGGTGTTTTTTTTTTTATTTGATAGTCAATGGATTTTACGTTATTTGGGAATATGACTTTTTCAAGTGAAAACCATCGCTAGTATCTTTAACAAATACAACCACGGATAAAATTATGAGGTACCCTAAAAAATTATCCAAAAATGCGTTTAAACGCACTTTATTGATGACACCACATGAGACACTGAGTTATTTGGTGCCCTTAATGGCCTCCTTTCGATCTGAACCCAGCAATTATGCGTCTTGGCATGCTACAGACTGACATTAGCAAATGAGGCTGCATCAATTTTGAGCCATTTTTCATGAGGTTTGGCTTCTGATTGCTGTTTTGACAAACATTTATGCATCCTAACTGTTTTTCTAAGTGTGACCACAGATGCTCGATGGGATTTAAGTTAGGGGATTGATGGGGCCAATCCATGCATTACCTTCACATGCTCCCCTTCAAACCAACCCCTTGAAACTCTTGATGTGTGACATCTGTTGGAAGGTAACACCTGCAGGTATGTTTTCATTGAATATTTTTTCCAATGAGTGGCCGTACACTCTGTCCAACATATGCTGCTTTACGCTGCTTAATTTAGTCTGCCCTCGCATGAGAACAGCACTCCAGTCCCTGACGACACCATGCAGCCCTAAGCCACAACGCTGCCTCCTAAATTAAACCGAAAGTACTATGCATTGTCTGTGATAGGCTTCTCCCAACACTGCGACGGACATAAAGAGAGCCAGGTGTTCCAAAAATCTGGTTACCTCCGCCAAGGAGGTTATGTTTTCGTCGGGTTTATCTGTCTGTCTGTCTGTCACCAAGATAACTCAAAAAGTTATGAACCGATTTGGACGAAATTCACAGGGATCGTAAAGTATGCTAGCAGGAACAGATGATTAACTTTTGGTAAAGATATGTCCATCCGTTTGTTTGTTTGTCTCATTTTTCTGAATGCCATAACTCACAAAGTTATGGATGGATTTTTATGAAATTAACTTGAGTTGTTAGGTATATAAAAAAAGAGTAGATGACCAAATTTTGGTAATGATCTGTTTGTTCGCTCGTTTGTCACTGTTTTTAATTTTATGCTTTATGCTTGTTAGCACAATAATTCAAAAAGTAATAAATGGATCTTTATGAAATTTATAGGGGTTATTAGTAATGTTAAAAGACATTAATGATTATATTTTGGTGCACATCGGTTTGTTCGTTTGTATATTTGACTCAGGTTTGTCTTAACGTTTGTCAGCAGTATAACTCAAAATGTTATGAACGGATCTTCAAGAAAATTGCACAAGCTGTTATTACTATTAAAAGGCACAAATGATTGAATTTTGGAGTTAATGCAAAGAAAATTATGGTTTCAGAGCCAATTTGAATTTTTGGTACCGTTGCCTCGCATGGCGGAGGTATGCGCTCTCAGATGCTCTAGTTAAAAATATATTTTTGGTGTAATTTTCACATAACCAATTCTGCAAATTTGAAATGTGGTGACAGTGTACATTTGGTTAAGAAAAACAACATACTCGCCTCTAAGTTGCTTTCATCAGATCAAATCACTTCAACTCAAGCATCAGTAGTTTATTGTTCGTGTTGGTCTTCAGATTTGGCATCGCAAAGGGAACTAATGTTGACCAGTGTAATCTTTGCAAAGATTATTAAGAAAAACACAGCTTTTTGAGTTCTAATTCATAAAACGAAGGCCTTTTCTTCCTATCTGCATCACGCCGTACGCACAAAGATTTCTTTATCAACTGCTTCCCTCAACTCAGCTTCACATCTGAGACGTTTCCTCCAGCCAGCCAGCGATGCCCTCTTCATCAGTCTGTCCTCGCTTGATGTCGTACGAATTATTGGCCTTGTCGCGATAGCACTGCAGACGCCATTCTTTGAGCACTTCATTTTTCAGTAATTTCATTTTGAGAAGACCATTTGCTAACAATGCCACAATTTGAGCCCTTTCAATTTCAAAAGTTTTATTTGTTTTGTTGATGTGCTAAGTTACAAAACAACAACAAAAAATTGGTTCTATCAATGAAGAGAGGAATAAATGTAGAGAATTTGCTCTGATGATTTCTTTACGATTTACTGCTGCGACAAACTTAACTAGTTTGAACAACATTGCGATAGAAGCTTATTACCTCCGCCAAGGAGGTTATGTTTTTGCCGAGTTTGCATGTCCGTTTCTGTGTGCCTGTTTGTCTGTTTGTGTGTTTGTCTATCACCAAGATAACTGAAAAGGTTTTGGACGGATCTTTAAAAAATTTACAGGAATTATTAGGCATGTTAGGAGGATAAGAACATTAACTTTGGGTGAAAATTCGTTCGACTGTTTTTTGCTTGTCTGCTTCTTTTTTATTGGTATCATAACTCACAAAGTTAGGGACGGATTTTCGTGAAATATACACAAATTGTTTGGTAGGTATGTTACGACGAGTAAATGACCAATTGTTTTGATGATCTGAGACTGCCTGTTTGTTTGTCTTTATGTTAGATTTTGTGTTTGTCAGCAACATACCGGTAACTTAATGAGTTATGAAATTTTTTTTTTTAATTTACAGGAATTGCTAGAAATATGGAAAGGTACGAATGACCAAGTTTCGGTGATGATCGGTTCGTAGTTTGTCTGTTTGACTGATCTTTGTATTTGTGTCAGTGAAAACATTACTAATAACTTACGGACGGAGCTTCAAGAAAATTACAGAAACTATCACTGTCAAGAGACGTAAGTGACCGAATTTTGGTGATAATAAAAAGGAAATCCTAGAATAATTTTCGTTAATATTGCTTTGCTTGGCGGAGGCATGCGCTCTCAGACTACTCTAGTTTTTCTTGTTCCGAATATAATTCTGAAACGATACAAACATCGCGCATCACCTATACAGATAAAATCTATTCAGACACATCTAAAAACAAACTTTTCCCGAGGTGTCTCATATTTTGTTATTAGCTGTATATCGACACAGATGAGCGACGATACTGAGGGCTGTTATGCAGACATTATACAGCAAACTGTCATCGTATTCTTACTTAAGGGTGCGGCGGCTCGGGCAGACAGCAACTTCCCATAGTATTACTGAATGGAAACAAGTTTAAGAAGCTTAAGAAGATGGTCTAGCAAGGATTACACAGGGTTACATTAATTTATTTTATTTATTTATATTTTGCTGCAAGAGATTTAAGAACAGCTTCTATGCCACTATGGTATTGGACGCTGATTTTAGACACACAACCGAAGCTTCGCTACCACATCAGGTTCTTAGATATTCGTACTTAACGTTCTCACAAGAATAGCATTGTATGATACGTTTGAAAATGTTGCGTAAGAATAGCTGCGTTGCAGTACAAGGAACTGGTCGTGATTACTTGAAAATTAGATGTGATAATCGAAATTGGTCCTCAGATATGGCATGGCTAAGTGGAACTAATGGGAATTCAGTTGGAAGAATTCCATCTACATGTTGCTTGTTGACCAGTGTAATCTCTACAAAGCTTATTAAGAAAAACACAGTTTTTTTCTCGGTGGTGAAGTGACAACGGTTCGGCATCGCATCAACGGAGGCCCGGGTTCGATTCCCCGAACGGCACGCTACGGATTTACGTACACTGCGAGGAGCACTCCAGCACCGAGAGGCCAGGCGATGCACGATGGGGGATCCTAAATTGACTCTCAGCACGGACTGATTCTCCTGCTCTTCACACTACTGGATCTTCAAAATTCTAGAATTAAGGCTAAAAGAAAACCTCGATAGGTGTATCCATTGTACACTGTATACGAGATAATAAATGATATTTGTTTGTTGTTTGTTCTAATTCACTCCTATCAGGTTGGTGCGAAATTAACGTCCGATAGAAAACGTAAGGCGGCAAAAAAGTATGTTTTAGTTGGCGTACCACCGTGAAATCGGCTACATTTAAGTGTTCTCTAAGTTACTTAGTGGTAAAACTAGTAATGATAGGGTTTTCCAAAACAAATGTTTTCGAACCTGCGGAATCATGTTTTCTATATTTTTTACTTTTCTCTCAAAGTTAAATCAGTCACCACTTAGGAAGCGAGAAAACCACATCTTGCAACTTCTTCCATGCACTACATCAACCTCATAAAGGTTCTAAATAGATTTTACTGCCGCACTTGCATCAACATATTCGTGATTTTCGTCGACTAACATATATGGGGATGAAGTTTTTGAAACTTATGAGCAAACATTAGATAATCTCAAAGAAAATTATACAAGTTAAACGCAGAGTTACTTTATATCTACAAGAAGAGGTTAAAAAATTAACAAATTCGGCCTGAAAAATTGTTCTGGAAACCGGACATTACTTTTGCATCAACGTGATATTAGGTAGAGAAACAGAAAAGGACCACATTACGCGTCTGTTTGTTATCGCGCTGTACGGTAAGCTACATTAGGCGATTCACAGAGCGCGATATTCTCACTACGCGACAGAAAATTGAGTTTGAGGTATTCACACAACGTGATTCATATAGGGCAAATTGCTCAGTTAAACTGATAGCCCCTCCTTGAAGTTTTCTGCGATACTTATTGGTTTTTAAGAAAATATCATTTTTTCCGCATCTAAGATAATCTGACAGTTGTTGATAACTTGAAGATACTGTTTTGCGCCAAAGGCTAGCCCCAAGTACAGTAAATACGAGGAGGCCATTACCTTAATTTTGCACACATTCGGTAATAACTTCCAATTTCGCAGAATATATTTCTAAATTCATACAACGCATGCTCTCGGTAAGTTCTTAAAATTTGCATCAAATAAGTTACTCTATGAAGTACATATTGAAAGCAGACTTTCTTAGATTACTTTTTTACCCTCGCAATAGTTAACATTTGTGGTTATACTCAAGCTAGCAGCATTATACATAATTGGAGCTATTGTTCGATGTATACAGTGCAGCAGCTATTGTTTGATGGATGCAAAATCATGTCTGTTTGTACATATACAGTATCATAGTTTTATATGCCCCTACGATGGAGTTTACTACCATTTTAGTGCAAGAAAAGAAAGAAAAAACGCCAAGAAAAAGAACTAAAGTGAATATCGATTAAAAAAGGCAGGTTATTGAGAAACATGAAGCCAGTGAAACGAATATAAACATTACAAGATCATTTAAACTACCAGAATAATAATAAATAAAATAAAATAAATATAATGTATTTTCTCATATGGATGCAGTGCCCAAAAAAACAGGGCGCTACACCCTGCGGTATTCATTTTCTTACAAGTAACATCCTTAAAACTAATACATGGGACCTGATTTACTGTAGACTTGGGGATTTACCCACGTAGGTAGTCAGTGTTAACCAGTTAGAAACTAAAGAAGTATGATAACTTTTGACAGACACGCTTGTTTAATACTTTGCATTCTATACATTTTAAGAAGAAAGTTCAAAATTTGAAATAGATATATATTATATACTCTCTTAAAGTTTGCAGTAGAGATACTAAAGAAGTAGCACAATTTGTCACAGACGCTCATGTTTAATACTTTTTAATCCTATATATGATAAAAGAAAATACAAAACTTAAAATAGACATATTATTCCTAGAAACTATGAGATGGGTGCGCGTTGTATGTGGGGGTTTACTAGCCTAATTGAAATTCTTGATTGCGATTTTGTTTAACGTTTTTAGTCTATCTGCGATAAAAATAGAAAACATTTTAAAACTAAAACTAGACATCATACAGTTTAAAATGCGGTGTGCGTTTCCCAAGGCGTGACATTTCATATCTCTTACAATATGATACGCATCAAGAAGTGTAAAAATAGAATAAAATGGACGTATTGCAGTTTGACCTAGGGTTCTCTCAGGAGGCAAAAGAGAAATAACAGTTATTTTCTCATATGGATGTTGTGTCCAACGCTTAGGAATTATTATTATTATTATATTCCTGGTTTTACCACCGCACCCACGCCATACGACGTGATCCAAGTAGTGAGACTCAGTTTATTATGTGGCATCGGTATAAGAATGTTTTATCTCCGCATTCCTGCCGGTAAGTCTCAGTTGGCCAAGTGCAATATTAATGGCGGGAAATGAAGCGCAAAGAATAGAAAAAGAAACGAGAGAGAGAAGTGTTCCGCGTACTGTAACTAAATAAATAAACGGAAAATAAAAGACACAGCAGCGTGTCTTTCATTAAATACATAACATATTACAAAACGTGTACATTTAATGCAATGGTTTCTTCGTAGGTACATACTTTGGGCTATCATTAGGTGCAAGACAGTATCTTTAATTTATCTAGATCTGCCAGGTTATCTTAGTTTTCGCGAAAAAGATATTTTCTTAAAAATCCAATATCGCAGAAAACTTCAGGGAGGGACTATCAGTTTTACTAAACAATTCGTGCTGGATGAATCATGTTGTGTGAATTTCTCAAATTTAATTTCTGTGAGAATTTTGAGAATATCTCGCTACGTGAATCGTGCTATGTAGTACTTTGCTGTATTCCGTACATACAGGAGGTATGAAATGCTATATTTTCTTTCTTTGTTGGCGAAAAAAACATTTGCACCAACGAGAGCTGATGCATTACTTGAAAGAACTTACTCTTTCTCATCTGTTTGTATCTGGTTGGAACGGGAATTCTGTCCTTTTTCAGATTTAAGATTTTCTTGAGATAATAATGGAATTATTCATTATGAACTTCAAGAAGCAATAACGTCTGAAGTGTACTGTCAGCAGCTAATAAAGTTGAACTAAAGACAGTTTTGCCAGAGGAACGACCTTCGGTTCTAAACAGAAAAGTTGTGATCTCGCCATCACAATGTCAGATCCCAGACTTCAAGAGCGACAAATATCTCATATGTGAATTTGGTTGGGAAATTTTGATTCACCCACCGTTTTCTCCCAATCTTGCTCCAACGGATTTTCAATTCTTTATAAGCTTGCAGAACCATTTATCAGGACAAAGGCAAACTTCAAGAAAAGAGGTTGATATGAAGCTAGCTTCCCTTTGTTGAGTAAAAAAAAAAATATATGAAGATGGTATCAAAAGGCTCATGGGGAGATGGGAAGAGGCCATTGATATCAATGGTGATTATGTTGATGATTAAAAAAATTTGTACTTTGCTTCATTTTTATTTTCATTTGAAAACAATGAAAGGGACAAAACTTTCGTTCCAACCTGATGCGAGCCATATTTACTGAAAACAAAGCTACCTATTCTATTTGTTTGTCAGGCTGTAAGCCTGTAACCATTTTGAACAAGGAAAGTTGATGTTACCAGGATCGTGGAGCCGGAGTCTGAAGATTTGAGAGGAAGTCGGAGTCGGAAACCCACTTACTCCAGAAGTCGAAGTTGGAATTTAAAGCCAAACTCCAACTCCAGAGAATCACGTCACAAAATATTTTCAATTTTTAAAATTTATTCAAAATTGTTGGTTTTAACTTGTAGAAATAATTAAATGTGTTGCAAATGTAGACAAAGATTGTTTTTCCTTCAATCCATGCATTGGTCATCTACAGTGGAGTACCGAAATGGTTCAAGCAGCCGTGTGTAACGCTTACCATATACAGTAAATTTAATAATTTACTGAGAATTTTAGTTCTGAATGGTGCAGATAAAAAAGGATACCTTTGAAAACGCAATCATTTATTTTTTTATGCTTAAGCTGGTATATATTTGGGGCGTGTAAAACTTAGCTTGTATGAAAAAAACTGTTTTTTTTTCTGGATGATTATTAGTGAATTATAAATTTATGAAACTTTGATGTCCACAACTGTGCTTATGACGCCAAATATCATTGTAAATGTGACAAAAATACTCTCTATAGCTTAATATGGGCGTAAATAGGTAAAAAGCAGTTGCATAAATTAATGATCACATGAAGCGCGAGTTGCATCAAGGGGTCGGAGTTGGGAGTCAGAATCGGAAGTCGGAAATCTTGAAAAGTTGGAGTTAGAGTTGAAAAACTGGAGAGCCAGAAGTCGCAGTCGGACTTATAACATCCAACTGCTTAATCTTGGATGTTACTACTAACAATTATAACTAGCGAGACCCGTGGAAATTCCACAGTTGGCTTAAATTTAAACCTTCTAAAATGTACCCGATCCTCTCTACGCTATTGCAACTTACCTGAGTTTCGCCTAATGTAGCTCTTCTAGCTTAGTTCACCCAGTCTGAGTAAACGTCCGTCACTTAAGCCCTACGGGGACCATCTAAAAAAAAAGTTTCTTATGATTTGGTCGATCTTCATGATACTTGTACAGATATGTAAAATTGAACATGAAACTGGATTTGCTTAAACATTCCCCCATTTTTTGTATAGAAAATGAGCTATTCTAAGGAAACGGAAGAAAAGGAGGGGGGCTGGGGTAAACGCTACACCTCCTAGTTTCTATCGTAGAGAGATTATGCACAATAATAATAAATAACTACATTCAGTATCTCGTATGCAATGGTACAGTGGATATACCTAACGAGGTTTTCTTTAGTCTTAATTCTAGAATTTTGAAGAACTGGTAGTGTGAAGAGCAGGAGAAGCAGTCTGTGGTGAGAGTCAATTGGGATCCCTCAATATGCTTCAGCTGGCCTCTCGGTGCTAGAGTGCTCCACGCAGTGTAAATCCGTAGGGTCAAATCCAGGAATCTAACCAGGGCCCTCCTTG
>LQNS02278170.1:40691862-40713190 GCA_001587735.2 Parhyale hawaiensis
TTAACTTCTCGGCCGTTATATTAGGCCATCGTGCATAGTTAACTTCTCGGCCATTATACTAGGCCATCGTGCATAGTTAACTTCTCGGCCGTTATATTAGGCCATCGTGCATAGTTAACTTCTCGGCCATTATACTAGGCCATCGTGCATAGTTAACTTCTCAGCCGTTATATTAGGTAATCGTGCATAGTTAACTTCTCGGCCGTTGTACTAGACCATCGTGCATATTTATTTAATTTCTGGGCCATTATACTGGGCCATCGTGCATATTGTATTCTGGGGCCTTTGAGCCTACTAGTTTCTAGATAGTTGTATATCCTAAAAACCTTTGAAGCAGTGTAACCTTGCAGTTTCGTGCCGTAGTATTTGGTGCAGTGGGATCGCTTAGTAGTACCATAGTCTAGCCTCATTTACGGTGGTGTTAACAGAATATACTAGGAGAGTGACTTAGGCGTCTTGCCCAGTAGACGAGAGCGTTGGACTCGCTAAGTCGGGATTAAGGGTCGAAGCCTTTTCTGACGTAGATTCGAATAGCTTACCACCTGTATTTTGTACTTCAGCAAATATACTAGAAGATCGGCTTGGGCGTTTGATTTAGTGTACGTGAGCGTTGGACTCGCTAGTCGGGATTGAGGGTCGATGTCGGCCGCTATGTGGGGTAAGTGTTCCCTGATGGGAATATTTCTAGTATCACATTCGTACCCGTTTCCCATTGCGATTTGAGGCTCGCTGAACGTTCTTAGTCGAACGTCTATTCACATTTGCTTCTATAGACTATTCTACTAAATTAGAGGAAGTTATGTATTGGTGGGGAACGATATTTACTCAGTATATTGTAGTGCTTACCCAACCGGTGTAATGCTAGGGCTTCTTGGTAGCAGTTCCTGGCCTTCTGGGGCAGTTTTCGGTTGGGTCGCCCATTGGTGTCGAGCCTAGCTAACGACTCAGGGGCGTTCGATACGCTACTCTTCTTATGGTCCTTGTATGCAGCCTAAGGGCTCCCCCTAGTTGAGCTTTGAACACAAGTTAAGTGCGTTGTTCCGAGCTCGGGGCATAGATATAGAAGCAACATAAACGGCATACCCTTTACCTCTCGATACAATGCGGTTCTATTATAATCAGTTACGTTATGCCTACCTAAAACTTACAACGTACAAAGTGTTTATAATTCTTTCTTTTTAACAGAAACTCATGGTTCTGCGGGGTCGGGACGCTGTGAGTCGGTGTGGGGGTCCTGCCGTCGGTCGGGACCTTGGAGCCTCACCGAAGTTCCGCACTGCAACGCGGCGGGAATTTAATAATCAGACGCTTTAATAAAACTAAACAACTACTTCATTTGTAATTCCTGCCGCAGTCCCATGACGGGTGTTTTCCGAATCTTCCAGCTTAGTACATTTTATTAATCATGTAAAAAGTTCCAGCCATTAATAACGTTAATAGTCTAGTTTAAATTCAGTGCTTTAGATGAAAGGCTGTGGGAACTTGAGTTATTATTGAAGTTCGGAAAATATTAGCCCCGTCCTCTTGGGGATGTGGCGCTGTGTTGGACTTCTTTCCTAGCACGGCGCTACATCGGTCGAGGATTTTTTGACATGGCGCTGCAGACAGCTGCGCAGTGTTGGGGAATTCTCTCCCACTGAGGATTTCTCTGACATGACAAACATTTTCGAGTGGGAGGCAAAAAAAATCAGGCCATTTAGACTTGACTCGTCCGAAACTTCAAGCAGGTGCGCTGGTGTCTACTGGTTGAATTGAGGTTTAGGGATTGATTCTCAAGCGGTTATTCCTAAAGACTTCTAGAAACTCTATCTTCTTCCTTAAGTCCGTAAGACGGGATTTTCAGCCGGTTCAACGTAATATCGTTTCATTTAATTAACATTGGCGACACGATTCAAAGTGGCAAAGCTAAAGTTCTTATCAGAAGTTTCTGACAAGTTAAGTCAAGTGGGCTCGGGTTTGATCAACTTTGACGACACAATCCAACGCATCCTTGGTTTCTTTATTTGTGTCTGCCGTCTCTGTTAATTTTGTCTTGTTCACCCTGTATACCAACTTCATTGTCTGCAGTTTGAGTTCATTTCTAGTGTGATCAAAATTTTTTCATGAAGCTTTTAAAAGAACTTGTAACCTCCTGCTGTTGCAAAGAGATGTTCCAATAACAACGGTCCCGTTCTTCTGCTACGGACGCAATGCACCTCCCAGTTTGGTTTCACTTGTTAGGATGTGGCGCATCGCCGTCGATGGTGTTCGCGCCCTTTTCAAAATGAAGACTTAGGGCCGCTTACGAGTGGAGCAACATCTTCAAATTTCACAACAATAGGATACACAAAAAGTCGTATGTGTTTACAACGAAAATTTTATTTCACCTAGACTGTTCAGAAAATAATTTGTTGCCGCCCCCCCCCTGCCCCAAAAAGTGCAGCCAATTACAGAAAGCTGTTAATTAAAACAAGCAAAAGCCGAACGAACAATATTGGTGTGTAAAAATATAAACCTTTATCAGTAAAATCCGAAGAAAACTTACTCCTGCATGAAATCAAAATACTACAACTTTGCAAAAGTGCTCGCTGATCTCAAAATTGACTGTATTATAAACTAGAGAAGCACTCTAAGAGCGCACGCCTCCGCCAAATTAAGCATCTTTAACGAAAATGAAAAATTGTCCTGAAACCAGTTATCACCACCAAATATTGGACACTTATGTCTCATGACATTAACAACAGCTCCTATAATGTTTCGAATGTCTGTCCTTAACTTTTCGAGTTATATTCTGACGAACAGCTGGGGCGTGTTCTTTTGGGACATGAAAGTCGATCTAACCCAAGCCCACTTGACCTAACCTGTCCGGACCTGACGACAGGAACTTCAGCATCGTCACTTTGAATAGTGTTGCGACCCGATTAAGTTGGACCGACTGCATTTTTTTTTCCATTTTATGACGCAAGACGGACTTCTTAGAAGTCTCACAGGTGAACAATTTTGAGTCAACACCTGAAACATGAATGAAAGGAACGAAGCCAGAACACCTGTCTGCAGTTCAAATGAGTAAAGTCACGTAGGCTTGACTTACATCGACTTTTATGTCCCAAACGAACCCATCTTAAGACAAACATCAGTCAAACTCACAAGTGGGCCGACCAGTCTTCACCAAAATTTGGTCATTTGTGTTTTCTAAAATTTCTAACAATTCCTTCAAATTTCATGAATATTTTTCCATTACTTTTCGAGTTGTGGTCTGACAAACATCAGGCAAACAAGACGAACCGATCATCAACAAAATTTGGTCATTTGTGCCTTTTAGCATTTCTAACGATTCCTAAAAATTTCATGGATATCCGTTCATAACTTTTTGAGTCATGTAACTAAGAAAAAAACTAGAGCACTCTGAGAGCAGTATATCTCCAAAAGCAAGCAAGGCAATGGTAATGAAAAATTCAAATTGGTTTTGAAACTAAGATTTTCTTTCTATCAGCACCAGAATCTAATAATTTGTGCCTTTTAACGGTAATAACAGCTTGTGTAATTATGTTGAAGATCCGTTGATAACTTTTGGAGATATACTGCTTACAAACTTCCTAGCAAACATTAGACAAACACACAAACAGACAACCGATCATCACCAAAATTTGATCATTTATGTCATCTAACGTTAGTAACAATTCCTGCACCTAAATTGCACAAAGATTCGTTCAATACTTTTCGAGTTGTATTGCTAACAGACATAAAATGAAGCACATGTTAACAAACAAACGAATAGTTCATCACAAAAATTTATTATTTACTTTTTGTGATATACCTAACAGCTCATGGAAATTTCATAAAAATTCGTCCATAACTCATTGAGTTATGGTACTAAGAAAAACTGGGCAGCATGCTAGCATGCCTAACAATCCTTGTAAATTTCGTAAGAATCCGTCTGTAACTTTTTCAGTTATCTTGGAGACAGAAAAAATAGAATAACAGACAAATGACAGACAGATAACAAACACGCAAGGACAACTTCCTTTGCGGAGGCAGCAAACAAACAAATAAACAAACAGTTGAAAACATATCACTGATAGTTAGTCTCATATTCCGCCTAGCATGCCTAACAATCCCTGAAATTTTTCAAAAATCCTCCCATAACTTTTTGAATTATGTTAGTGACCAACAGAAAGACAAAGAAAATCACCAAAAACATAAGCTTTTTGCGGCGGTAACTGGAACAGCACTTTGAGAGCGCATTCAGTAGCCAAGCAATGCATTATAAGCGAAAAATTCAAGTTGATCCTGAATTCAGGAATTATTGTTGATAATAATCAAAATTTAATCATTTGTGCCTCTTAACAGCTCTATAGTTCCTGCAAATTTCTGAAAAATCCGTCTAAACATCCTTCAGTTATGTTCTGAAAAACAAGAATACAATTACTCCTTGTAAAATTCGTGAAGATCCTTTCATAACTATTTGGGTAATCTTGGTGAAAGACAGATAAACAAACAAACTACTACAAAAACATAACCTCCTAGGCAGAGGTAATGGAGTCATGAGCGTATCGAATATAAAGTGAAATGGAAAACTAAAGGGGATGGTACATTGTAAGTGAATACGACACTAATGCTGCACGCTCCAAACTACTCACGAATGCTACGTCATACTAGTCACGCGCAAAATTTTCATGATATAGCTACATAGTAAGTTGAACTGGCCCGTGCCTGATATTTACAAAACTACCGAATGGGCGGATCAGAACATCTACGTTACAATTCATAAGGAAGCAGTAGCGAGGCGTGATTTTGATACATACGGTCATTGTGATTACAATATATTGTATATATGGCTATAACCAACAGGCAGTCTACAAAATGAATATAAAATACGAAGCTCAGAATCATAGGCACGCTTTCATAAGAACTTGTCCCTTTTTGCTTTGAGTCTCTCATTTGCAGAAGTTTACTTTTGTGAGCTTGAAAAGGCACTTTCTTTGTCATCATTACTTATCTGCGAGTATTTAAAATTCACTGCTATACGAATATGATATTCGTATCTTTTATTTTGAAAACGCTATCAAATTAAGAAAAAAGCGATGAAAAATCGTTAAAGCTATATATATATATTCGATGCAAGATAATGAACACCAACAGGTGTTTGTATGTTAATATATATCTGTAAGCTCCATCTAGCGTCAGAGAAACTAATAATGTCAAAATTTTATTTTAGTTTAGTATCGGGCCGTCCAAAATAATGTCAACAAATATGTAACAATACTTTTTCCATATGATCACACTCACAATTGACATCCTTAATGAAGGAAAGAGTTGAGCGGGGCCAGTCTGAGTTCTGCTAGGCCGCGCTGTGCCACGCTGCTGCTGATGGACTGTACTACATGCGAACCATTTACAGAAAGCAACTTTTCATCTCCAAAAACTCAAGTGAAAGACACCAAGAAATTGGTACCTAGCTATCATAAGTAAAGCGGGTCTTAGAAAATATATTTCGATCATACTCAAGAAGTTTATTTGCTGTTAATTTGAGTCTCGAATTTCCTCCAATAGCGTTTAAGAGCATAAGAGCCTAGTAAACGAGTAACCAGACAACTGTGCTGTAATGAAAAGTGGAAATGCATATATAAATAAAAAAAAAAACAAAAGAAAGATTGTTGGTTGCTTGCTGACTCGGATGGTTAATCTCTCCGTACCGACTTGAAGGACTATATAAGAGAAAATACATCTGCCAAAAAGGCCAAATTTTGATCCTGCTGTGGTTACTGCTTGTAGCCTTTATAAGCTACTTAACATTTCCGGCAAATTATTCTTGTTGAATTCTAGTTTGTTGGTGTTGCACTGCTTTCAGACACTTGAAACTAGTATACCCTGCCAAACAAAATGACAACGATGATTTTTTCAAGAATGTTTTTGTTCCTGCCTGTCGTACTTATTTTACAGACTGCACTTAAGTAAACGGTACATCATACCTAGAGTTTGAACTTCTGTTAATCAAGAAAACTGGGATCACAACAGAAGTGCAGAACAGGGGATTTCCCTCATCCACGCACAATCTTGCATGTTCGGAGCTTGAAGTTAAGGAGCACCAAGCGAATGGAATTAAAAAAAAAAAAAAAAAAAAAAATACCCGGGCCGCTTAGCAGCGTATCGTGACTAATAGCACCGACGCAAACACGAGCAACGTTTGGCGCTGTTAAGGCGGGACAACGTTTGGCGCTGGTAAGGCGGGATAACGTTTGGCGCTGGTAAGGCGGGACAACATTTGGCGCTGGTTTCCGCCCTGTTGTAAACCGCGACCATTCCGCCCTGTTGTCAACCACGACCATTTCACCCTGTCGCAAACCTAATTTGAGGCGCATTTGGACTCCGACGATGTTGTAAACCTGATTTGTCAGCGTCAACCTGGGGCTGCCATTAAGATATACCAGCTGATGCACATTATCCCAAATGGATTTTGAACAACAAAAATTCAATCGATTGAAGAACTTGCACGAAGAGAAGACCCCTTAAGGTTCTATTGCACTATATCAAACATTTATAAAGCTAGCAGTGCCTTCGATTTCCAGGGTTTCATAATTCTGCCACGGCCCTTTTGCCTCCATCGGGACGGAGAGACCAAGTAAGCGAAAAACAAACTTTTATTGTTTACTGAACTTGAAATTTTTCTTGAAAGAAGGAAACTCCCCCGCACGGCATCGACCGCCGCGTAACGTGTAACGGAACAATTCACCTCGGTTAAAATAAAGCTTAACCGTGATCATATGACGCCACATCGACCAGGGGAGGTACTTGAGGGTGGGATAACAGGCCTTCATTAGTTGGCCTCTGAATTCTCACTTTGAATTTAAGTATTGTCATATTCTTGACGAGAGGAAAACCATTAGAATATATTGCATAAATATAATGTAATTGACGATTATCATTTTGCCGTGTTGTGTGTATGGCTGTAGGTCAATGAGCTAGCTAGTCACGAAGTTAGATGGATCAAGTCGAAAATTTCGGTGTTATGTTAAAAACTGTTTTGAATGAGCATCATGAATTGAATATAAAGTGTAAGTAAGGCTTCTCTTGAAATAAAAAGTTAAATCAGGGAACCAATCCAGTCCAGAATTTGCCTCGAAGGCCCAGTTCACATAGAGGGCTGTGGAGTGCGCGGCCCGCCTCAAGTTAGGCCTTTCTTTGGGATTTTCCCAACATCTTAGCTCTTCGTTAGGAATTTTGACGGTTGTTAAGGACCGCCGATATTGTGTCCGGTTTTAGTAATGTATATGCAATCCGCAACCCAAACGTAAGCCAAACTTTTGATGAATACATATTTCAGAAGGCCACCGATAAAAACCAATGACGGTCACAGCGTCTATACTAAGGCCCGACTGATACCAGTTCGTTACCTGCATATTTTAATCGCGACCCTACTGGCCGTGCGGTCAGAAAGTAATCTCGATTAAATTGATAATTAAGTGGAGACCGCTATCTATTTAATATCCAATTTACAAATTAAAACTATGGTCTCATACGTAAGTAGCGAACTGACATCAGTTGGGTCATTTTACTCTGTGTGACTGTGAATGATTTTCACTGTCGATGGCCCGAATTGCTCATGCATTAACAATATCGACTTCTATACATATATTGTATTTATTCATGATTTCATTTGTTCTTCGAAAGTTTTCCTAAATATCAAGATTATGGCTACTGACAATATCGTGGGAAATATCCCATTGTAAAGAAGCCCTCGTGCTTGGCCACGCGCTGCACAGCCGTCAATTCACATTGCCTTAATGCTGTGAAAGCCTCCATGTTCCTTCACTGCAATTTACTATTACTACTTATGTCTACTGTTCCAATTTGCAAATGTCCTTTTCACGTATTGATATATTTGAGGGCTTGAAGCTTGCAACTGACCTTTTTTTTGTTTAGAGGATGCTGGCTGGTCTGATTTGGTCGATGTGACGTCATTGATGGCTTCACGTCAGTCCTCCCGTTACGCTCTTTACTCTCTCGATCCCTACAGCTTACAATGAGAGCAGGATGCTCTTTGTCAGTTTTCAAATCTAAACAATGAAGGCTCCGGCAGACTTCGCTGCAGGACTACTGACATTATCGTGCTGTTTCAGTCTCTCGGATCCTGACTTTGGTTTTCTTCCCACCTGAACCAACTTTACTTGTTCTGAGTCCACAATGCCCGAATGATGAAGATGAGAAGGGGAGAACAGTAAGATATGCTTTAAAACAACAGTACTACGAAGGGGAGAACATATTTCTAGATTTCTTCTCTTAACAAAGCAGCTCTCACTGGAGCGACAAAAAGTAGAGTATCAATGATACGGAGCTTCAGTTCTTCCATTGAGGTATGTTTGACTCCTTGCAAGTACAACAGCACTGAAAGTGTGGTCACTAAACTGGCCGCCTCACAAATACTTTCTCGTTATTTTTGACGGCCTGGAACAACAGCCTAAAAATAAAGGAGTATCAGATACTTCATTGACTTCTATGTAGTTTACTCTAGAAAAATTAATCGAGCTTCGATTGAAAAAGTATACACGTATTCATTAGTTTTATTGAGGCACGAGTGCACTATCGCTAAAATTGGCAAAAATTAGTAAAATATGAATTAAAACTTTACCTATTTATAAGTCTATTGTCCTATCTAGATAAGTCTCCTAAAACAGAGTCCAACCGCAATGGGCCAAGTTAAATAGCAGTGGCTGGGAAAGCCCTGTAAATGGCGTTTTGGTCGACAGTATCCTTCCCAATGGGAATTGGAGTATTTGACGGAGAAGGATCCAGCATCAACGTTTGGCCAGTCTCTAATGCCGAAAACCCTGAGGTTACTTGCGTGCTGTTTGTTCTAGCAGAGTTCAGAGTGCTAGTAGTGAAATGCGTGCTCGAGTGTTTGTTTAAAAACGTTTCTGCCGCGTGCATATAAGATGGATGAATATTAACTTGTTTGTATCTCTTCCGAGAGCAGCCACCATCTGACGATGCATCTGGTCGATCTTCTTGCGCACCGGTCGTTTGCATGTTCTGTGGTGCGACGTGCGCATCTTTGTCTAGCTGCTCATAGTACCTATCGAATTCCTCGTTAGCTGCTTTCTGCTGCTCAGGGCTGATGCATATATCTGAGAAAGCGGATACTTCCGAGACTGTGTCATAGTTGCTTCTTGGAATAGAATCCACGCCTTCAGTCCTGGGAGGCATGTTTTCGTATGACCTGGAATCGTATCTACGGGTGTATTCCCTTGACTCTGCAGGCTGACTTGTCCAGGTATAGTTGTAAGAATTGCCGAGGTTTGAAGTAACACCAGTTTCAACGTTAGTGTGTCGGTTACTAGTAGGACTGTGGTTTCTGTTTCTATTTGCAGCGGCTCGCAAGGAATCGCTTTTGCCCGAAAAGTAAACAGGTGGTGACTTCTCCCGTTCTCTACTCTTCACTTTACGCAGGCTTCTTCTGCCCGGCTCAATTAAAAGGGCTGGGTATCTGTCAATTTTGTCTCGATCGAGCAAGTCTTCAACTGACTGTGATCTGTTCCTTAGGTAAGACCCGAAAGGGACAAAGTTATTGCCATTTGAAGATTGTGATTTCACTTCCGAACCTCCTTGTGCAAGATTTGGAGCACTAGCATGAAAAGGTTTCTTTGGATGGATTGGCAAATCCTCTAGTAGAATTCCATGGTTTGCTCCTGCGTAATCTGTATTCCCTGCATCGTACACTACTTGCTGATTTGACTGATGATAAGTTATAACTTTTTTGCCATTTCTAGTCTGCAGCTTCATTTCGACCGGGTAACCGTAGGAGGACTGTGCAGCTTCTAGCCGGATGAAGTGACTGTTGTCTTCATTTTGTATCTTTCCCAAGCGTTTCTCATTTTCTGAGTTACTGTAATAATATTGACTTTTTGCTTGAAAACTGGAAGAGTGTTCATCAACGCTGCTGAAGTTGTCAAATGTTCTGTTGTAATTGTCTTTTTCACCTGCCTTTCTGATTTCCAACTGCCACTTGTGCATCCTTTGTTGCTCGTGTAAATACGCCAAGTGTTTGTTCTCGTCCAAGATACGATAGTCAAGAACTGTCGGAATATCTACGAGAACTGATCTTGCATTTAGGTTGTTTGGAGAACATACGAAATTTACAATCTTGCTGATGACAAAAAAAGCATGCTGTATATTTGTGTAAAAGTACTCTTGGCCATGCTGAATGAGCACTACTTTTGCTATGGTTCGCGTGCTGTTCTCAAACTGCTTGCTGTACAAGTTTTCAGGATTTGGTATGCATTTTACCAACGTACTTTGCAAAAGATCCAGTTCTCTTTTGCTGAGTTCCTCTTTCATCTGTAGGATGCACGCCACAGCTTCCCTGTAGAATACTTTGACCACAGTGAATGGGAAGGGATGTTTCTCATAATGATTCAGGCTTTCGGAATATTCACTGACTGCAAGCAATGTCAGACTCAGCGGAAGCTGGGAGAGATTGCGTGTCCTTCTCTCTAGGGAGTTGCTGTTGACGCGCGGCGGACCCGACTCTTCAGGGACTAACTGAATGTCGTAGTGCACAAAATTTTGCACGATGCGGTGGAGATTAGGGTTGTGCGTTGTAGACAAGTGGAAATTGGGTAGGCAAGATCCATCACGGGGGTCGTAAAGGTCACCTGGATTCGGCCGTAAATTGCCATACAAGGATTTTCGAATCAGCATCTGAAAGTAGAACAAAATTAGTAAACACATAAAACTATTGAGGGGCATCTTTACGGGATCACACCAGATTCTTGGACGATCCCGTGTTTTAGACTATTTTGGTCGTAAAAATTTGCTAAAAAGGAGAAAGAGAATGTGATAGATATGCATCGGGTGTTCCTAAATTTTTTCCTCAAAATGAAACTATAGGTTCCTTAAAATAAAATAACCATATTTTACTCTATCGATGCGTATCTGAAAATGTCTACTTTTAAAGGTACGTTGATTTGAAGTTCAGTAGTGCGATTCACTTAATCGGCAGAATACTGCACTTTGCTTCAGGTCTTGCAACTCGGAATGTACCGGTCGGTTTCGCGCAGTCTCCGATGTATGGCTGCGAACGTTTCAGGAGATGGCACATACTATTGGGAACCTGTCTGTACATTCTGGCTGCTAGCCTGGCTGTACATTCTGGCTGCTCGCCTGGAATTACAGTTAGCCATGCCGTAAAACCGGCGCATATCTGCTAATTTACTATTTGGTAGATGGTTCATGGTCGTCTGAAATCAGGTACGGTGCAGATTAGAGTGATCAATGTCAACAAATGACCGGTGTGCATCTTTATCTTCACTGTAAAGTGCAGTAGTCCGCCGATTAAGTGAATCGCACTACTGAACTTTAAATCAACGTACCTTTAAAGGTAGACATTTTCGGATACGCATCGATAGAGTAAAATATGGTTATTTTATTGTAAGGAACCTATAGTTTCGTTTTGTGGAAAGAATTTAGGAACACCCGGTATTATATAAACGTGGGAGACAAGTAGTAAATCGGTTAACAGACAGTTGAAGATAACTTCTTATGTCTATATCACTGGGTTGCCAATTTGAGCACAATAGAAGATAACTACTGAAGAGGCTTGATTGTTACTGATTTACCATTATGAACAAAAGATCGGGTTTCCACTTCACTTGCCAGTGTAACTGAACAAACAATTTTTTACTAACCCAACACATGGAAATTCCACGGTTAATTTACGTTTTCACTTACCTTGGTTTAACCTGAGCTAGCGTTTCTAACTTGACCCACCCCGTCTGAACTAATGTCCGCCGCTTATAACGCTGTCTATCAGTCCGTCTACCTTTCACCTCGTCTAACCTTTTCTACTATTTTGATATCACCTGTGAATCACTTATTTGTGCTGACAGCAAGAAAATTCGCACTTGTGTCTTGATCAAGTCATATAAATAGTACAGTACTTCTTACATTGTTCTCATAGGTATTTACACACCTTTTCTCAGCTACGTTTCCCATAGCTTAGAGATTATTTAGTCCTTCATAATCTTATACGTTCAAGTGTTTTTCTAGGCGTATCCGATTCTTTCACATTTTACGAGAGCCGTTGATATTGATCAGTAGCTTATCTTTTTTTCTGCTTTATTTGATACGGAAGCTAAATTACAACGGACTGCCCAATTTCACCAATCACCGCAGTGTAACCATCTGTTTTTGAGATGTCATTGTATTTCTTTAGATATCGCACAGTCGCTTAAAAAAGTTAGAGTCGAGCTGTTCAACTATGTCTGAAGTGTATTTTAGATACGCATCTGGCCCTATTAAAATAGTTGTGTGTCACCAGCAAAGTGAAAAAATATAGCGTGAAAAAATGAAAACCGTAAATATGCCGGTGAAATGAACTTCATGTCTTTGCTTCGAAACTGCCAGAAAACTTTTTTAAGAAGTGAAGAGAAGACAACTATGGTTGAACATCTTTCATACGAAAATCAGAGCGTCTACTCTAGCAAGTTGCATTTTCCCCTATCCAACATTGAAAAGCATAACGTGCAGACACATGGATGGACGGATAGAGCCTCAAGCAAAATTATAATACAGTATAGCTAGTTGCTTCTTAATACATTAGACTCCACTTTAGGCGACAGCCGCTTAAGAGAGCATTCCACTGAAGAAGCGCAATTTGACGAGAACTAAACCCATTTCTAACAAAGTACTCATAGCAGCGCGTTAGACGAAAGAATTTTTTTAGACATCATACATGAATCGCATTACTTAACCCAATGCAACGATAAAGATAATTTAAACGATCCGCCTCATAATAATACATAGTTGTTGGTCGATTGCTTGCTTCCAAGCTTGCTCCAATGATGATTCTTCCCTACGTCCCGCTGTTAAGGATTTAGATAGGAGAAAATTCAGCTACTGAAAAACAAGTTGAGATACCACAAAATTTTAGCCCTTAGAGTAACGGTGACCAATATAGCTTCTGAAATATACGGTCAAAAGTGGAAATACTGCATTTCCTGAATCTCGCTTTGCTTTGAAAACTAGCTCGGTTCTTCTTAATATACTGATGATGATTCTTTTTCTGAGCGTGGTAGTTGAAAGGCGGTATCTTTGATAGAGTATATGATCCTGCCCGAGTATAAGCTATATCGCATTCTTTTCAGCTGAATTTCTTCGTTTCACTTCGAGAGTCTCAGTCTTGGTAGGAGTTTTCGTACCTTTCGTGCATAATTCATTTCGCTTAAGCATTCTTTAGCTGAATCTCTTCGGAGCACTTGAAACTTTACGCTGAACACACAAGGAGCTTCTAATAGGAGGAGCAAGCCCAAGCACTCTCTGAGCGAGAAAACATATGGCTTTGTCACGTGATCGAAGCTGGCGTTTGGAGTCCTTAAAGTGGCTGAAGTGGCATTGGTCAGCACATATAATTACGGAAGATACAGAAAGGCAGTTTTTCAATATTTTTGCAAAGACAATCGTGTCTGAAGATTTATATCCCACTGCTCACCCTGTTACTTTCATCATCAGATGGTATACAGGATACAAGTTTCCTTTACACACTTCCATCCGCTCGGAATTTCGTCGATGCTTAATGACTATAAAATTTTCAGCTCAGGACTTTTTCCTATATAGGCTGCGTGAGGCAATGCCGCTCTCCGATTGGATAAGCCACTCAGCCAGTTTAAGGGAAAAGTATACTCGCAACTCTCCCGTAGGATAAATAAAGAAGGTGCGCTCCTCTCTATTAGAACCTCCTTGTGAGCACACGCCTTTTTGTATTCACCTTACATCGCACCTAAATTAATTTCGCCCCTAAATGTTTTAACTATCGGCTGGTATCCATGTTACGGTGAGCCCTGAGCATTTCCGATGAATTCTTTCGACGACGTAAGTCGTACAGCCATGAAGCCATGAGTAACATGAGAGCAAGTATTCCTCATGCAAGATAAGGCGAGGATATCAGTTTGAAATTGGACAAACGCTAAGCTGCACTAAGAAATAGTGCAGCTTAGCGTTTGTCCAATTCCAAACTGATATCCTCTCCTTATCTTGCAGGGGGAATATTTGCTCTCGTGCTACTCATGGTTTCATGGCTGTACAACTTACGTTTCATTAATGTAAGATCCCGCCTGCAGGTATGGTACCTGCTTTACAGCAAAACCTCTCCTGGGAACCGGAACAATGAAAGGATTAAGCACAAAAGTATAGCCGAGCCGTCATTTTTGAAGGCTGAGCTCTCTAGAGTTAAATGAAGACGGGTCTTCAAAAATTCCTCGCTGTCATTTTTGACAGCACGGGTACCCTAGTCCTATTATAATAAAACGCTTCGTGGATTTATTTATTAATATATTTCGTGTCCGCTTCATAATGAAAAAGATAGGTGAAAAATAGGCCAGGCTGCTAATAACCAGGTTTCAGAAGATAAGGAAATTGGTATTCTTATCCATTTATCTGAATAAACTTCTTGCTTGAAGCACTTCTTGAAATTGAAATAATAAAAATATTTGTAGCTTCTCTTTGCTGTTTGCTCTCAGTTCATGACTTATAAATACAGTAGATGATCAAAGAAGCGCCCACGAAGCGGTGATTTTTCACGAAACTGTAGGCACAAATATTTCTTCAAGTTGCTGTTTTTCTTTAACGGAGCAGTTTTCACTTCAAGAGAAAAACTTAGATGTACTGAAGGCTAATCCTTGGATATCTAGGATTCGCCGCGGAGAATTTAATTGAATTCGATAATGTTTTCCTGCTTGATAATGGAAAATTTCTCCGCATTTCTACTACGGTGGGAAGATTGTGTTACTTAATGAATTGAAACAGAGAGCGCTTATCTTTAATACGAATTTGAGCCGGCTGTTTCTGCGTATCCTTCACGAACAATAATAATAAAAGCATGTTAAAAAAAAGGCCGTCAGTAATTCCTCGCTGTCATTTTTGACCCCGCGGGTACTCTAGTCTATATTATAATTCTTCTTGAGGCTTCGTCTGTACGTCCGTCGGTCCGTCCATATGTTTGCATGGTACTCTTGTCAGTATTAGAGAAGGAGAAATCTAACTTACAAGAAGCTCTGATTTTTGCTCGAAGGAAGATGAACGAGTACTGCTTTTCTTCTGCTTCTTCAAAAAAATTCTCAGCCAGTTTGGAAGGAAAGACATGAAGTTCATCTCACCCGTATCATATCTACCACTTTTCTGTTTTTTCACGTCCAAATAATATTCGCTTTGGTGGTGGCGGATGACATTAATAGAGAGCGTTCCCAATAGCTCAGAGCGTGTAGTATTAGGCATCTTCACTCTAAATTATTTTCTGGAATGAATGTGTGTCGTCTAAAGAAATAAAAGGTACAGGGTGACTTAAGGGCGCGGTCACGCCTACGTAAAAGTTTCATTGCCACGTAAATCTGTATCTGATTGGGCATTGCTGTCACTGAAAAGAAAATCTCAAGTGTGAGTCGTTTCGGGCAGTTTGTACGTTATAACAAGCAGCAATGGCCGAGCTTTGGGAATATGTACGTCCTACTTTTGATGTAGTTTAAAGTTGCCTTACGCGTAGTTTTAGCGTGACTTTCAAGCGCTATTAGTTGTAGTCACGGCAGCGTGACGGCCAAAGCCAAAAGTTAACTGGCTGAGCAATTATTACGATAGTGTGCCCACACTATTAGGGATGGACTTGCTACGAGTTAGAACACCGAAGTGCTTCACGTTCTTGGAACAGATGTTTCTGTGTGCATGATAACAGTTGAACGATTAAGATACATAGATTGCAAAATGTATGAACAGTTGTGAATAGAAACTCAATAGTAGTTCAAAGACAGAGGCTAAATTGAGCACGCGGCCCTCGCTGTAGTGGAATAGCTGCTGCGGCTCGAAGTTTAAGCATTTTTTTTTTAAGATAATAATATTAGATAAGTCGGAGCTGCATACACAGAAGCGCAAGGGGAAGGATAGGGAGCAACGTTGCCATGTTTCGACTCTCACGTGCAGCGCACTTGAGGTTTGACGTAGTTCGTTAGGATTAAGAAACAGGCGCTATTTATCGGTAGGTTAGGTTGAGAGGCTGCATTAGGTCGAACTAAAGTGAGTTCTAATGGCGTTGGTTAGGATTGGTTCATTATAAAAAGTGAGGACCTTAACTAACCGTCCGTGGAAGTTCCACGGGTCCCGCTAGTATAGATAATACTGTTTGGTTTAATGTAGGATACTTCTAAGATGTTCGTTTTTCTACCAAACTTCAAAATAGCTTGACACACTTTTCTTAAAGATGATTCAAGAGGAGTCAAAAAAATATACTAGCTAAATCAGTGGCGTAGTCAGTTTCAAAGTAAAGACATGAAGTTCATTTTACACGTATCATATCTACATGCCGAACCGATTTTCATATCTATTCTATAATAATAATAATAACTAGAGCACGCTGAGAGCGCATACCTCCGCCAAGTAAAGCAACGGTAGCAAAAAATTAAAATTTGCTCAGAAACCATAATTTTCTTTGTAAAAACTCCAAAATCTAATCATTTGTGCCTTTTCATATTATTAACAGCTTGTCCAATTTTCTTGAAGATCCGTTCATAACTTTTTTAGTTATACTGTTAACAAACGTTATGACAAACATGAGTCAAACATACAAACGAACAAACCGATCTACACAAAAATTTGATCATTTATGTCTTTTAACATTACTAACAACTCCTATAAATTNAGTTATACTGTTAACAAACGTTATGACAAACATGAGTCAAACATACAAACGAACAAACCGATCTACACAAAAATTTGATCATTTATGTCTTTTAACATTACTAACAACTCCTATAAATTTCATAAAGATCCAGTCATTATTTTTTGAGTTATTGTGCTAACAAGCTTAAAATTAAAAACAGTGACAAACGAACGAACAAACTAACGGATCATTACAAGAATTTGGGCATATACTCTTTGTTATATACCTAACAACTCATGTTAATTTCATCAAAATCCATCCATAACTTTTTGAGTTAGAGCGTCGAAAAAAATGAGGCAGACAAACAAACAAACGGATGGATATATCTTCACCAAAAGTTAATCATCTGTTCCTCCTAACATACCTAATAATCCCTGTAAATTTCATCCAAATCGGTTCAGAACTTTTTGAGTTATCTTGGTGACAGACAAACAGGCAGACGGACAGACAGCCAAACACGACGAAAACATAACCTCCTTGGCGGAGGTAATAATGATGTGCTTGATCCTCCCTACGTACCTTCTTTCGTTAGTTACTACGACCGTAACGCTTTCACAATTAGATAGGGAAAAGTACGGTATTTTAGATGCCATCTCAATAGGGAAGAGTTGTAGCCAAGCTTTCTTTTATTAAGTTGCTGTTGGTCACGGGCCATAGTTAGATCTGCTGTGAGACGCTAATCTTGTTTCACACTTCGCATCACAGTGCTTGGTATGCATGCTAAGGTCTAAGCTCTAGGGTATCAATGAAGAACGGTGTTTTCATTCTGTTGAAATTCCGCACGCTTTAGCTCCTTGTAGCTCTCTTCCAGGTCTTCAAACTTCGTCGTACAAAATCATCGATGTTTTAAATGGCCCGAGCTCTATTTACAGTAGCTGCCTGTATCCTGTCTACGAACGTATATTAAAACGAGACCGTGCCAGTTAACTTGCCTGGCTATGTCAGTAGTCAGTTATTAGCTGCCCACTTACAAATAAATTGGGAGATGAGACAGCTATATCAAAGTAAAGTAAGTAGCGGGAAAATATCAAGTAAGAGAGAACCTGCAAAGCTTAACAGAAGCCAGCTACTGATAAATTGGCCAGGTGGGTGCGTTAGTGTTTACTGCCTATTTAACG
Source organism: Parhyale hawaiensis (assembly GCA_001587735.2). Lineage (NCBI taxonomy): Eukaryota > Metazoa > Arthropoda > Malacostraca > Amphipoda > Hyalidae > Parhyale > Parhyale hawaiensis. Next base: position 40,709,659 of record LQNS02278170.1, read on the forward strand.
TATGCATAACTAGAGCACTCTGAGAGCGCATATCTCCGCCAAGCGAGGCAATGGTGGCAAAAAATTTAAATTGGCTCTGAAACCATAATTTTCTTTGCATAAACGCCAAAATCCAATAATTTGTGCCTTTTGATAGTAATAACAGCTTGTGCAATTTTCTTGAAGATCCGTTCATAACTTTTTGAGTTATACTGCTAGCAAACCTTATGACAAACATGAGTCAAATATACAAACGAACAAGCCGATCTGCACCAAAATATAATCATCTATGTCTTTCAACATTAATAACAACCCCTATGAATTTCATAAAGGCCCATCCATTATTTGAGTTATTGTGCTAACAAGCATACACTTAAAAACAGTGACAAACGAACAAACGGATCATTAGCAAAATCTGGTCATTTAATTTTTGTTATATACCTAATAACTCATGTTAATTAAAAAAAAACCATCCATAATTTTTTGAGTTACGGCATTGAGAAAAAATGAGGCAGACAAACAAATAAACAAACGGATGGATATATCTTCACCAAAAGTTGATCATCTGTTTCTCCTAACATATCTAACAATCCCTGTAAATTTCATCCAAATTGGTTCAAAACTTTTTCAGTTGTCTTGGTGACAGACAGACAGACAAACAAGCAGATAGACAAACACGATGAAAACATAACCTCCTTGGCTGAGGTAATTATCATAGAGTAACGGGGGTCTGTGACATTCTAAAAAGCAAAGACATTTATCAACCGTGGAATTTCAGCGGGTTCCGTTAGTCCCAAAATATTCTCGTTACTGAGGTCGCACAACGATTCAAATATGGGAGAATTTGTATCCACAATACGGAGCAGCGAGCTGTTCTCAACGGCTTCATGCTGAAGCATTTTTGAAGTGAAAGCGTGATGCTTAAAGAAATCACTTGAACTGACAGAAAAAGTGCTTTCGGCGGCATTACTCAATTATTGAAAAAAAGGCTAAGTCTGTTTTATTTTTATTTTGCGGGAAAACTATCAATAAACACAATATAATAAACACGGTCGTGTGTTTATTTGTTTATACATTTGTACGTTTCGGGTCGCGCTCTTAAGAAATGGGTAGACGAAAAATAGGCCAGGTCTCAGATTTTGTAATTAGGTTGCGTTTTCCTGGAGATCGGTGACCAGGATGCAGAAGATGGCGAAAGTTGGCTTCTTATTCCTTTCCTTCAAGGTACTTCTTACTTGAAACAATTCTTCGAATCGAAAAATAGAGATATTACAGCTTCTCTAAGCGCGGCCATGCAGTCTTATTTTATAACTTTCTCCACACATTGAATAATATGTTAGTTCTCAGTTTACAACGTACAAATCCAGAAGGTAATGAACGTACGAAGGTTGGACGAGGCGATAATTTTTCTTTGGTAGTAGACATTATTTTTTTCCCGCTTGCCGTGTTCCATTTGACGCAGCTGATTTTCTATCTACACGGCCTCGGCTGATTTCACTTCAACACAAAATCTTCGATGTACTGAAGGCTGGTTCGGTATCATGGATACGCGGCGGGTAATTCATTTGAGTTCGCTTAGGCTTGCTGCTTTCTAATGTAAGATTTTTTCCACATGTAATTTATGGTGAGAGACGATTGTGCTTCTTACATGAATACAAAGAGAGAACACTTATCTCCTATCAAAATTTGAGACGGCTGTTGTAGCGTATTCCTCAGAAGCATATTAGTGACAAAAATATATTGAATGAAAATGGGTCGTCTCGAATTCTTCACTGTCAGTCTTGACAGCACGGGCACTCTAGTCTCACATATGAAGTACAAAGTAGTCACAGGTCCCGATATTGTATCGAAATCATCAAAGTCACCGATGAAAAATGAAAATGTTAAAAATACGAAAGCCTGAATACTAATATCTTCAGACGATGAGAAACAAAGGTTAGCAAAGGCGTGTTAATAGAGAAGAAAGCAATGAGAGAAGTACTGCCGAAGAATGAGATTGCTATATTGTTTTTTAATGCTGTATTTATGTTTCGCTACATCATGAAATACTAGGGCGAAAACTTTGGGCTAGTAAAACATCTGCGAGGTCCACCGGTGATGTAGTGTCTGGCATACGCAGGCTATGTCAGGCCTCCTGCGTACGACTCGAAATACGGAAGCGCTTCACGTTCTTGAAATACATGTTTTTGTGCGGGTGACAACGGATGAATTTATTAAGGTACATCGATTCTAAGTATGTTCAATTGCGAATTGAAGCTCAATAGAAATTCACAGAGAGATTTAATGAGAAGTGGTCCTATCTGTAGCGGAATAACTACCGCGGCTCGAAGTTAAGCAGTTTTTAAATACAATAATATTAAACAAGCCGAAACTGCACACACAGCAGCGTAATGGAAAGGGTCGGGAGAATCGTTGCAGTGTTTCGACTCCCGTGCGCAGCAAACTTGAGGTTAGACGGAGTTCGTAAGGATAAAGAGACAAGCGCTAGATATGTGGTAGGTTAGGTTGAGGATCAGTATTAGGTCGAATTAAAGTGAGTTATAGTAGCGTAGGTTAGGATTGCTTCAGTTTATAAAATGAGACCATCAACCAACCGTGGAATTTCCACAGGTCCGGCTAGTTATAAGAAAGAGGGCAGCAAACGAGCCAAGAAAATAAAAGCAAATATAGAAGAAGAGAGAACCTAAACGAGCCAGGAAGACGAAACACAGTTACAGAGGAAAATGAGCATCGGCTGAGCCAGAAACACGAATAATATAGCAGAGGAAGCGGGGCATTATACGAACCAGGATAAGAAAATAAAATATCTGTGGAAAGGGGCAGCAAACAGACTACTGTTATAGGACACAGCGAAAATGTAGCAGTGAAAGTCACTTTCGTGTGTATTTCCCTATAGACAGCCAGTATTACTACCTTTGCATCCGTCTGAGGTGGTATGCTTTTTCTTCTCAGAGAATTTCATGCCCTATGTTAATAATGTACGTAGAGCACTTACGTAGAGTAGATATTTCGTTTGAGATACGTTCTTATTAAACGTCAGCTGATTTACAGAAGTTACAAACTTCAGTATAGACTACACCACACTCGTCGGAAACCCCCCCCCCCAGCAAAAAACGTTAGCCAGTTAATTGGTTTCACAAAGCGACCTCACAAAAAAAGCCTGTTATGCTGAAGCAAATGAGAAATCCATTCATTAGCTTGAGATCGGTAAAACCTGACATAAACTTAGCTCAATTTTAGGTAATTTTTGTGTTCAGAGATTGTCCCTACCGTTTGTGTTGAGTGATTGTCCCTACCGTTAGTGTTCCGTGATTGTCCCTACCGTTTGTGTTCAGTGATTGTCCCAACCGTTTGTGTTCAGTGATTGTCCCTAACGTTTGTGTTCCGTGATTGTCCCTACCGTTTGTGTTCAGTGATTGTCCCTACCGTTTGTGTTCAGTGATTGTCCCTACCGTTTGTGTTCCGTGATTGTCCCTACCGTTTGTATTCAGTGATTGTCCCTACCGTTTGTGTTCCGTGATTGTCCCTACCGTTTGTGTTCCGTGATTGTCCC
>LQNS02278170.1:40883724-40896418 GCA_001587735.2 Parhyale hawaiensis
TTTTTCTTCGGCGAAAAAAAAAAAAAAAGTTGGGTACCTTGCAATCTTTTTCTTCAGTATTAGATAGGGGAAAAATAGAACTAATAAGATAGGAGAAAATTCAGATTTCAAAAGGCAAAAAAAAAACTTGGGTACCTTGGAATCTTTTTCTTTAGTATTAGATAGGGGAAAAATGAGGAAGCCTAAAAGACGGTGGGGGTTTTGGTGAAGTGTTAATTTTTTGCTGTCATTTATAATGACGGCACGGGCCACTAGTTTTTTTATATATAATTCCGGTAATAATTTAACTTTCGCCTTCAAGACTTTCAATTTATAATTCAGCCGATTTTTTAAGCTTTGAATAGGATTTTCCTTTAGTTCTTAATAGATACTTATATTATTCAGATGAGCTTCAATTTTTACGTAATAATCAGTTTTGTTAACTACAACAGTTGTTCTTCCTTCATCTGCCAGTACAATCGATATTGAACAGTCCAATCTTAATTTGTTCAAAGCTTGTTTCTTCTCTGTAGTTAAACTTTCAACTTCCTGCGCACTTTTTATTGCAGAGACTACTTGAACTCTTAAGTTTTGTTTGTTCTCATTTGGTACTTCATTAATTCCTTTTATTGCCGTTTCAGTTGCTGGCAAAAGCTTTAGTTTGTCAGATTTCGTATGGTTTAGTCCAAAGTTCAAGCCTTTCGAAAGAACTTTGGTTTCAATCTCCATTAAAGTTTTATCAGATAGATTTTTAACTCATCGTCCGTTATTAGTCCATGGTATGATAGGAGTCCAAGATATCTGAAAATATTTTTAGATTATCTTTTACTTTTCTTTGAAGCCTTTGCGTTCCATTTTCAGTTAAGCGGTTTCCTCCAGCTGTTGTACGAGATGTTCCGGCAAATTATTTTTCAGAAATTGAGAAATTGAAGTCATGATCTAGCTTTGACTTTGCTTTATGCAGTGATGGTCATTTTTTATAGAACACTGCCAGTACTTTTTTCCTGCTTACTAATTTTTGACCAATCGCTCTAATTATGTTGAACAAAATTCAATTGAGTATCTTTGATACACTTCAGCTGCATTTAAGAATTCCAGGTACAAAAGTTTCTTGCATTGAAAAAGAAAAAAAAAAAAAACTTTCGCTAAGATTGTCGAAAGCTTGGCCTAAAAACTTATAAAATCCAGAAAACATCTTACTGAGAAAAAACCTAATGAATTATGTAACCTGGATGTCCATTATTTTCATCAATAAAAAACATTTTACTGTGATACATAAAACCTAGACTGTGATACATAAAATCTTAACTGTGATGCATAAAATCTTGACTGTGATATTTATGCATTTTGACTGTGATATTTTCTCGTGGTCTGTAGTTTCTTCACGCAATTAAACTAGTTTTATAGGTGGTCATTTTAGTAGCTAGTTTGAGATATTTAGACTTATTGGCTCTCTTATGCTCATAGATTTTCTTCATAGACCTGAAGATGGCAAGGGTTTTATGCTGAAACGTTGTCGACAATTTTAATTCAGTGATTAGTGCTATTACCAAATTTTATTCCCGAGTTGTTTTAAACAAACTGACAAGTAATAAATTTAGAATTTTTAGGAAGGTTGAAGAGGCTTTCAAATCGAACTAGTATTTTAATTGCAATTATTTTCATTATTTCGATTACACTTATTATTGAATCAGTTTTATGTTGGGATCTCCCATATCTTCTAGTTAAGGATTATGGGCTTGGACAAAGCTCAGCTAATATAAGGGCTTTAGACTTGGCTCAGACCTTTTCTCACCGGATACCTTGCCCAGTGTGCCAGCGCGATTGGCTGCACAGCTTTGTGTGCCCCAGGAAAGCTGCCGGTAATGCAGTGGCACACCCTAAGGCAATTGCCTATAAAGGGGACTACCAACAGGGCCCCTCAGCTCAGTGTCCGCCAACCAATCCTCGTGAGTAGAGTCAATTAACCTCACACCCGGCGGAGTAATCCTGCATTGTGTTGTACTAGATCCACAAGTAGATGCCCTGTTGCTACACCTTAGTCTCATTAACCCCAAGTACAGTGCACGTCCGGTTGGCCAAGGATCCCTAGCCGCAGATACATATACATATATACAATAGACGCTGAAGAGAACTGGCATAGAACCGCCATCACACCACCGTGAATATTGACGTTTGCTTGACTCAAGCGCTCAACCTGCTGATGAAGCAGCCAGTAGGTGTATTACAAAATTTTACTAGCGCATCAGGGACACAATGTCCATATCGCGCCGAACTATTCCTGTGGTTAAACACAGGCTAATGCGCCACTAGGGCGCGAAGTACGTCTCGTTTCAAATTATAAATGATTTTTATCTCAGCCTTTCTGCCGGTAGGTCTCAGAATCTAAGTTGTCAGCGCGCTACCGACAGGAAAAAAACACAAGTTGCGCATTTCCAACCCCCAAGCACGGCTGAACGCTTTCGCAAAGTATCGTGTTGATGTTGCCGCTGTTGATGACTTTCTGGAAGATCTACGGAAGTTATTTTGTTCCGAAATATAGCTTCATAAATTTACGTAAAAAGGCATGATTGACGATTCAGTGTTAGTGGTTCTTCTTGTGTATTTTTGGAGTCACAGAGATAGTTGTACACACACTAGATGACTCAATTACAATTTAATTACAGGGTGATGAATGGTCATCTCAAATGAAGCCATGACGTTGCTAACGCACTCTACTATAGGTGTATAAAAATAGAAGTTAGTGGAACAAGATACAGGATGACTGCGTGTCAGCCCTCCAACCTCAAAACTGAAAACCCTCAATTCAGATGGGCTAAACCCTCGACAAGTCGGGTTCAACCCCCTCTACCCGCATCGTCCAATGCAAACATTTCTATCGTAAAAACGTCCCCTCCTACATATTCTTATTCGTCACTGCTCTGATTACGTCATCGAAATTTTTCTCACAGAACTCCCTACGAGGGAGTAGAGAACCCTCATTGGTAGCTTCCCTTGTTTGAGGAGGCCACTCCTACAGCTTTCCCTTGATCCTAACAAAGAAAAGAATTAAAACTGTCGACTCCTTTTAAAAATATCAGTTACGAGCTACTTTTCATGCATCATTTGATTCGCCAACAGCGAAACTCAAGCTTGGTTCACATTTTAGTCTTCCTTCAGAAACCCATTAATTTCCAACTACTGCATGTCACAGACAAGCGCTCTGAGCGACCCTTTTTGAACCTGATACCCTCGCAGAGGTTCTCTGCTTCGGTCAAGTCGTTAATTATTGTCACTGTTCCCCCTTGTTGTATCCCTTGTGCGCACTTATTTGAGATAGAAATGTTATAGTAAAAACCATGCCCATTATTTTGTTTATGCCGTGTAAATTATTAAATGACCCATCACTAGGTAGCTATATATGTATCACAATATTAACTTCCAATGTTTTCCTGACAATATACCGATACAGATTGCAGCTTTTCTGACGACTGCTACAAAAAAACATGATTATCATTAGGAGGGTCGTAATTATTAGGATTTGCGGCAATAATTCTTATGATTACGACATAAGCTACGCCGCGCAGGGGAAGAAAACGAAAAACAAGCAGGTAGAAGTCCAGTGGGAATAGGTCAGTCACCTCGATCAGCGGCCCATCTCGCGAAAGAGAGGGGGAAGTATTGAGAGCCCATCTAACTTTACAAAACTAACATCGGCATCAGGAACTGCGGCAAGCTGCAACATCCCCTGTGGAGAAGGCACTCGGGACCCTTGGGTTTATTACATCCAAATACATTTTGGCAGGGAAAGGGCCTACCAGAATATATATACCCCTGGGGGCAATGAAGCAGCCAGCGCTCTACAATTACACAACGGCAACCCACATCTATATCATACAAAGAAGTGGTGAACTTTACTTGCTTATATATTTACTGGTTGGCACGTCGGCAGGCAAAATCTTGGGCAGCTACGGTAACCATAGGTGGGTAGAATAGGGGGCTAGGGGCGGAGAGGGGGTGAGGCCTTCTGTAATACCTACCTACTTCATTTTTTGTCTTGAAGAAGTTTTTTATTATTTGGCCGATCCCCATGAAATTTGGTAGAAATATGCAAAATCGGAAAAAATGGGGGCTTGACTTCTGTACTTTGCTTGCTTTCACAAAGTCTTTTTTCACTGAAAATGTACCAAAATTATGGTTGAATATCTGTATGAATGTCCGCTAAAGGTATAGTCAACTTGACCGCATCTCCTACTGGGAAACCCAGACGCACAGGTTCGTGCTGCAGATAAATGCCACCTGGTCTCAGAGAAAAGTACAGTTGCAGTCGACCACAGATCGTCTGGAACTATGGTGCCAACGACGGAAGGCTCTATGCGACAGATCTGCGCCCAATGGCCCACCCCATTTCTGCCAAAGGTAAATACCCTCACAGCGGTATGCAGATCAGATGTTGACAGATAACGTCAAGTGCTAGAAAGAACATGCCTGCTAGACAGGGAGGCTTAAACTCACAGCCTTGAGCATCAACAACAGAACCTGTACCCTTAGCCTGCAGCGACCGGGGCAATGAAGCGGCAGTAGGAACCCACCTGACAGTCATGGGGGTACCAAATCACAACCCGGAAACCAGAGGTCTCGCTAAAGGACATGTTCTCCAGCTAACTTAGGTAAAAACTTACTAAGAGACATTACCTTCTGACATGCATAGATATGCACAAACGACATCAGGCTACTAAGCTATTCTACATAGGCACGTACCCTACTTGACTAGTATAAATTCAAAAATTTTAGAATAGAAACTCACGAGGTCCGAAAGAAAGGTATCCTGACACGCCAAAAGTTATGTAGAGCACTGTCAGACCAGCCATCGTAACAATAAATATGGTGCGAAAGCGCTGCTTCATGCTGTCAGCCACAGACTCTTCCATGGATAGGATAAGACCAGCACCCTGCAAATCATACAAATAGTAGCGTGCATAAACGCCTACGCTGAATATTATGAAGTGAATAAGCGAAAGCTTAGCAGTAAACGATACTCATCTGATCCATTATTATCATTATTAAAACTTCTATATCGGGTCACGGGACAGTTCTAAGATAACAACACATGACAATTGACAGTCGAGCGCACTTAAAAATCACGCTGCAATAGTGATCAGTTGGGTCTTTTACAATTACTGTATATTCCTACTTTGAGCCTCTTTACTCACAAAGTACAATGCGGTCCAAACAGTGGAAGAGAGAAAGGATATACAGCATGTCGAGAGAAATGCGGAACACATGGACATCTTTAATATTGTGTCAAACTTTTTCTTCCAGAATAGCAGGCAGAACCGAAGTGTAATTTTCAACAGCACATTTCTGCGCTTGAAATATGCGATGAGGTTGACAGTCGTATGGCAACGTATAAGTTGGAACAATGCTGTTACTAGATTACGTCACTGTGTACACATTACTCATTAGAATCACTACTCCCAGTAAGGTCAAGCACGTGTCGCCAGATTTTGCAACCACATACAGCCGTTAAGGGAAGCTTCTAGGATATGCCAGAGCCCACGAAAAACTTCAAGCGGTCGTTGCTCGCGAGTTTAGACCGTCCTTCAAAAAATGCTGCGTGAATAAACGACGCTACAGCAGAACAGACGACATTGCCGACAGTGGGGGAGCGCTCCGTGTGAGCTTCCAAGAGTGCCTCCAATTGAGGCAGACGACGCAAGTATTGTCTCGTCTAAGTTTCTAACAACTGTAGATGCAAATGAAACTGCTGGGAAATGGATAGAACTGCATGCATAGCAAACCAATTTGCTGTAACTTCAATACTTCCATTTTATATCTAAAATCAGAACTAATACTTGTATGAAGAAAGCATCGCCTGTCATCGTGAATCACATAAAACAGCTTTGAAAGAGTTTCTGAAAATCATGTTAGTTACGCAGAATTTAGAGGTAGGTTTCTCACTTGCTTGTGTGCGATATAAAAAATGAATGAACAGTGGGGGAAGTAAATATTCACACACCATGAAATAAAGTATTTGTACAGTATTTTTGGGTAAACAACACACTTGCAACAGCAAAGCAAGTAAATTCCTCTATAATAGAAATAATACAATTTGTATATTTTGGGTACAGTTAAGTATTTTTACAACACAAAAAAATTATTCTAAAACAACATTTAGTATTTTGTGGCGTAGCCTTCGTTCAGTTAGCCTCAATATCTGAAACTTGCGTTAGCACTCTTATGCATCTTGACTATTAGTTTCTTCCTACAGATAATTTCGTTGCATGTCAGATACAGGGGAGAAAAAAAAAAGTTTCGATGCTCAGCAGTTGTGGAGCCGTAAACGCTCATCTCGATGTACCGTATGTACTTTTAAGTTAGCAATTGTATTAATGAAAGTATGACCAACGAAGAAGAGTCATTAGAAATTCTTTGCTGTCATTTTTGACATGGGCACTCTAGTATTACATATAACTTGACATCTGTTCCTTACCGTGGAATTTCCAGAGGTCAACATGAAAGTCCCGCCAAACCGTGAAAGTTTCATGGGTGCGGCTAGTACTTTATATTGTGAATTCTTTTAGTACTCTTGCTACAACTTGAAAATAAAAAAAAAATTAAATACCGGCAACACCATTACAAAAAATTCGTGATCGACGTCGTCTATGCTTTTGCGTACTTGACTTCAAGTATAATATAAACATGAAATATGTGCTACAGAAATTCTTCAAGCAATGTTTGAACAATACCTGTGACATCTTCTCAACTGTCAAAGAAGCATTAGTCATACTTCTCAATTATTAAGAAATAACAGTTAAGGAATTTATTCCAGCCCACCTCATAACAATAGATGGCCACAGCAAAGAAGAAAGGCATGCCTTTGAGGGAGACTTCTCTTGGGACAAATGGCACATTCTCTGAATGTGAGAAGTCAAACCAGAAGACTACAGCCAGAGCAAACACATTTGAAACTTGAGCGAAGAGGCTGTAACACGAGGTTAGGCAGTGAGTAGCACAGGGGGACATGGATACATATAACTTAGTTTTATCAGTTGTAAAAATCAGAATAACACATCGTTAGTCAAAACTTCGGTGATTTAAATTAGTCTTGTCCTCATCCGGATCGATATTTTACAGTTTTGGCATATGTACGAAAGCGGCTCGCATGTTACAGTAGAATTTAATTCAATTTTACCTCCACTTTACTGTACGTGAACAAGTGGTTCGAATAATACCGGCAGGAAAAATTTACAACCTTCAGTGTATTATGTGTCATCATAACAGCCTATGCAATGTTGTACCAGTTTCAGTGATTGTAATATATATATATATGTATTAAATTCTACTTAACCAGGAGAGCCGTCAATCCTATGCACACCAAAAGCAAACAATTTGGGTATGCATTAGGACAAGATTAATTAAAATAGTGGTACATTTATTTAGACGCTGGGCCATACCGTGAATGTCCACAGAAAAAAAAAGGCTTTTACAAATGAGTCCTAGGAGCGATTTGTATAACCCTTGATAAAATACTTTCAATTTACCTATTGACATTAAGTAAAACACGCTATTAATAGTGTGGGAAATATATTATTGAACAAATAAATATAGATCTGTCAAAAAAGTCAATGTTAACATAGATTTTTAAAACTTTTTATTTGTGGACAGATTGTTCTGAAATTTGCACAGTAGGCCAGTAATATAGAAAAAGAAACACATTTCGCTCCTATCACGTTTTTAACTTTAGGCCTTAGTTTTTGAGAAAATGGGAAGTTTTGTTTTTATTATTATTTTCTTGGAAATTTCAAAAGAATAGAGTCTATGAGCTTTTATGCCCGAGCATAAACTAAGACAGTTTTAGAATCCTTTAAACATTCCTAACGAAACAACTTTGGGATATTCCATTTCCTTGTATTCTTTTGTAGGCGATTTTTCATCACTATTTATAAATATAACAATTTTCGGATTTGAACTGTCATTAAAAATTTAAAAGTGAAAATGGGGAAAACAGAGGTTCCGTTTTGTTAAGAAATACAGCAAGGATTCCAAAATTGTTTTTGCTTTTTCCTCCGATGAACACTTATTGACTTATATTCATTTCATTTTTAGGCGGAAAATCACATTTTACATGATGGCTAAAAACGTAAAATATTGTGATGAAACGTCATAACGCACTTTTATGCACTATCAACAAAGTTTGAATGTTTTATTCTTATTAGATTAGCATCTTCAAATAATATGCATGCATAATTTCATGATTTTTGACCCCACATCGGCCCCCGTAAAAACCATTTTTTGGGGTTCTAGTGCCCAAAACCACATGAAGTTTTAGGACACAAACCAGATTTTCCATTTTTTTCTATTTGTGAACCGATTGTTCTGAAATTATTTCAGAAAATGTTCTCAAGAAAAAGAAATACATTTTGCTCCTACAACTTTTTTGGGCTTATGCTTTAGTTTTTGAGATTATGGGAAATACAGTACATATAATCACACAGGGTGTCGAAAAATTCAGCGCAAATATTTTAACCTCAAGTAAAGTCATCATAACCATACCCTGTGGAGTAATTTTCCATTATTGTTTTTTTGCAAAATTCAGCTTTTTGAAAAAGTTACAGCATTTTAAATTTCTATTCTGAAAAACTATTTTCACTGTAAAAAAAAATTAATTTTTGAATGATTTGGACGAAAATTTTGTAGTAAACTTCCCAATGCTCTTTCGCATACATTTTCAAAATTTGAAAAATGAGTAAAATAACTGGGGAAAATGATATTCAAATTCAAAATAGGCTACACAATTTAATAATTACACTCACGAAAAACGACATTTCTACAATGAAAGTGTATTTCAAGACCTTTCAGATGATGTAATGCATGCCAAAAAAATTATCAGATTAAGTGTATTTGCCAGGAGGAATTCTGATATAAGTTCACCAGTATTGACACGCACCGCATGTTGCGCTGTCACTGCACCAGATAGGAATGGCTAGATGAACGTCAGTGCTGCGGTAAGTGGTTTTCCTACGTTTAAAAAAGATTTTTGGATACAACACAAGTTGTACTATTTAGAGTTACTGTATTAAGCATGGTGAAATTTACATACATTACGCTTGGGTAATCTTTTACTTTAGGGATGACATTTTGTTTTCATTACTTTTGGTCCGTTGGTTATGAAACTGGCACAGTACAGTATATGTAAAATTGAATTTAAAAAACATTTTATTCATGAGAATTTTTCAATTTTTGCAATAGTTTTTAAAGAAATGTTGATATGATACCCTCTGGACGTATAGCAATGTTTGTTGGCACACTAAATGATCTTGAGAAGTAAAAAAATAGCTGTGAACCTAACCTAAACAAATCAAACCTTACCTAACTTAGCCTAACCTTACGTCTCTACACTGATTACCGATCAACTGCCAAGAACGGCAGAGCCGGGCCAGCACTGCACGTCATGTAGCCTTGTTATTGTTAAAAAACAAGATGGCATCATTTCAACCTTTCTTTAAAAACTATTGTGAATATGAAAAAATTATCGTGAATAAAATGTACTTATAGTACAGTTTTCGTATATTGTGCGAGTTTCATAAGCAAATGACAAAAAATAACGAAAATAAAATGTCGTGCCTAAAGTAAAAGATTACCGAAACATAAAGTATACAAATCTCACCTTACTTAATAACACTAAATAGAACAACTTGTGTTGCATCCAAAAATCTTCTTTAAACGTAGTAAAACCACTTGCCGTAGCACTGACGTTCGCCTAGCCATACCTATCTGGTGCAGTGACAGGGCAACATGTGGGTGCGAGGCAATACAGGTGAACTTATATCAGTTTTCCTTATGGCAAATGCAATTCATTTGAATTTTTTTTGGCATGCAGTACATCACCTGAAAGGTTTTGAAATAGGCTTTCATTGCAGGAATCTAGTTTTTTTTTTACAAGTGTGATTAATAATTTGTGTAGCCGATTTTGAATATGAACGTCATATTTCCAGTTACTTTACACATTTTGAAAACATGTGCACATAGAGCATTGTAAGGTTTACTTTACTACCTATTTTTGTCAAATTTGTTTGAAAATTGAAATTTTTACAGCAAAAATGTTAACAGCAAAAAAATTTTTTTACAGCAAAAAATAAAAACACTAACTTTTTAAAAGCTTAATTTTGCAAAAATATATATATAAAACTATATGTATATTCATATACACCACAGGGTATGGCTATGATGACTTTACTTGTGGTTAAAATATATGCACTGAATTTTCCAACACCCTGTATATACTAGATGGCTCTTGACCCATTGGGTCAACATGACCATGTTCTTTGTTTTTGTAAAAAAAAAACAGGTATTATTCAGCTGGTCATACACTACACGCTACTTGACTGTCCACTCTAGCGGCAACTGCCGTACGGATCACCATCACCAGCTTCTTTGCTTTTAAAAGAAACATTCACTACTCTGCCTGTCAGCACGGGGAAATATATGTGTTACGTAGTCTCAATTTCCCATATCACCTTTGAATTTAATGTCCCTGTCTATGCTTGGTGCTGGTCTAGAAGTTCAGTCAGATAATAATTTTGTGTGCGTGTTTGTATATGGCTTGATTTCAGAAAATCACAGAAGGAACAGTCATCAGCATAATTTGTTTGGTACGTTTTTCCTCATCTTTTGTCTCCTTTTGACGAAATGAGGAGTGACATTTTTACAGTTGTTTTAACAATGGTCTGGAAATCAAATTAAACGAAACGGTTGCTTACGTTCGTGCGGGTGTTGTTGCGTCTAGGCAGAGAGAATATGAGTGTTCATGTTGTGAACTGATGGTGCTGCGAAGCTATCACTCGTTTAGGAACTTTGCTTTCACTAAATTTAAATATAATTTTAGTCAATAAGTTCAGAATTGGTTCCCTGTTCCACCATAAAGACCGCCTGCCTGACCCTCTGCGTTCGTCTCTGGTATACTTTTTTAGTTGTTTCAAGTGTGGAATGCGCTACGTTAGTTCTACCACTCATAGCCTTTTTACAAGAGTTGCAGAGCACAGAGCTGTCAGTTTCAGGACCAGTAAACCTTTATCCACCCCTTCCCATTCATCTATTCGTGATCACGCCTTACAGTGTAATAGTGCAGTTTTCATTTATGATTTAAAAAGAATTGCTTCCACCATTGGTATTCAGAATCTAAGAACTATATAATCACTGAATATTCACAAACTTAGACTAGAACTCAATGATATGCAAAGCGCCACCCCTCTCTTTGTCACCGGTTGTTCTTAAGTAGGTTTTTTTAATTCAGTTCATTTTGTTGACATTTGTTGCAAACTTTCCAGTTCAATATGATTCTTTATTCATTTCAGAATTGCTAATGTTGGGCCGATTGCGTCCGAAACGTTCATTTTAATAATTGTGAGCTACTTGAATTTTAGTAAATTTTGGTAGATGCCTACTTTTACATCCTATCTAGCTATATTTTATTTTGTTCAACTTCATTTTCAAAAGTCTCAAGTGACATCAAATTGTATTTCCTATTAATGCTGGGGCTGAGCATCGCCAAGCCTTTCTTCAGGGGATACGCTGAAAAGTAATTTTTTGGGGGGCAAACAGTCGATATCGTCTCCTAATAAATACTGAGCTCTTGTCAGGAAATTTTCCCTAACTCTGTTGCATTATCGCATCTGGTGAGAATTCCCGCTCCTCTTCCCCCCTATATCTAGCGGGAATTACTTCCTTCGGACTGAAGCTGACGACTAGCCACCAGCAGGTCGACTGCTTCAGTCAAGATTTGTACTTATGGAGGACGGATCTTTCAGGTAAGGTCCATATACTTCTAGGCCCATCTTCTCCTACAAGCTCTGCTGTTCACGATTTTCCCCTGAAAATATGCTAGAGTACCTTTATTGAAAGATACCTGTGTACAATTTTTTGCCCAGTGTGTGTTACATCAACCTAGTTATTTATGGCTGTTACACTGGCTATTCGTGCCGTTGTTTTCGCGTTTGGCAATGCCATAGTGTCCTATGTTAAATGTTCTTTGTGTGTGTTGCAAGTGGCCCCCCGGTGCCGGCCCATTGCCGTCTTATCCGCGCCGTTATTGCTGGTTGGAAGCTTAATTCAGTTTCCTTGTGCAGACGTAGCTGTGAGCCCTGGCCAACTCACTCGCGATCCGAATTTTGACTTGGTAATTCTCCGCTGCATTCTGAAGCAGACTGGCTGCGATCAGTCTCTCCCTTGGCGCTGCTGTCGCTTCCACTACACCCCAACTGTAATGTATCCAAAGCGATAACCTTGTCAGGGGCTTCGTTCCTGCCGGCTATTCAATCTTTATTCGGAGTTGTCTCCCCGACGTTGACTGTCGTTGCCCCGCCCTACCACGTCAACTGTGCTGTTACGTCCTACCACGTCAACTGTGCTGCTACGTACTGCCACGTCAACTGTTGTTGCTACGTCCACGTCAACTGTTGTTGCCACCCGTTGCCCGCAGTATTAACACAGTGCTAATGACCCCGCGCTGCTTCCTGGTAGGCCAACCTACGGGTCCCCACTTCATCCCATCTCACTTTTCCTACACTTATATCGAATAACAATGGCTAACGAAGATAGAAGCTTACGTGTTTGCACATTTAACTGTCGAGGATACAGAAGTGCTAGTGCTGTTGTGGCAGACCTACTGGCTGAAGTAGATATTCTTTGTCTCCAAGAAACTTGGTTATTCGACCATGATTTTCCTTTGTTTATT
>LQNS02278170.1:40922257-40939195 GCA_001587735.2 Parhyale hawaiensis
AATGAAGAATGAACGACGAAAATCGCCAATATATTTGCCTCTCGCGTTAGCTGTAGCACAGATACCGGATTTCGCATGTAAGGCCAAATGCGAGTTGAACATTGAATTCAGGCGTAACACAAGAAGGAAGGAAGGAACGAAGGAACAACGCTATTAATATTATAGATTATAATTCTGCATGAGGCTCCATCCGTAAGTGCGTCCTTCCGCCCATGTGTCTGCACGATAGGGTTTTCAGTAACAGATAGGGAGATATTCAACTTGCAAGAAGCTCTGATTTATGCTGGAAAGAAGATCAGTCATAGCTGTCTTGATTTCGCTTCTTGAAAAAATTTCAGTCAGTTTTGCAGCAAAGACATGATCTCTCCCGTATCATATTTACCGCTTTTCATATTTTTTCACGACGAATTATGTTCGCTTTGGTGGTGGTGGCAGATGATATTCTTAATAGCGCAAGATGCGTAGCTTGGATACGCCCAGGCCCTGGGTTCCCATCTTGATTTGCAAGTATTTCTTGAAGTGAATGTGCATCGTCTTAATAAATACAATGAATTCGAGAGAAAAAAGGTTACATTACTGTGCCGAGTCTGCTGTACTTTGTTGTATTGCCATTGTATCAAACAAAGAAGAAAAATTATGGGCTACTGATCAATATCCACAGGTCCTATAACAGTGCAACAAAAAAGAAAAATCGGATTTGCTGAGAAAAAACTGAAACGTATACGATTATGAGAGGCTAAATTATCAGTAGACTGTGGGAATCAGCACTGAGAAAAGGCGTGCAAATGCACAGGAGAACAATACAAGAAGTGCTGTCGAACCTCTATGTCTCTATCAAGACACAAGTGCAAATTGTTTGCTGGTAGAACAAATACAAATGCACAGATGACATAAAAATACTAAGGTTAGACGAGGTGTAAGGGAGATGGACAGCATAACGGTAGACAAGGTTAAGCGGCAGACATTACAATAGTTCAGACGGGGTGAGTTAAGTTAAAAGCACTGCCGCAGGTCAAACTATGGTAAGTGAAAACATTAATTAATCGTGAAATTTTCATGGGTCCAACTTGTAATAATAATATAGAAATGGATTGCAATACATATGTGCACCCAGTCAGTCAGGTTCCCCCAAACCGGAAAGTTTAACTTCATCGCCGTGGCTTTCCCTTCTGTCACGTCTATTATACCACAATAGAGACCATGGAGGTAATAGAAGAGAAGCACGCTCGAGTGAGAGACTCTTTGAGGGTCCAGAGCCCGCGTTTTCTTATAAACTCCTGTTCAAAAGTGTAAGACCACTTGAAAATATAAAAAATCCGTTTGGGGATCAGTAATTCATAGAGGTAAAAGATGAGAAAGACGAAAAATACCGGCTGTACTAATTTATTAAGACATAGCTATAGCTACAATTTGTCAAATAATGAGTTTTTCAGTTGATCAAAATTATAAGACCACAAACAGAAATCGTAGGTAACCTTCCGACAAGGACGTTGAGGTGAGTAAAGTTTGAACTGAGTACTGAGTACAGTCTCCACGCTAGTTGATAACTTCAAAAATTCTTTGCAACAAACTAAAAATAAGGTTTTGCATGAGGGTTGGAGGACTGTTATCCCAGCTCCTAAAGATGGTAGCATGAAGTACATTTACTGTCACAAATTGATTTTCTATTGTGTTCAAGTATGGCAAACATGGTGGATATAGTGAGGACTGCGGCAATATCCTGCAGGAAAAACCATTCATCATCGCACAATTTATGGCACTCTGTCGACAAAGATCATCTTTATAACATGCCGACATAAGCAGTCCCTGTTTAACAACACTGCACTTCCTGAAGCTTCATTGCTCCCCCGAGAGGAAAAATGCACCCCACACCATAACGGAACCTCGACCGCTGTGACGCTTGGAAAACTTTTCAGGAGGCATCTCTTTGTCAAGCCAGTACCGCTGGAAGTCACCAGGGCCATCCAGATTAAACTTTCTTTCATCAGAAAATAAAACTTTGGACCACTATTCTATGTCCCACGTTTGGTGCTTTCAAGCAAATAGAAAACGAACCATTTTGTGACGCGGAAACAACCGCCGACCTTGCAGATGCTTTTCGTTCTTCAAGCCCTTTTGTCGAAAGTGTCGCCTGATGGTTACTGAACTGCTGTCACGAGATGATTCGGATTGATAGAATCAAACATGTCAATTACAAATCCTTTTTCATATGACCTTAAAGAGGAAGTTCCTGCATTTATATGTTTGAATAAATAAGATATATTGAATTAGTATGTTCAGTACGGAAAATATGATAATTGAACAAAACGACTCAAATTTACAGAGGGATCGAGACTGGACTCAGGTAACGGCAAGCCTTCAACATGATATATGAAAGACGTTAGTGTGGAGCGTCACGATTGGCCAAGAAAATCAGGCTGGCAGCGAAGAAGCTAGGGAAGCTTTCATCATTTAGAATGTAGAAAACTCATGGTTAATGACTACAGTACGTAGGCTCACATTGGTAGATTTAGCGAGAAAAGGACGGACTTTGGACAGATTTCTAAAGCCCCGTACAGACCTTGCGTCACGTCACTGCATCTCGTCGTCGCAAGCGCTCCCGAGCGCTCGACGAGAGGGTATTTTCAACACGAACGGCAAGTTCAGCCAGCTTGATTGCATGTTGCAAGTGCACTGATGCAGTCGCGGTCAGTCGGCATCGATCAGGCATTGAGTACTATGCTCCATAGAGCACCCGCTTCACTAACTAGATTGTCCTCAGACATATTCACTCCTTCAAACAGTATCAGTATCAGCCACGGCGCACTCTTCCACAAGCCGGTGTGTACGCAGCGGTTGTTTTTAGACGAGATGCAGTGATGTGATGCAAGGTCTGTACGGGGCTTAAGGGAAACGCCTATGTAACGCTGTAGAGCACAGTGTTTTTTTAAGGGTTGAAGCAGTTTTCGAGACGTGACGGCGGCGTTAGCATCGTGACGTTACGAAACAACGGTGTGTTAGGCTAGTGAAGATACGTTCGGGGAATAGCCCACACTAGGCTCAGCAATGTAATTGTGGTTAATTAATTGGATCAAGCGAGGCAAAATTGTGACTGGTGCGATTTGGGCTTCAGGACTGTATCAGTCCCAGCAATGGTGGGCCTACAATAAGGAAAGCCATTGAAATAAGGTCATATTAATTATGTATTTTTCAAATATATCCATAAAAAATTACCATAGCAGGGTCGCTGCCATAAGAAAGAAAAGAAAGAAAGAAAACACATTTATTTCTCATATGGAAACTGTGTCCAACAAAGTTAGGACACAGCATCCTGAGGTTTTCAGGCTGAGTACAAACATAAGAATAATACTAAAAATAACAAAAGAGAGAATTAGCAATAAGTTTGCCAAGATCTGCTAACGCAATACCTGCATCTTAATAAGGAGATGATAGTGACACTATTTTCCGTTGAGAGGAGCGTTAGTTACACAGAGCTGGGGTGAAAGTTTTTTTTTTTGAGAGTATGGAATACAGTACGCAGCTTAAAGTGGGCTAGGGCAAGTCGTTGCGTATTAGTAAACAGTATGTTTACAGGGATTTAAAAAAAAAAAAAAGAGGAGGAAAGTGCGATGGGAAATTTAGAATATGTAGACCAGCTGACCATATTCAGGAGTGAATGTGAAACGGACATGTATTACAAAAAATAATAATAAAAAACTTGAAATAAAATAGAATAGATGAATTATATTAGAGTGAAAGAGACGTTGCACATTGCCAATTTAATTCAGCATATAACCGTGATTTCCCTATTTGTGACAGACAAGGATTCATTGGAGTTAAACAGCCTATGGGGGCCATAGCCCGAATTTATTTTGAGTGCACACAGTCAAGAACAAACTAGCTATAGCTAGAATATTCAGTGCTTTCCCTACTACAAATCGGGACCAACGAGGGTGTCAGCAGTAACTGCATGTTAGCGGAGTCGATGAAGACTGCAGAGTCAATGTGAAGATGGAAGAGGAGTAAGTGAATGTAAACGCAAGCATCATTGACCTGGTTAATTCCTGAAATTCATATTGTAACGTAACTGTCAACTAAACACTGAAATTTTTCCAAGTAATGAGTTTAAAATCGTGAATTTGCTGATTGATAAAGATCCAATTTGTCAAATATTGCAGCATAATGCAGATGCGCAAAATTGTACTTAATGGGAGGTATTCTGATCTTTCAACGGATGGAGGCTTTAACTGATGAGTTGGACATAAAAGGCTGCATGACCATATGGATTTGTCGAGACCATCTACTTTGTGGTTGGAATCCTGCCAGCATAGCCAAGGATCAGGTGGAGCGCTAATGAACATTATCTCCCAAGCATTTGTGTCACCATTCTAGTTCGTCGATGATGCTGACGCTCATACATTTCATGTATCATTATTGTGTCAGATGCTAGGTCATGTATCGTTATTGCATCAAATGCTATGATTTTTTATAAAAGTAGACGTTCTATCATTTCAAAGTGTCGCCCATCACATGTCCGCCGTATGTACCGATATTACCTATATCGCAGTGGAGGCTAGAGATTTCACTAACGTGTTTGGTGTAGAATATATAGAGAACATAGAATTTCGAACTTAACCTTCTCCCACAGCTTAAAAATTTACGGTGATTCGGCGGATGTTCCAAGTGATGTTGGAGGTGAGATTCAATGTTGTAACGCAGTGCACGCAGTAGATATTAAGGTTTCATATATGTTTTAATGTGTCATGTTTACTCTTTTCTGGCTCGCCAAGATATTTGTTTTGTTGAGGGCTCCCGGCTCAGCCTCAAACTAAGTTAAACTCCGTTTCTGGAGTACTTCATTGTGCTGTCGTCGATCTTATGGTAAATTCCTTTCTTCAGGTCCACTTAGCGAATTGCTGTAGGTGATTAATTCGGGCTGCCACTAGTTGCCGAAGCTCTGACTAAGCAAATTTGTTTTGGAAAATTTAGAAGTTATTGAATGCACACTTTAAACTGTGTTGGCATTAGCAGTACTAATCAATCATCTGGACCAACTAAGGCAACTACGTATGCATGTAAACTTGTTCTGGAACATTCAAGTGTTATTAACTGTATAGCTCAAAATGTGTACAAGGCATATTTGAAGTAATTAATCACCTAATCAAATAATACATTTCACCGATGGGATGTATCAATATATAAATTACAGTTTCAATTAGTACTCCATTCATAATCCCTGTTCAGTTAATTGTATTGTTCATTTTCACTATTATTCACAATTATTGTATATATATATATACATACACAGATGCAATCACACTCAATTAACACGTACATACACGGACACATATACATTTTAATCGTAACACTGCAATGAACATCATTGAGTGTCTTGATTTGCCTGGAAGACCGTCCTGTGTCTTGAAAAACAACCAGTTTTATTCTCCTACTCAATGCAGGGGTAATTTTAGTCGATCTACCACTAGATTTTGATTTTACTGTTACATAACTCTCAGGGGTTTTTAGGAAGTTGCAAATTACAGTATTATGGCGTTGCATCTCGGCTACGATGGTACGCTCCGACAACCATTACTTATGCAATTCAACCACGTTCTAATTTGGAGTATTTGCGAGCTTTGAGCAGAGTGACACGTTAACACTATCAGTGTAAGTCTGTAACTGATCCGAAATGCGGGAAATTACCACAGAACTTAACATTTAGCTATACCCTGGTCATATAATTTTGATCAACTGAAAAACTCATCATTTTACAAAAATGTAGTTCCTTGATAAATTGCTACAGCAGGTATTTTTCATCTTTCTCACCTTTTACCTTTAGGAATTACTGGTCCCTAGGCGAAGGAGTTTATCACTAAAACGTTTTTTTTTTACATTTTCAAAACTTTTAATCAGGAGTTTATATAAGTACCGTATCAACTGCCAAAAAACGGCTCTCAATACAGTGCATGACGTCAAGAAGGGATGTATGCCACGCGCTTGAACTCGATATGCCGCTGTAACCTAAACTAGTAAAAATAGCAAAAGCTTGTACGTCACAGTACGTGTGGGAGGCACATCTGGTGATGCTTGAGAGGTAACTGAAATTCGAGCATCCCTGAAAACTGTAAGGGTAAAACGTTAGTAATCAGTTCGAAAGCGAGAAGTAACTAGGGCTCACTGCAATATATCCTTCGAGGTACACACGGACAGAGGGGGTGGATGGACGGACGTACGTATGGACGGAAGCACAAGCAGAACAATATTATGAAAGATTATACAAGTTTCAGATTACAATACATAACGCATGGCGGTGAGAGCTTCACATTTTTATCGGTTAAAGCTCACACTCCGTTGAGAAACAGTAGGTGTTTGGNTCTTTTGCAGGGGAGCCACTTTGTTTTTGGAGAACAACAAGGTGGACTTCCCATCTTGGACGCCATAAGTGCAGAACCCATAGGCCTCGGGGGAAGCATCTCCAAATATGAATCTTAGCAATATGCTGGTCAGGGCACTTGGAAGCATGGTGCTGCAGCACAAGGTTCAGAATGAAGGGGGACGATACAAGCCCAAAGATTATGGTATTGTACCGAACGGGGACAAACTTCCCTTCTTTGTACACAAGAAAGGAGAATCTGTTTTAATCTTCATGGTTTTTTAGCTTAACCCTTAGAAAAGATTTAGCTACGTCGGATAACAAGGTGTTGTTGTTAGTGCGGAATAAGTGGAGCAGAACTACAGCAGGTATTTTCCGTCTTTCTCACCTTTTACCTTTAGGAATTACTGGTCCCTAGGCGAAGGAGTTTATCACTAAAACGTTTTTTTTTTACATTTTCAAAACTTTTTATCAGGAGTTTATATAAATACCGTATCAACTGCCAAAAAACGGCTCTCAATACAGTGCATGACGTCAAGAAGGGATGTGTGCCACGCGCTTGAACTCGGGATGCCGCTGTAACCTAAACTGGTAAAAATAGCAAAAGCTTGTACGTCACAGTACGTGTGGGAGGCACATCTGGTGATGCTTGAGAGGTAACTGAAATTCGAGCATCCCTGAAAACTGTAAGGGTAAAACGTTAGTCATCAGTTCGAAAGCGAGAAGTAACTAGGACTCACTGCAATATATCCTTCGAGGTACACACGGACAGAGGGGGTGGATGGACGGAAGCACAAGCAGAACAATATTATGAAAGATTATACAAGTTTCAGATTACAATACATAACGCATGGCGGTGAGAGCTTCACATTTTTATCGGTTAAAGCTCACACTCCGTTGAGAAACAGTAGCTGTTTGGCTGAATTTTAGCAGCGCATATTTCCTTACGTCGGACATTACAATTCTAGTAAATACAAGTACTGTATACTGTATCCCCCCTACAATATGTCAGTCATGAAGTCATCCGACATGAAGGGCCCTGAGCTCCTAGCAAGTGAGCCACAATACAGAGCAAAAGTTCTGTCCCAACTGCATACACCCCAGCCACAGTGGGGAGAATTTCATGGGAGCTAATAGTACATATACCAGTGCAAATGCCAACGGAGTGGTCTTACCTGAAGATAGCAAGTTTGTTGAGATGGCGAAGAAGAGTGAGACAGTATAACGGTGGCAGGAGCAGCAGTAACCACTGGTGTTGACTCAATATCGGCACATACACAGACAAGTTTCTGCACAGGTATATCAGATATCCGCAGCAGAATCCTGTAAGGAAAGAGGTAGTTCAATGCTATTTTAATGCATATATATATTCAAGTCATCAAAGCAAACTTTTTGTGATTTATCACCACACTCCATAATAGTACCACAAATTCTCTGATAGCTTAACCAGGATTGACATTGAGTAATTTGAGCTATGACTTTAAAAGCTTGATTTCTTTAAAAAATCACTGCTTTCAATAAACTTGACAAGTCATTGATCAGGCACTTTCATTCAATTTTTTTTTGAATAGCAAATACCAAATATCAGCTGCTTATGAGATGCTAGAGCCAGCTGGTGTTAATGCTACACTCAATCCAACGCTACAAACGTCAATTTTTTGCTTAGCATTCATCCTTTAAATGCAAGAATGCAACAAAAACATTTTTCAATGGGGAGAAAAACGAACAGCCTCATAGAATTTCATTATAGTATAGTGGCAGAGGAACGAAAATGTGCTTTTTGTATGACAAAATGAAGAGCAGTTTTCCATGTACAGTATAGCTATAACAGTTACTGTTAGTTGCTTTTTTTGTGTGTGTGCCTTATAATCTGAATTAATGTACCAGGCCGTCAAAACTGTCCGTGAAGAATTGGTGAAAATACTTCTTCACTGATCACACTTATTTTACTAGTTTACGAAGGATGCAAGGATGCCCCGCAACTGCCAACCAAGAAGAACATAGCGCTCTAAGCTTCACTCCTGCTGAGCACGCAACCTTTCTATTTCTACGGTGATATGTAAAAATGTTTAGGATATATATTTTAGGCAAGCTGTCTAGCATCACCTATAACAAAAGTTTGGGCTCCATATCTTTATTACGCCACTACACCATATTAGAAGAAATTTTTTCTCTAAAACAAGTAGTTACGCCCATGGAGGAAATAAAGTTGGGGAAAATAATTGCTGCAACGAAATTTTTGTATTCTTCGTCTTTGAGTATCTACTGTATTGTGAAGCATATACAGTAGAGGCCAAGATATAATGAACGGAAACACCGGCAACATAAATCACTTTACTATTTAGAAAGTAATTCAATTTAAAAATTCTTTCCACCTTCCTGATGCTCGTAAGACATTGGCCTGTTAACTTTTTTAGCTCAACGCGGGAATAAAACTTAGTTACCGCATACAACACTACATTAAAATTAATCGCAGCGTTACTATAGTCAGATGGTTTAAGACAAGACCGCGGCCATCGTGGGGTAAGAAACGATCGCGCCCTTAGAGGCATTCAAAAAGCGCTGGATAAAATTTGAAGGCAGTATCTGTTAGAGCATTTATTTTAAGTCATTTCAGTGTTTTGTAAACCCTATATTGAAAATGAATTTTTTTTTAGCGCGGTCGTTACTCACCGCACAATGGCCGTGGTCATGTCTTACCACATATGACAACAGTCCGTGACCAGATATTAGCTTCACTCATTTTTTAATATTACAGATGTTTCAACTATTCGATTTGCTTTGAAACTTTTCTAACAAAGGTATTTACGTACCGTTTAGCAATACTTTCACCAGAACTTCATTTGAATCCCTACAAGATTTCATGAGTTATTGCAGTTAACGTGATTATTTGGTGCGTCACTCTATTAGCTTTTGTAGATATCTTTAAAAATGAGAAGAGCTGGAGGTCTGTCTGAGGCTGAAAAAGCAAAAATAGTGAAAGATATGGCTAAAGAAACACCTGTTAAGGATATTGCTGTTTCAATAGGCCGCCATGTTGACACGGTGAAGCACTTTTTAGCCGACCCTTCACCAGGGAAAGAGCACTCGGACAACCTGAAAGCTGTTAGTTCTCGGTATCTTCGTAATATGAAAAAGCAATTGTTAAAGAAACTAGGACAAACCTCGAACGCTATTTTTAGCGAAGTAAATCTCTCTTAAATCTCAAAAACAAGATGCCGGTTGCTGAGAAACAGGGGGAAAAGGGTTGCACCTGAAAAAAAGACCTCCACTGACGGCCAGACACATGGATTCAGGGCTGAAATGGGCTCAAGAAAATATGAAGATTAACATAAAGAAGCTACTTTCCAGCGATGAACCCAGGGTAACTCTGGACGGACCAGACGGTTGGGGAAAAAGATGTGTTGGAAACGGCCAAGAGCGTCACAGATACTCGTTTCGACCGCCAATAGGGCGGAGGCGTTATGATTCGGGAGGGAAGAATTAGGGATGAGCCGAACAGCGATTTTACCAGATAACTGGATACCGGAAAATTGTGATTACCTGATACCTACCCATATCCAACCGGATATTGACAGTAAATTAAATCAATTTTTTGTAGTTGATGTAAAATTTATTTTTGAGACCTTGTTGACAATGCTACTAATCTAAATTTCTATTTGGGCTAGAGTCGAAGAGAGCACATAAATTTATTTAGTGGCCAGGACATATGTAAAAATTTATCTCTCTTTGGAGAGTTGAAATTTTCACTAAGTATTTGAACCTTTAAAGTGGCTGTATTCCTTGCTGGGCGGGTACGTAAGTAGCCTTAGTGGGCAGTACCTTTCTAACACACTAGTCCTGACATGACCATGTCCTGATTTGAACGAGTCTTGATACGTAACCAAGAGGGTCCTGACCTGACCTAGTATGTGCGGAGTTCAGATGCATATCTAGTCGAGCCCTGTTGCGGTCCTTACGGTCCTGATGCCGTCCTGCAACGCTACTACTGCGTGTGAACCTGTCCTGTGAATGGGTAGTCTCTGTAAACAGAGTAATTTCCTACCGTCGTCAATTATTTATAATCATTACTCAATTTTCATTTACAGTAAACTAATAATTATGAATTTAGTTGGTTAGCCTGGAGTGTTCACCTTGCATAAAAGAAAGGCTAGTAATACGGGATAACGCTAAAAATGTCCGTCAGCCGATTACGAATTATTTATTGCCTCAGAGGGATACCTAAATTACGTTCCCATGGCTTATTAACTATCGTGAAATTATCCAGTACATCAGCAATTGCAATTATTATACTTGAACTGGAATGTAACATCATATCGATACCCATTAAATTTGGCGTTAAAAATTGAACTATATTATAATAAGCAGTCACTAGAGGGCGCTTTGTTTCGGTGCCGGGTTGTGGTGAAGAGTGCGAGTCACGTAGCACTGTAGCGTGAGAGACTGCAGTGGTGGAAAAGTGTTCGCAGTGGATGGTGCTGCCGCCAAGACCTTCAGCTTCGGTCTTTCAAAAGGGAAGTATGACGCCTTGCAGCCTCCCTGCATCTCCAGTATGGCCTTTTGAACATCTCATCATTGCTTCCTAAATCTTCCTTCCTTTTGTCTTATTGTCTGCCCTCCTGTGGCTTGTCTTATTCCAAATTTACTTCTCTTTAACAAGTTAACTAGATCGTTCTCTCCAAACTTAGGCAAGTTATAGGGATTGGGCATAAAATTGGTCTTGAACTTATGCACCTGGTGCTGAGCTCGACTGAGCCCTTTCCTTGTTAATCGAGTTTCTCTCATGATGAATTCTTCTACTATATTTTACTATTAATAAACTGTCAGAGAGCATGATGTTTCCTTCACTATAACTCTTGTAAGCATTGTTTAAAAGGGTCTCAACGCAAGACCACTCTAACGAGGACTAATTGTTAGAGGTTGGTTCCTCTTGAGCTTCATAAACCCATCCTTATTCATTAGTTAGAGATAGAGTCGGATAAAGCCTCTTACTCTAGCAGTAAAGTTAAGTCCACCACTCGTGGTTACAAAATAAATTTACTTAGTCGCAGTACAAACGTGCGGCCATTTTGCTTCCATTTGCTCGGAGTGTTGCCAGCTGAGCTAGCCTGCCGGTTCTCCCTGGGCCGCTTCTCTCCCTTCATTGATTATTATTTTGTGGGTTTTCCCGTCGTATTAGAAACGAAGACTATATAACAGCGATCCAATTTTGTATGATTTAGTTTAAGAGTCAAGTCGAACTCAAATGAGTTCTACTAGAACAACCTTAGCCAGGTGCACCATGTCTGGCAGGAAATAAGGCGCGAGCATTTCCAACTCCACACGGCTCGGTCGAACGAAATCGCTCAGCCGTGCAGAGCAGAGAAGAAGACGAAAAACGATATGAGAAGACAGGAGAAAGCGAACACTCGTGCGGGGGGTTCCTTCCGTGGCCCCCACACGGGAGCAACAGAAGTCCCATGGGATGGGTCGCTTACCACCATTCGGCGGCCCACCTCGCGGAACAGAAGGGGGAAATATAGAGAACCTACTCAACTCTACAAAACTAACCTTCTCAGCAGGAACTACGGCCAGATGCTACATCCCCTGCGGAGAAGGCACTCGGGACCCTTGGGTGCGTGATGCCCAAACATATCCTTTCATAGATTCGCCCGCTCTAATAGTTTCAGCCTTCATTCTCCAGGTGTGTCTTACTTTCAGCGGCTGATTGAGTCAAGATAGTTGGGTGCCTTGCGGGGAGAAGTTGCTTTTTGGTATTACACTTGGAGTGATAATGGAATAGCTCAACTCCAAGTTCAGCGTGAACGTGAAACTGCAGTATTTAATTTGAACCCCCTTGCGATATTTTGTACACTAGAATAGATTAACTGGATAAGCTAATTACAGCCTTTTGCAGCTGAACACTTCTTCGATAAACAAGGATTAAACCGATATAATTTCGTTACAGCTGGAGTGTGTAGGAGACGTGAACTCTACTTGACCGCTGCTAACATTTGGCCTTCGCTTACCGGATCCCCTTTTCGTACAGCTCAGGCATCTTCGGCTTGGGATTGACACCTTTGGGGCATTTCGCAGGCCCAAAGTAGAACCTAGTTGGACATCTAGCGTTACCTAATGGAGTTTGTCAACTTCTGAAGATTACGGCGTGTGATTGGCTTCTGTGGAAACTTCCACTATTATATATTGTTGTTTAATCTATATTCAATTGCTTACCACTGGTAATTGAACTGCCCAGGATTCACCCGGTGTAGTCTTATTAACTGAAAATTATATTCACGTGCATAGATTTGGGAGTCAGGAGTTATTGGTTTGCTATTAATTATTATCCACTAGAGACCTGGGATACTTCTGTGCTTCCACTGGGTTGCATTGTACGGTCATTCCATGATTGTTTATTCAGACTAAAATACCAACTATAGTTATAACGAGAACCTCTATATATATTGATCAAATTTAACTTCTTAAACTTTCTAAATTTCATATTAGCTATTGTTAATAAAGATATCCGTAGGATTTGAATTGCAACGGTGGGAATAGTTTTCATAAGCTTTGCGCAGCATTGGGACTTAGCCTTGCCTACCTTGCTGGACTTCTTTCGTGCCAGGACTGAATTTTAATATTTACCAGAAAATAAAGGAACTTTAAATTTTAACTTATAGTATGCGCTGAAGTTATTGAACTGAGATTTTTTGACAGTTGAAACGCTTACCCTCATTTATTCGTAACTAAGCTTCAACTCTGAAGTTATTAATTAGAACTATAGTAGCTATGTTCTCACATTAATTGAATAAAAGTTTTAAGCGCTTTTCGAGTTATATTAAATTGCCCTGTGTGTAGTTAGCATTTTATAAGAAAACTTAACACATATACGTTTCTTCTAATGTGAGTTAACAAGCTATTGTGCACACAAGAAACAATCTACAGCCATTTCTAATAAGAATTGGTATCCTTTTCGTAGCTGCCTTTGAGGTGCAGGGAGACTCAGGGTGGGCGGTGCACAAATCCTGCAAGACTGCAGTCTGTGCGGCCGGCCCTATTTCAATATAGACAAACGCGAAACAGCCACCTAGCGCATTGAGAAAGAGAATGCTAACTGTTGCTCAAATAAAATATTGCACAATTATAGTACTTTTTATTACTATTTTTTGATAAGGACAAGTGATAAAAATCTATAAAAGCTAATATTTCAGCATGCTTCAAAAGTGATCAAAATCTTCAAACTTATCTTAAATGAAAAGTACGCATTAACAGGAGTTGAAAATTTCAGACAAAGTTTCATTTATGGCCCCAAAGAGACCATGAAAATATTAGCTTTTCAACAGAGATAGTTTTAATTGCATGTTTTGAAATGAGTTTAAGCTATTATCGTGGCACGGACTGTATGTTTTATTGCACTGTGCCAACAAATATGCTCATGACTGTATCAATAAGTAAATTGTACAATCTAGCTGTCCTCATCTAATATTATGCACTCCATTTAACATACTGTTCCTCATGGTATCCACTGTGTCGCATCAACTCTTGTGATCTAACCTAACAAACTTAACGCTTTTTATTTAGTGCTGCTCTGTCTAACCTAATGCTCCTTATCCAACCTACCGCACCTCATTTAAACTAATGCTTCTCATGTAGCCTAACGTTCCTCTTCTAACACAATGCTCCTCATATGGCATTACTGTTCTCATCTAACCATATGATCATCACTTACTTGAACGCTTCTCAATTAAAACCTAATACAGCTTATCTAACTAGATGCTTTCCGTCATACTGACGCACTCCATCATACAAAGCATAAGCTCAACATGTAACCTGATCATCTACTTCAATACTTCGCATCTGACTAAATCATTTCATCTAAAATCACCTAGCAGTTTTAATGTGGTTTGAGGCTCCTCCTGTAACCTAGGACTCCTCATCTAACCTAACACTTCTCATTTAATCTAATGCTTAAAATCTCGTCTAATGCAATGCTGTACAGTTTCTAATCTAAACTAAAACTATAAATTTAATTTAATGGTTTTTATCTAACCCAACACTCAGACTAACCTGATGATCTTCATCTAGCATAACGCTCAACCTAATATAACACTCCAAATCTAGCCATTTCTTTGGAGGACCTGTGGAAATTCTTAGGTTATCGATTTTATAACTACACTCTCACCGTTTTACAAATGCACTAAGTGTGAGTTGCGTTGCACCTCTTGGAACTTTTTTTCCACCGCAACGTGTCTCATCTACTTTAACCCACAATACTTACCCTCATGCACCTCGTCTATTTACAACGACACATTTTTTCTATACCAGCCTATTTCGCTTGCTTTTACATACTTCGCCTACCGCAACTTATGCACCTTGCCTACAATACTGCACTTTGTCAGCTCAAACAAATTGTCTGCCTTAACCTTTACGCACGACTGTGACGAATTCGTCACACTGAAAATTAAAGTATAAAGTAGCTCTAAAAAATAATATAATTCAGGGCGTAAAGGGGTAACTAACTTAGCCTGAAATAGGCACGTGGCTCGTTCATTGAGATACAGATCAGCAGGCGCATCTAAACACACATTTATTATACTGCATTGCATTTAACCAAAACCACCAGAAATGCTCTTTTTCAATATCTCAGACCCGTATCATAGGAGTACAAGCAAAGCACAAAAATTACAATTCATCAAAATCTGAATCAAATGAAACAGCAAATTTTCTATTCATGACTTGTAAGCAGTTGAAGCTTAAAAAGTGAAAATTTAGCTCCTGCTTTTCCCTCCTGAGACGGTATGCAAGACACAGTAATTTCTTCCTATCTAATAGTGAGAGTGTGATGGTTGTACTAATGTAGGAACTAAAGAAGGCAGAGCGTAAGGAGGAACAATCAAAATTATAAAATGATGATGCCTACTCACCAACTTGGCTTACTATAATGGCTATATCAACCAATTGCTTGCCAGGAGCACCAAAGGCATACAGTCCAAGATCTCCATAGGTAATGTCTGAAGACATAGAAACTCCAGTCTCCACATTTGTCTCTGTTTCTGATGCACTGTCATCATCAGAGCTTGAAGGAGCTAGCAGTGGAGCCTGGAAGAAAATAGGTGGGGTCATCATCACAAAAAACCTGCTCAATTGGCAATCATTACCAGTATTAATTTGTCTCATCCAAATAGTGGGTAATTACATAGCTAACTAGCTAATTTTTCTAATCACAACGCTAGCTACGGCCAGTGCTGCACATTTTATGAATCGCAGGGATGTACCAAAGCCAGAATTGTACCGAAGCCACTTAGCCAAAGCTTCGCTGTAGTAGTAAGTTATATATAGTCAGAAAGTTTAAGTCTCCGTTTCTGAGCAGAACGATATCACAGAGGAAAGAGCAAGGGACATAAAGTATGTCAAAAGAAACGGGGAACCCATGCACGAAGGTGTTCCCACACAGGATCAATGAGCATGGGAACAGCAAGTCGCGGAAGAAGAGGAAGAACAGAATGAAGCACGACCAAGTAGGGGCATGAAATGAAGAAGGAAGCAAAGTGGGCACGAAAGACAGGCGTCCCGAAGGCCTCGCTAATGCTGAGGTAACCTACACGAGCCCCCTGGTGTTGCCGAGCCCCATAACATAGGATGAGCGAACCTAACTAAGAAAACCCTTTCACTGTAGTAATTATGACATATCTATGCAATAGCCATTACCTGAAAAGGAAAAATAAACTTAATAAGAATACAGTGAGTTCCAAGTTATTAATAAAGTAGGGAGAGGAGAGCATAGATGCTATTGGGAGGAAATCTAAGAGTCGAATGAACCGGAGTCAGTTGAGGGCGTGAATGAAAGCTCCTGTACAGTCAGTGCCACTGAGAAAAAAAAAAAAAAAACGTGTTTGCTTACACCAAAAAACATGGTTTTTAAAGAAAAAAAAATGTTTTTTTACCAACCCTGGAGGAGGTTACCTGAGCCAGTAGCTAGGCTTTCCGGACGTCTGTCGATCGCGCCCACGCAGCTTCCTTAAGATTTCATACTCCTACTGATCGTGCTTTCCTCTGTATTTCGTCTATTCTGACTTGCTGTTCCCATGCGCGTTGATCCTATGGGTTAACACATTCGTGCATGGGTTCCTCGTCTATCCTGACTTGCTGTTCCCATGCGCGTTCATCCTATGGGTTAACACATTCGTGCATGGGTTCCACGTTCCTATTGACATACTATATTTCCCTTCTCCCTCTATTAGATCGCCGTTGTAGTATAAATGAAGACTATTCAATATAGTAACTAGAACACTCTGAGAGCGCGTACCTCCGCCACGTGAGGCAACGATAACGAAAAATTCAAATGAGCTCTAAAACCATGATTTTTTTTGTATCAACTCCAAAACCTAAGCATTTATTCCTTTTAACAGTATTAACAGTTTCTGCAAATTTTTGAAGATCCTTCTATAACTGTTTGACTTATGCTGGTAGTTAGTTATAAACTTTGTTTAACCTCCGTAGCCGCAACTCGGGCGTTCCAACAGAGATGAGTGTGTAGTATTTAAATACCACATAATTTGTCGCGTGGCCTACGTGCGCTACTACGGGCAGGAAACAAGGCGCAAAGC
>LQNS02278170.1:40998300-41009103 GCA_001587735.2 Parhyale hawaiensis
CTGGTATACAGGATACAAGTTTCCTTTACATAGGTACTTCCATCCGCTCGGAATTTTGTTGATGGTTAATGGCTGCAAAAATTTGAGCTCAGGACTCATTCCTACGTGAGGCAATGCCTCACGTTGGCAATGCCGCTCTCCGATTGGATAAGCCATTAAGCCAGTTTAAGGGAAAAGTTTACTCGCAACGCTTCCGTAGGATAAATAGATAGGGTGCACTCCTCTATTAGAACCTCCTTGCGGAGAGCAAATCAAACTACAATCTGGGAGCAATAGCAGCTTATTAAAAAGGAAGCTTGGCTACGGTAGTTCCTTACTGAGATGGCGTCGAAAATACCGTAATTTTTCTCCTATCTAATTGTTGAAGCGTAACGGTTCGTACTAAGGAAAGAAGGAACGAAGGAAGGAAGGAAGGAACGTACGGAGGAACAAGCGCAATTATAACATGATGATTAAGAACTGCCTTCTAATAACAGCTTTATATAGCGTCCCGGCAGCTTTTAAACGGTGGTTACGCCCCTGAAAAGTGTCACATTGCATCAGTACCCATTTTCAGCGTAACCTCGCATACCGCAATTGAAAAATCCCATGGCAAATTATTTCCTACTTTTTGTCTGCTTCTAAGTTCAAATGCAGACTACAAGACTAATTTTCATGGTTTCTATGCAGAGGCATTCATCGTCTTATTCTCCTCTACTTGAGTGTACCATAGTTAACCCGAAAAGTTTCATAACTCTGTCACTGGGTGAAATTCTAATTGTACCATTGCATTTTTCCTATTACATAATCTGAGAAAATTACCTTTTAAAAATAACTTTATTCTTCACAAGTGAAAACTTATCGTCTGAAAGAGTCCATCATTACCAAACTAGGGCTGACAGACTTTTACCTTTCAATATGCTGTGCATTGTATTGTCGCGTTTCCAACATCTCAGAAATGTAAGAAGGAATTTGACTACTCCTAGGTAGTTGATTGTTCATACTTTTTATTGCATTGCTCATGCGTTTACAATTAAACAATCGAAGTTTTCATGCCTGTCCAGGTATGAAAATAAAGGTCCGTATGCTTCTCCCAGCATTCATTTTTAAATATTTGAGAACCTTTTTATTTTTTTATATGAAAAAAAAAGAGATCCGTGCCACTTCCATACTTTTTGTTCTTCATTTGTTTCAACAATTGGGCAAATTTTGAATTTTTACAATGAGGCACTACCCCTGAAATCTTGCCGGCGAAAAATGACGTTGATTTTCTATACAATCCACCATTGTCCAGCCAGAGCTAAAAAGTGTCTACCTAACGATGTTAGATGTTTGTTCGATTTGGCGCCGTAATTAAACATACGAGGCTTATTTTATCCGCAACTCCAATCAGAAACTTTGGCTTTATTATTTTGAATCGCATGCAAGTGCTAGAGACAAGTGATTCCCTTGAGCTTCCTGGAAAATATGTTACTGGACACGATTGAGTTTTCTCAAGTCTCAAGGGTAACCGGCTGCAGAAAAATATCGGACTTTGCAGCAGGAGAGCCGAAACGAACTGAGGGCAACAGGGCAAGATTGGGTCAGAGGGGCACTTTTGTTGTAAGAAGGGCTCTTATTGGTAAGAAATTCCTTGCTACTTTTTTAATGCAGTACCAAAACAATGCTATGCATTTTTATTTAAATTTATGTAATTATAGCATAATTAAGTTTTAATAGTTTACGTTTCTAGAACATAAGTCTTGTTGCCAATTTTTGGTTGCATAACTGACTTGTTCTTTATGAAATGCCTTACATTCTCTATTGGATTCAAGTCTGGTGCGTGGACAGGCAAAATTCAAACATGCAACGTGATGGCTTTCCAGGAATCTCGTAACAGCGTGACAGTGGCCGCAGTGTTAACTAGAGCATTGTTCGGTATTATTACTATATTGAGTAGTTTAAGTCTCCGTCTCCACAGCAACGGCGATCTAACAGAGGAAGAAGCAAGGCACACATAGTGTGACGATAGACACGTGGAACCCATGCACGAGGGTGTTCCCACACAGGATCAACACGCATGGGAACAGCAAATCGGGAAAGAAGAGTAAGAACAGATTGAAGAAAAATCAGTACGAGTAAAAGATGGGAAGGAAGCAAAGTAGGCACGAAAGACAGCCGTCCCCAAGGCCTAGCTAATGGCTAAGGTAACCTACACAAACCCCCTGGGGGCGCTACTCCCCATAACATAGGATGGGCGAACCTAACTAACGCATTGTTCGGCAAGAAGCTGGAATTCACTGACAAATTATCAACATAATGGAGGACAAAATCGCTCGTTTGAACGAAACAGAGGCCCAAGATAATACGCACTCACTGCTCTCCACACTATGTATCATTGAAACAGTTCAACTGGATTAAAAATTTCACCGATCCATCATCGAAAATTATCTGTTAGCCATCACTGCCTAGCCTATTGTATTTGCTTTCATCGTTAAATGCCACTCTTTGCCAATAAGACGCGTGAAGAATCTCGTGCCCTTTGACAAACTTCAAACGACACTGGATTCTTCTTCACCGCTGGTTTGCATCTTGCAATGCAGCCTATCAACCGAAATTTGTTAAATTAATTTTTTACTCTAAAAATAGAACACTTTCCCACAAGGTCACTGTTTTTGAATCTAGGAGCAGTTTTAAATTTGTTTCTAATTGTTCGGATTTTCAAGACACGACCTTTGCAGGAGGAGGCTCCCTTTCGACAGCTCATTTTGTGATTTTGGGCTATACATCGAACACTGCAAGTGTTGAAGTGTGCTAATGTCTCTGCACAGTCAGTCGAACAGCTTTCTCAACACATTTGAGTCGTCTGCCTGTTTATTTCTTGGTTAGTTTAACCGTATCATCGCGCCGTATAATTTCTAGAGATCACTGAAAGAAAGACGAGGCAGTTTAAAAAATGAGGACGAAATTATATCAATGATATAGTTGACTACAATAGAGCAACTGTTAGCACTAGTAAAGATGCCTTATTATTAGAAACGCTGCGGAATAGACTGCATTATAGTTTAATTCTAAAGTGTGAAGTATTTTGTTACCTTGCACGTTTTGTTGTGTCGCGCTTTAAAGAAACATCTGCTGACGAATTATCGAAATTGGAAAATTATGCACAAAACTTGGAAATGAACACGACGATCAATCGATTGCTATATATAATTTTATATGGTCTGTAACCTCAAATCTCGCGTAAATTAAAATTTGCTGAAACTATTACCATGCGGCGTTTCTTCCTGGCGCCACAACACATGTGTATGAAAACAGTTACAGTCACTGGCGGATCTAGCCCCTTCTCGTCGGGGGGNAATTTAGCCCAGGTTGGAGGCTCTGGTTGTCCTCTCAAGCTCCATTAAAAGTGATAGGCAGAAAATAGGCCGGGTTGCAGAAGATGGCAAACGTATCTTAAGCAGGGACAGTTGAAATGCCAACAATGAAGACATCGCAGGCTTAGTATGATTTGTACGAGTATTAGCATCTCCATACATCGAATCTACGGCAAAGTACAGGGCGACCTTATGTCTGAATGCACTTCTTGCATTGCCGAAGTTGAAATCGTAGCACTGAAGAGATCTGAAGTTTCCGTTGGCACTCTCATGCTTCTTGATTCGTAGTTTCTTCCCACAGATGATTTCGTTGCATGAGCTATTCTTCCCATTTTGATGCAATTGTCAACGGAACTGACGAAACATAAGTTTTCACGGGCAGTAGACAATTAGTCTATTTCTTCTAGCATATTGTTTTCCTCTGACGAAGCAGTTTTCTCTTCATAGGTCAAAGCTTGAGCACCTCAAATGAAACTGATATTTGAGGTGGAAAGACGGTATCAACGGTATCTTTGCTACGGAGCGAACACATTGTATATAAGCTGATATTTTAAGTTTGTTTAAGTGTTTTACTCAAGATGTTACTCCCGCCTGTCTATATAGAAGACCTAAGGATGACAGCACGACAAAGGATCAATGAAGAAAAGAAGAAAATTAAGAAGCAAATAAGAGAAGAGGAGATTCCGCAGAGGCCTAGAGGCATTAGGCAAACGTATAGGTTATTGCGTGAATTTTTCACGCACGGGTCCACTAGTATTTGTATATTTTGTGAAGTCCCTCCATATTTTATGTATTACAACCGTCTTCCAGGCCTCCCCCTAACGAAAAGTACCTGGTGCCGACACTAACTGTTAAGGAGAAGTCTCTTTAAAAACGTACCTATCTATAATTTTGAAAAAGAGAAAATCATTTTATATCAATGAATGATTCTTAAAAGAGTTTGATCCAGTGAGGAATGTATTTCTCACAGAATCCCTTTTATTAATTTATTTGAACAATGAAGTTTAGTTTTCATCAGAAAACAGTTTATTTCTTCTAATAATTTATGTTCTTAAAATTGAAATAGAATTACAACCTGACGTGATAGGGCACAATTGCTTACACTTCTGAATTCAGAATGCAAAAGCCACATAGAAACACTTGACAAACCCTAAACCTCAAAAATGCCGCAGACCAGTGTAATTAGTGATAGACAAGCCAAGAAATCGACAGACAAATTCGGACAAAACCAGAACTCTTCGTGGCGAAAGATCATCACCCACGGTGGGAGGAGCATATTTCAACGCCGTCATTTTTGAAGCGTAGTCTTCCCGACAGCTATACAATCTAATAGATACTCGGTCACGTTAAGCTTCATGCAAGCACTGAGGTTTCCATCTATTACATGTGACCGTGGGGTGGTCTCGATTCTTTCAGATGAGAAAACGGCTCATCAGCATACATAGAGCCAAATTTGGTCAATACGGTAATATTCAGACGCTGTAGAGCGTGTGAAGTAATTCCAGCTAAGGTTAATCTACGAGCCGGGTACAGCTAAAAAGCCATTGTTTCCGATCACATTATAATTCGGAAAATACTGTGATAGGTAAAAACAAACGCATGAAACGAGAGTGATCTTGTTGTCATTAGCAGTTGCTCACGATGCATTCAATACTTATAACCTAGGTATTCGGCCGTTCATTTAAGGGGCATCCTGGTCATTTTGGTAAAATTGTCAACTTTTTTTGCTGAAAAAGGATCCTCAGGTAGTGGGAAAGTGTGTCCTAAATTATTACGGGGTTACGGGCACTATAACCCCCAAAAAGTGGACCAAAGAGAGGGAAGGTGAGTCAAACTGGAAATGACCTCGTGATAACTTTTTTGTAGACCGATTGTTCTAAAACTTGCACAGTTAGTATATTTTTAAAACAGAAACATATTTTGTTCCCACAACTATTTTTTTATTAAGGCCCAAGTTTTTGAGATAATGCGGAACATAAATCTATATATTCCCCTAGTTGGAAGATAAAGAGTACATTTCTGCACATATCACGTTCTTAGAAGGGGACATCTTCACAACGGCAAAAATGAGCATATGTCCTCCCCCTGAATAGGGGTATCTATTGCTACGTAGAGAGGACGTGAAATGAAATCTACGAACCGTTCCGCCGTCTTCTCGATAGTAAAACGCGTTTTGGTTTTTGCCATCCATCACCACAACCACCCTAGTACAGAAGCCCTTCCCAATGAGCTCTTACCCGGAGAACCTTATAGGTTAGGTAGGCAAGGACTGGTTCGTCTAATATACTGTTTTTTTTTTGTGTTTTAAAGTGTTTTAGAAAATATTTTAGTATATTAGAAGAACCAGTCCTGGTCTCCTAACCTACAAGGTTCTCGTCGTAAGAGCTCATTGTTGATTAGCTGTTCCGTTAGTATACTCAGAGTCTTAATATGTTATTCCTACCGTTTATGCGTATCGTATAAATTTGGACTTTTTCAAATAAAAATGAATAAGACGTCAATGAGTTTTCATGCTAGGAAAAAACAAAGACAGTTTGGAATCCTTGAAACATTTCCAACAAAACTATATAGCTGGAATTTTCATTTTTGCCCTCATCATTTTGTTATCACAGCTCAAAACCGAAAATTTTGCTTTTTTCACTATATTTCATTCAGCGATTGAAAATCGCAATCAGAAGAAAACAAAATAGAAAATAAAAAATCCGACTCTATAATGTAGTTTTATTAGGAATGTTTTAGGGGTTCAAAAACTGTCTTTGTTTTTATCTAGTATTAAAACTCATTGAGTTCTTTTGAAATTTCAAAAAATATTTATATTTATATTCCCCATTATTTCAAAAACTAAGGCCTAAATCAAAAAATTAGTAGTAGCAAATTGTGCTTCTTTTTCAAAAATACACGTAGCTACTGTGAAAATTTCAGAACAATCGGTCAGCAAATAAAAATGTTTTGAAAAAGACAAGGATGCACCCTTTCAACAAATAATTTTTCAGTAGCATTTTAAAAATCATTTTGAAGAAATGCAAAAATTATAATATAAAATCTGTGTAAATTTTGAGGCTAAGAAAGTAGATCGAATAGAAGAAATGCAAAGTTTTGTAATGAGTCGAATATTTTTAATATGGACCTGTAACCTCACATTCCAAAATAATTTGCTTAGATATTGCTCAGTTACTTCTTAATTTCAACACTGAATATGATAAAGAGTAAAACATTTGTTAGCGTGGACATCAAGTAATGAAAAAGTGTCCAGTACTGTACGTTTAAAGAAATGTGTATTGGTCGACATGCAATATCGGCCCACACGGCACTCCCTGGATTTTGCTCAAAGATTTTGTTACTAGCAATAGCACGGCTCCTCATAAAAATAAAAAATATGTGCTATATACTGTAGCAACATTGCTAGCATTTGATGCTGAAGGCTACGAGGTCTAACCTTAACCTTCGTTTCTCGGTAACATTTTTTCCCGAATCTTACAGCAAAAAATGAAAAAAAGAACGGACGCCTGCATTCAAATACAGAAATTAAAAAAAAAACTGGCCATTACAAGAAATAGTCACCGTCACTCAGTTTTGTACTGATACAATTGCGTAGCCATCATGATAGCTGCGCTAAGTTGCTTTGGCTTTATCCGAATAGAGGTGCAGCAGCTGCCAGTAGTAGGACACGAAGGCCCAGCAGAGACCCAGACTGCAGTACACGGATGTGACCAGGAGAGGCAAGAAAGGTAATGATAGCGTATGTAGCAACTGCAACGCGAGCACAGGTAACAGCCCCAGCAAGTAGAGGGTCTGAGGGGTGCTGGTGAGGGGAGTGTTAGGGAGGCCACGGTGAAAGAGGCGGTAATGGTCCATAGGATACCAGTGGAGAGACAGTTGATGCCAGCACAGCACCGTGTACAGCAACCACAGCACGATCTGGCAAAATAAAACCAATATTACAGTAAAATGCATAAGTGGATGGTACAGCTATAGCACCTTGCTTGTGCTTCTTCTAACTTCATTGAGTAAATCTGTAAAAAATATAAGCGTCCTTAGATTAGAGGAGTATCGATACCACACTCATGCGGCCAAAACCAATACCGATACCTGGCTATTAGTTGATACTGATACTGACCAAAGAGCCATACGCGGATCTACAGTGAAAAGTCACCTTCGATGCTATGGACCACCACTTTTTCCAGGAACCATCGATGAAGGATTTTGTTAAATGCTTTTTGGAAGTTTATGTATAACACATTGGCTTCTTTTACTTCGTCTCTGACGTCCGTAACTCTAAAAAAAACTTTAGTAAGTTGGTTGAGCAGCTTCTTCCATTTCGGGAAGTCAAGCTGGCTGTCAGAACTGAGATGGTGCTCACTGAGGTAGTTTGCGGTGCGCTTCTTCAACAGTCGATAGACCGAACTTAGCTGACGATTACAGCAAGAGTGTTTAACCGCTAGTTATTGGAGCTTTGTGTAACCCACTTCTCATGTATTAGGGTCACATTTGCGAGTTTCTACTCCAACAGAACTTATCTCGTGCTTAGGGGCCGATTGAAGATTTCGAGTAGTGGCGCTGGATGACTTGGAGTATTTCCAGCAATACGTGACTTACCTCAATTTCCTCAAATACTTCGAAGCCACTTGCATATCAAACGCATGGAGGGAGGTATACTCAAACGATAAGTAAAAAAAAAAAAAACCAAGGGAACGCTGGTAGCAGTATGAATACGTAGGTAAGGAAATAAATTGTCAACAAAACTAGTAAAACGGAATCACATGCCAAAATGCAACACTCAATCAGGGAATTAAGCACCCACCTTCAGAAAAGTCTCGTGGGATGTGAAGAGAAGCGGGAACAGTGAGAAGTGTCCCACTATGCTCGTCAGCAAGAAGGCACGTGCCTCGAACTGTTCTTGCACGCACAACAAGCTGCGATAGCAAATAAAAGCAGTCGAAATTATCATTATATAGAATTGGCTACTGTTATAATAAGGGGTCATTACAGTGACTTCTGTAAAAAAAAACCGGGCAATACCAATAAAACCAGTGCAATAATTTGAGACATTTTAGAAAAGAAATTATATACAGAATCCGTAGTATTATATATTCATACTCCTTCAAGCTTTTGATTCGTCTTGACTCATCATCAAAAAAGTTGCGAGTAGCAAAATTTCAGAGTACTTGAACCATAGAACATCAAGGAGGTATCCTATCCGAGCTATCCCTTCGGTTCATTGAAAATT
Organism: Parhyale hawaiensis; assembly: GCA_001587735.2. Lineage (NCBI taxonomy): Eukaryota > Metazoa > Arthropoda > Malacostraca > Amphipoda > Hyalidae > Parhyale > Parhyale hawaiensis. The sequence goes on from LQNS02278170.1 coordinate 41,006,863, forward strand.
GGCATCAGTTGGCCATTTTTTTAAGTTTTGAAAGCTACACTCTCAGAAGGAATATTATTTCACTAACTAAGAAAATTTATCCTTACATTTAGATACGTGTAATATTGAAACCGAATATAACTACTAGCTCCTTTTTTAAATTCAAATACAAATTGCCACTTTCAATTGCTTTTTCTGTCATATACAAGCATCAGTGTAAACAGTGTCCCGCTTCCTACATAGGTGACGAAGAAGCAAATGAAAGTCAAAACTACTCAGCAACAAAGCGCGACGTGACGAGTAAATAACATGGAAAAGCGAGTAAAATTGACATTTAGCTCTGGCAATCAATACACATAATGTATACCCAGGGGAGGAGAGTTAATCTTCACCTACCAAACATATATATATAATTCAACTTGTTGGAGCTAACGTTAACCAAACGAAACGTGTTGCATTAACGATATACGCTTTGATGGCACAAAACATTTATTGGAATCGACGTGAAATTACAAATGGGTAGATTTGGACGATCAGGTTAATTTTGCGCAAGCAACGAATTCGACTAAACCAAGAATAAACCAAGGTTAGAACGAAGATGCTCGATCTAAAAGACATGTCTATTTAAAATATGGACGTTCCGACCATATAAGTCATTATCAACAATCTGAAATTTAAGAAATTCCACAATAATACCGATGTTACAAATGATATTTAAAAATTCGTTGCTTACTAGCTAGGTTAACTATTGTGGGGCTATTTTGAATGGATAGGGCCTATGATGATTGCATTTCATTTAAGTTAGGCTTTTCTTTGCAAATAAATAATGATTCCAGGAACCCACGGTCGACAACTGAAGTTGCAGAACATATGATTGAAAAGTTTTGCCGGAGGATAGGGGTGTCACACTGTTCAGAATGACTGCGTATTGATGAAAATGATGGCTTTGCTAGTGGATCACCGGTCCTAAAGCTCCTACCCATTTGCTCAAACACTGTAAGCCTCAAAGCGCGCGTGGAAGACCCCACGTACACCGACCCACACGATGGGCAACAATACTTATAAACAATAGAGGAAAGAATATGGGCAGGTAGCTTGTCCTTAAATGAAAACAGAGTACCTATAATAAAGTTATTCACTACAATAATTTGTAGGTCGTCTAAGCACATAAAAAATTTATTAACTAAGGCTGTTAAATCTTTTTCAGTTTCTCCGACTGATGGCCGAAGACAGCCAGACATAAAAAGCTTCTTTTTCTTATGATCTAAAAACTTCTTTGCACAACCGTTCACTAAATAAAGGGGATATCCATTTTTCGAATATTAATACTTTAAAAATGTAAATTCATTGTGCAAAGATATAAAATCTGAACAAACATCATAGGGGCGAGATAAAAGAGTCTTGATGCTATTTATTTATATCTTCAATTGGAAACGACAAAAACTAAAATAGCTTAGGCCCATGTCAGTAAAAGAGTCTTTTTTACGTATAGAAGTAGTGAAATTATTGCCTTTGTGCTGTACGGAGCAGTCTAAAAAAGGAAGCCTATCATTGTCCTTAAAATTGATGCCAAAATGCTTAGCATTCAAGTAATCTAAAATAAATTTGCATGGGATTGGTCATTGAATAAAAAAAAGTATCATCGACGGACCTACGGTAAAATTCTGGTTTAAAAGACTCGGGACATTCATCGATCCATGTTTCTCATGATGTCACATAAAAAATATTAGCAAAGGTTGGACCTAAAGGTAACCCCATTCCCAAATTCTCAGTTTGTTGATAGTACCTGCCATTAAAATGAATGCCGAACTGCAAGATCAAGTAGTGTTTTAAAAAAAGAGTTTTAGTCACACCTAACACTATGGAACTTCCATTAAATAGTCTATTCAAGCATATTTCTATTGTCTCTGTTAATGGAATGTTAGTGAACAAATTTTCAACAACGAATGAGGTCATGTACAGTTGCGAGCATAATTAGGGGACAAAAATAAAAAAACTCATATCTCAAAAACTGTAAAAGGTTCAACGCTGAAATTTTAACACAAAAGAGGTATTGGGATACCTAATAATATGCTAAGAATTTATTACGATCCGAAGGGTAAGAAAACAAGCTATGTATATTTACCTTATAATTATGAATTTAGTGTGAGCAGAATTAAGGGACACTTTTCAAATATTGTAATTTAAATCTTCAGTAACCCCATTTTCTTACGTTTCCGAAGAAGAAGAAGACTGCCTACGTCATATGTAAACATTGCAAGT
>LQNS02278170.1:41014605-41025702 GCA_001587735.2 Parhyale hawaiensis
GCCTTGGACCAAAACTGCGCAAACTGATGTCCATGACAAATTATATTATTTATATAGTCTATATAATGTTTACATTCTAATGACATCAAATTTCACGGGAATAATGTGCATTCATTGTTCTTGAATGCCCACAATTTTGATTTTTTTTTAATTTCAACAAAGTTGAAATTATTTATGCATATAGCCTAGGCTATATGTGAACGAGAGGCCACATACAACGCACACACAGTCCCAGATCTGCTGCCTTGTCCCGGGGGCGCTACCGTCGTTCACGACACCTTGTGTGCGTGTTTGTGTACGCAGATCGTGTGCGTGTGAGCGGCATTCAAGTTGGCGCGCCGCGCTGCTCGCTATATCGTTGATTAAGTTACGTTACTTTAGGAAAGGTTAGGTAAGGTAAGGTTAGGTATGGTTAGAAAGGTTAAGTTGGGTTAGGGTAGGTTAGGTCAGGAAGTTAGGTAAGGAGGTTAGGTTAGGTTAGCTTAGCTAGTGTTTATTTTAGTGGTGGCGCGCGCAGGAAAGCTTACGAGAACGCAAAGGTGTCGTGAACGACGGTCGTGCGTCCCGGAGCCATGCAGCTGTCATCCCTACCAACGTCGTCGACAAGGCCAAAGATGTCTCTGAGTCGTGTTTCCCTTTTCCCCTAGATGTATTTTTGTGATGACTTCAATAAGTTCGGTCGGTGTTAAGGCAAAATTTGAAAATCACTGACGTGAAATAACAAATTTGAGAACACGTCAATTCGTGTCCCGCAGTGCCTGTTAGGCAGTATCAGCAGGACGCCGTAGAGAAATGGCGCAGTGCCTAAAAATGCCCATTTGATTGAGTGTTAAAGTTAGGCAGATGTAAAGGGATGCTCGATCCACAGGACCAGTGATCTGGCGTGTAGGATTAGTGTGAAAATTTATTGCATGTGTAGAGTGTAAAAAAAGAGGACGGTGTTGATTTCTGCCGAGAGTGCCATGTCGGAGTGTGTCTGTCCGTCCGTAATTTTGGAAGTGCAGGTTAATTGAGGGAGATGCTCACAGTGGGTATACACAACGATAGGTCTACTGAACATTTGCTTTTAGTGGCGAAATATGGCGGTAATTTTGGGTCGATAACTGCAAGTAATTTCATTGGTGATGCCGCGCCGAACGTAATGCAACACACTTAAAAAAATAATTGTATCGACGGACGAACTTTCGTGACTATGCGACCAATTTTGTAGTGAAATTATATAGGTAGTATAATAGAGGACACACAACCACTGGGAAAAACATTTTAGTGTGCCAGGAAAAATTATTGAACTGTCTTTTTCAAAAACATAGTGAAATCGGTGAAACTTGTGTAGCTAGCATAAATTGTTAGTGATCTTAGAAAGGAAAAAGGGGAATTGCGAAGATACATTAGGTAAAACTGAATCGGTTTTACGTCACGATCTCCGCGTTTCCTAAGTAAGGATTACGGACTTGGACGGTGCCCAGCAAATGCCAGGACTTTTGCTGAAGCTTAGGCTTGTTATTCACCGGATACCCTTCTTGCTGTCAACCCGGCACCAGCTGATCCAGAGGCGGGAACTTTACCCTTACGCCACGGCGGCCCATAAAAGGTAAAATTCTGCTGGTAAATTAAATCGGTGTCATCATAATCGCTGTTAACTGCAAGTACTGTGTAGAACAACACTGCATCGTGCTGCAGAGCAGTCAAAACTGAGCTGTGGCATAACTGGCATACAGTATACCCTCACCCATTGCGACTCCGCACATTCGTGGATTTTGCTATTTCATAATTTTGTGGATTTCTTGGGCCCTTTTTTAGCAGAAACGGTCACATTCACACTAACTGTAAATAATTTTAAAATAATGTCAGTTAATGTAAAATAAAATATTAGAAAAGAGAAATGACACAGCATAACTAGGAAATAATTCTAAGATAATGTCAGTTAATGTAAAATAAAAGATTAGAAAAGAGAAATGATACAGCATAACTAGGAAATAATTCTAAAATAATGTCAGTCAAGTGCTTTCGTTTCTGCTTCCTGCTGACAGGCTGCAGACGACGTGACGATACACGCATCAATTCTTCGTGCGCAAGAGCCTCTTAATGAGTGAAGATGCCTTTTGAATGAGTTTGGCCAGCAAATTTTAGCGTATCATACATAAGCGTTTTAAAACTGCATCAATAAATCAGGGATTTCTAGGATTCGCGGGAGGGGACGGAACGCAACCCCCACGAATATCGGGGGATACTGAACATAAAAAAAGGTTTATAGGTGAAGAAATTTGGCATACATAGTTTAATAGGATTGAGCACCGTAAATTATGGAGAGTTCACTATACAGCTTTGAATAGCTACTGCTGCACTTCCTTAAAGCACAGTCGTTGAAACTGCTGACGCAATATCCTGCACAGTTCTTAAGGCAAGGAAGTCGGTGCGATCATGATGTAAATGTCACGCCCGAAAAGCGTTCAATGTAATCAACATTGCTGCACAAGATCTGGGTGATTTACTTCCGCAAATTCCATGCTATTCCTACCTAACATGTTTTTGCTGTGTTTAAGACGAGGCATCACCGTAATTATGACCTGTAAACGAACTGAATGGGTGATGTTTTCGTTGAAGATTTAGGTATACAGTATAGCTATGATGCCAAGCCAATAACATCATAGTACCGAACACGCGTTGGCCCATTCTTTTGTCTATCAAACAAAAAGACCACAAAATATATTGTACAAAGTAACTACAGAAATTTGATCAGAATGATACTCTAGTTACAGATACAGTATTTGCATATAAAGTCCCATAACGTGGTGGACACCGGAAGTTCAGTCCTGGAGTTAACTTGCAAGGGTAACATTATCTCAACAAAAGAAGACTGAGGAAAATGGATAAAAAAAAAGCACACGAGAGCCAGATGAAGCAGCGCATTTAATTCTATCAGTACCATATAATAATTCACGTCAAGTTTTCATTTATTTTCATAAATATTTTGATATCATTCCTGACACGCTGTATGGGAATAATATAGGAAGAAATCCAAGTGCTGAGCCAAGCCGTAAAACTTTCACGGCTTGGCAGGGCTTTTCAAGTTAGACTTCTGGAAATTCCACGATAACAAACAAATCAGTAGCTACTGTATAATAATTTATGTCATGTTTTCATTTTCAGGGGATATGTGCCCGGCACAGTCGACCAGGGGTATTTTCTGAAGTACTAATTTTCTGCCATCATTTTAGTGATGGCTCGGGCCAGTAGTTGAAATTATTAAGCTCCTAATGTAGAACACGTGACGCATCGGGAGTAACAGGCGCTTTGTAGAAAAGAAGCCTTTCGTGTCCCGAGCTCAAGAGAATAATGTCAAGAAGTAGAACTACATTATGTTTTTAAGAGGAATAGGCTTCAGGAAATGAAGTGTCTCCAACTGTTAATTTACAGTTCGGGTTCCCTAGTCTATCGCTAGGCGACCAGTAAATCAATTTCCTCTTAACTTATCCTTCAGATCGGGAAGGACGGACTAAGGAAGCAAATTTCGTTGAATTTGTAAATTATCCACGCTTTTTATCCTTCCTTTAGTGAAATTGTTTCACATACAATATGGGAGTGTTTTTATGCCCAAAAATTTTAGTCGCATTTGTAGCAAATTGAAAACACAAAATTACAATGTAAAAAGAAACTAAGCTCAGTAATGAAGGAGATATCGGGCAAGCACGAATTATTGCTGCAGATTCGTGGAGTTCGGAGACATTAAGTTAGGGGAGCTTGAAGACGTTGAGTTAGTCAGACTTCTGGGCAGAATATTCCTTATTGCTCTAGAATATTCAACGACTCAATGGAATGTGATTTTGAACCATGAATTCACATTATATTGAAAAGTTTTTCGAAATTCAAGATACTACTTTCACTAGCTTCCTCGGTTATCTATAAATTCTATGTAGCCACTGAAGACTATTGCTTTTCACCATGGCGAAACCAGAAAGCAAATATAAGTGAGGACTTCTTAACAGGAAGGTATACAGTTTCGTTCAGCTTAGAGCATGGCGGATCTTTGATACGGAGCTGAAATTTATATTATCAGGCTGAATGATGCTTCTCTGCGTGTCATAACAGAATTAATTTTCTGCGTGTCACCGAAGGAAAGGTTTGCGCTACTCAGCAAAATTCAAGCCTAGAACGCTAATCTCTAATATTCCTTCAAGCTGGTAGTTGCAGTGCACATTACACAAAAAGTGTCAGTGCTACAAAAGAAACTGATCGGAATTGAAATACATCTGTGAGTCTCTGTGAATGTAATGACTGAAATGAAGAAGAGCACCATTTAGGTGACGCTGCTGACACATCAAAGTTTATGAACCATATATCACCAGGTGTAGACTTACCTCATAGGAAGGATAACGAGAAGGATAGCCTTCTCATGCACGTGCCAACCAAACATGTAGGAACAGAATGCACACACGACTGCAGCGCGCACCGCACACCACGGCTTATACGGGTTCTGCCACAGCCAAACGAGCACAGGCTGCACAGCAAACCATCACGTTACATTGAAACAAGCACCTTAGATATATGCATGTGTCTACGGCTGCCACCACGAGCTAACCAGTAATGAGCCAGTAGGCAGCTGAAGATGAATGATAACAAATGATACAGCGAAAGCTTGGCGTGGGGCGCGAACAGGGCACCAAGTCACAAGAGATGACAGCACTCACATAAACACAAAGTCAGGAGAAGCTACAGAACAACTAAGGGCACAGCAGAGAATTACTCACAAGGGAAGTTAACAGCGCTGAAGAGGAGTAGCGTAAAAGTTTTGTATACCTACACGGTGCCACTCGAGTCGCGCAGCACGTTGTTTCGTTTCGCCTGCTTTAGGAGGAGGGGAGAATTTACCCACTCGGTACCTTTCCACTTCAATGGTTCGGGCTGCTGAGCAAATCAATTCCGAAGTACCTGTGAGTTTCACATGCTTCCAACAAACATAGTGGTGGAATTTCAATAGCGAATGCGCAAAGCTAAGCAAGATTTAAATGAATAGCAAACCTCAAATTCTTCCACGAGTGAAATCAAAAGAATGTGGGGACATTCCCATGGAGTACAGCCGTTGCGCAAGCAGGCTGCCTAGCAAAATGAAGCTTAAGCTAACCTTGTAACGTGAGACACCAGATACACAAGATACACAAGACTGGCGACGAGAGAACGGAGAAAATTGCACAAGGTCGTCAACCCACACCCACAAGCCCAGCAAGAGGAGAAAGAAATAAAATAAAAAGATGACACTATCACTCTTGTTTACAAAGCGTACCTATAAAAGCTGCCAATACAAGCACCAACAAAGACAGAGCCCTTATCTTGAGAAGTTTAAGCCTCCGTTTTCGCTACAAAGGCGATCTCACAGTGGACAAAAAAAAAGTGTGAAATATTTCGTTGTACGACCAATATTCATTCTTTCAAACTGCACATTACTTAATTGCAACAATTTAGACAGCCACAGTTCCCACGGTTGTGACTTTTCGTGTCTGTTTAGCTTTCGTCTCGGCTGTATTACCTGCTATTCTAAAGACAATTCCAGAAGGCTCTGGGGCCGACGGCGCACCGATACCATGCTCTACCAGCAGTTCTGTTCAGTTTACTGTATGACCTTGGCATCCCGCTGCAGACCGTATTTTGGGACCCTTATTTATCCCTGCCTACTTCTCTGGTCTTCTGAGCTGAAACTTATCCTTGCCTTTGTCACTGGTCTAGGATAGCACCTTGAGTATCCACTGTTCACGGTTGGCATTAAAAAGAATACATCCCTCCTCAAAAAAAAAAGGCGATTTTTTTTTTAAACAAGCATTTCTTGAGCAGATACAATTTGGATACACGTGAAAAACAGTTTAAATAAATATAAACAACAACACACCCTTAAATCACATAGCTATGGCTGTGTTCCTGCTTGAACATTGCAAAGATATGTTCACAAACTTATCCCGCTACACAGTCACTCCAGTAAAATGTATTGGAGGGCCTAATTAGCACAGGGTTTCTAAACAAAAAACTGACAGGCCTAACTTCATACTAATTTAAGAAAAGTCTTTATTAACTAAAACCACGCGTCGAAGTATAAATAATGGACAGCCCGATCAAATAACTAGTTACCAAGGTAATTCTCATGGTGATTTACTTATAACAATTTTGGCACATAAAGCTTCAGCAATTGTTGCCTAAAGCCAAATTAAGCATCTCGATGTGTTAAGTGGCTCTAGCAGTAGTGAACCCCACTGCTTACATCTGTATTTAGTTTTGCTTCTAACTGAAGGCTCAATAGCCAATATTAATTATTGTATAATTTAATCTTGTGTACTAGCTCAAGGAATTTCTTAGAAGATGTCAGATTTCAGGTGGACAGTCAAGCCTTCTGTAGTATATGACTTAAGTGACGAAGTAAACATTATTTTAGCTCTGTTAAATCTTCATTGACACCACAACCTTCAAGAGTTCTTTCATACAATAGATAATTTGAAAGCGGAGTAGGTAGTTCATGATCACATTTCTTTGGAATTACTGCTCATGTTAATGATACTTAAGGTAGAAGGAGGTGATTTCTGACTTTCTTGAGCTCACTGGTGAGGAGTCTAAACGGCATAATGTTTCTCTTACTCTACCGATAGTGCTACCGTGAACATGACTTAAGTTTGCCAAGTGGTGTGCTGTCCAAACATGGTTTATCTATCATAGCAAATACTGATTGCACAGGTTCACTAGCTCTTTGATTTCTAAGTTAAAGTTCATTTGAAATGAATTGTACACAAATGTTCAACAATGTAAATTGCCGTCAGTCAGTGAGACTATTGTTCCAAGAATATGAAACAGTTTTGCCATTCACTCTCTTGTGCAGCAGGTTTAAACTGCTTCGGTGACTTTAATGTTGGGAAGGAGGAATAATTCAATTTCTGTGGCAGTTTTGGCTATTGTAACCACACATATATATATTTAAATCAATACAAGCTAATCTTTTTCAAAGTGCAGCACATGGTAGAGATGAACTTCAAGTACCTAAAGATATCACGGAATTCAAAAGAAAACGAGAGCGTTGCCAGAATACGAGTACTGAGCAAATTAAAAATATAACACATAGCGAATATCAGTGCATACATTTACTAAACTTTTTCGAGAAAAAAAATTAAAGTTAGACTGCTTTTTTTTGGACGGGGGGGGAGTCAAATTTAGGGGTTGCTTAGTTGGTCTTGGAAGTGGGAGTGTCAACCATCAATTAATCCAGTACACATAGCTACCATGTACAGGGCGTTACATAACAGGAGGCAGCCCCAATGTTAACAGAAGAGAGAACAAAACCGTCTCGTGGCAACGATCATCACCCGCGAATGTGAGGAGGCTAAAAGTTAAAATTAGCAATTTTCACATCTAGGTCAACCCACCTGACTAACTACTAGAGGTTTTAGTGAGTGAGCCTTCTGGCAACTTTAGGGTGGAAAGGTATACAAATAAATATAAACACAATTAAGATGCAAACGTTGCTTTCTCTTTCACTTAGTTTTCGGGTGACAAATGGTCAAACTCAGTTCTCAACAAGTAAAACATTTGCAAATTCCTTGATTTTCAAAATATTTACATCCGTAAGAGCAGTACCTACTCATTAACGTGTGAAGTAACTTAGTTTGTAGGTGAAATTTGTGTCGCCACAAGTAAACAGCAGTGCTTCTAGAAGCTGAGATGTTAAATGATAAGTTCCAATATTAGACTTTTCTCTAATGCTGTATAAAACACAAATGTAATGAAAAGCATACAATTGCAGCAGCTTTAAGTTGAACTGTGTTAGAAAATATTACCCTATTTTTATTCTTACAGTGCTCATACTGGCTCCATCTAATAACTCAAAGTTGGGTGCCTTGCATGTGGCCGGAAGTTCCATGCTGTTGTTGTCTGTGTGGGTGTTGGTGAAGTGGCCAATGAATGTTTATTGGACAGTGATGACGGTGCTCTGCAATACTTGTGTGCTGTAGCTGTACACAGAGTCGCGCCTTGTATGGGGACAGTTCAGCGCGCCAGTCTCGTTCGGTTGAGGCAGCGCTCTCCCAGTTAACGATGCCAACGGGCGCCATGGTTAGAGAGCTCAATCAGATGGCCTGAGATGTTGCTGAGCGGAGAGTAGCCAGTTCCTCAGGGCAGGATCTCCATCATCAGAGGCTGTGTCTGAACAGTAAGTCCGGAAAGAAGAGGAAAAACAGATGAAAGTAAGATCAGTAGGAGTATGAAATCGCAAGGAATTAGCGGGTGCACCAAACACAGACGGCTCGAATGCCTAGCTAATGGCGAAAGTAACTTACAAGGTCCCCCTAGGGGCACTGCTCCCCACAACATGGAACTGAGAGCCTAAATTAATCGTAACTCTACGGCCCATCCTATGTCCCTTGAGGAGAGCTGCTACCTGATATAAAAACTGTTATTTCCATACGACGAATAGAGGCCTCAATGGGAGGATTCTTAATTTTTTTTTCGATTTTTTGTGTAATTAACTGAGTTACACTTCAATCCAGTGGTTCCATAGCTGGAGCCTACGTTTCCACTCGTGCCTAAAATTCAATTGTGCGTGAATTCCATTGGTGCCTAAAATTCCAGTTGAGCCAAGAATTTAATTTGCACCTAAAATTTTTTTTTTAATTCTACGTTTAGGTAAAAGTTCTAACCCAAACGATTTCAGAAAAGGCGATATAAAATACTTTTTTTTTAATCTAAAGGATGTGGCTCTTTCTCTATAGTTAATCTTGTAACTGTTACTCTTACTTCTGTTTGTAGCTCCCCTCCCTGGAGCTACAAAATAGGTAAGCTTCTTCTAAGGTTATCGAAATTTATTTCTTTCAAGAGCAGCTTTCCCATGCTGATTTCTTCGCTGAGCGAAAATGTTGAGGGACAGCTGGTGGTGGTCGAACGATCCTACTACTCTCTATAGCTGCAAGCGCATCCCAATGGATGGGAATGGGGGGTGAGGGATCTCACCATAATTCTACTACTGTTTTTTACTACTCCACGGCTCCAACCCCAATCCCGCTGTACGCGGACACTGCATCGTCGTATCCGTCAGCGATTCCCTTGAAGAGATCCTATTCTCCGTTCACTGTCAAAGATCAGGGGAAGGCGCTGCTCGGGGTGGGAATTTCACTGCCGCTGGCCCTGACGGCCTCACCATTCTCCTCTTGCGGGACCTGCGAAGAAGGGGTCTGGATTTCTTTTGCCAGATCTTCAACAAAACAGGCCTGTGCCCCATCCCTTTAGTTCGTGGCCGTCATCATTGTACTGCCCACACCGGGCAAGCCCAGACGAAAACGGCTCTTATCGCTCAATTTCCCTGCCTTGCCCCGGCCCGGCGGCTAAGCTGCTCGAGAGGCTCGTTCTTTCCTAAGTATCCGCTGCCATGTCTACTGCGGACCATCACTATCGCTTTAAGTCCGGTAGATATACACCATCGGTCACGCTGCCTCTGGCACACGCTATCGCAGAGGGCTTTAACAAAACAAACCGTTGCGTCGACCGTGAACTTTTCCGAGGCCTGCGACACAGTCAATCACAATAACCTTATTGAGTTAATCCAAGTTCAGACGCTAAATCATGACTTAGTACGTTTGCTGTTCTCCTACCTGAGAAGAACAGCGGCCTGCTGCCGCTTTGAGTCGGCTACTTCACTCGTCCGTTGGATACATTGTGGCGTTCCCCAAGGCTCAAAGATCTCCCACTCCTCTCCAACTATTCTAGTGTCCTCCTTCCCCGAGTTTGCTACTCTTATCACAGCTGTGCCAATGACTTCACAATCGCGGGGCAAGACACAAAGGTGGCCCGTGCGGCCGAGAGACTTGTCATGCGCGGCCGAGATCGCTGACTTTGCCGCCGAAAACGATCTATCTTTCTCGGGCTCAAAAACCAAGCCGACGTTGTTCGCCCCAGATACAATACTCAGATACGGGGAGGGGTTCACTGGGATCCCTTGCTAAACTTCCCTAAGCACGTCACGGTAATTCAAAATCGTGCGTCCTCTAGACTTCGTATCCTCAAAGCTCTAGCTGGTAATAGGTGGGATCCCAATACTGTATATAGAGTCCCATTCGGTCCGTCATCACTTATGCGGCCCCGGTGCGGTTCCCCAACGTTTCGGCCTACTACGTGCACACGCTGTGAGTAAAGTCGTCTAAAAACCGGCTCTACGAGTAGTCACACGCTTACAGTGCATTGCGTCCAGCTGTCATCTCCACCGAGAGACACAAATGCTCTCAGCTGCTAAGTCCCTCGACCTCCTCAGTAAGTAGTATTCACTACCGGCTCTGATTCTTCGCTACCCGTCACATGGCACACCTATCGCTTACAGCAGCAATGGCCACATAAAATATACTCTGGCGTCAAAGTGTCGCCATTCGCTGTTGCACTTGCTGGCTGATGGCGTCGTCCCGGCCGCGTTAGTGTCGGAAGTTAGGTGCTGCACCCCGTGCTGGCGGCACAGCGATGAAAGTTGCTACAGCCACATGGCGGCAGTGGCTGTAGCAGCAGCTGAGTATGGTTGTGGCGTGCGTGCACGCGTTACCTCGTCCAGGCAAACACGTTGTGCATGGTCCTCAGACAGCTGAGCTGCCACACGCAATTATTTGAGGGAATTGTAGCATGTGTATTTATCATTATTTACCTTTCCCATATAAGTGAGCGTGCGTTGAGGCACATGTCCATTGCAGTGGCTGGCAACTTATCCTGCAATACGGGACGTGCGTGCGTACGCACTCACGTTCGCGCACGTTCAAGCAAAGCTCGAAGAATTATATTCTCATGCTATACTGGAGTATTTTTAGGCGCATTTTAAAACATATTTGAAGCTTTTGATCAAAACTTTACCTATAATTTTCTGTTCAATGTGTTTATCGATCGCCACTTGATTGCTTTTTGTTGGCAGTCGAGGAATAGTTTGCGTACTGCACGCCCTTACCTGCTTAAGCTGCTTTCTCTGTCACACATCCCTGTCTCCCTCTTTAAAATTGCCAGATACCGCCATTCTAGAGACCATTATTTATCGAAACGAGTTTATTTAGATGAATAGCATACAATACTAAAAGTTATATGGTTATATACTTCTGTCGGAAG
>LQNS02278170.1:41025767-41037394 GCA_001587735.2 Parhyale hawaiensis
GTCTCCCTCTTTAAAATTGCCAGATACCGCCATTCTAGAGACCATTATTTATCGAAACGAGTTTATTTAGATGAATAGCATACAATACTAAAAGTTATATGGTTATATACTTCTGTCGGAAGTATCGTCACGATAATTAGAGAGACTGCGATTGCTACTTAATTCTATTGCGGGAACATAAAATATTATATAGCCCTGTGGGATTGAACAAACTAATGGATCAGTAGTCAATACAAGGAAACGTATCGCATTTCGAAACTGTTTATTTCGTGTCACAATAGTTCGATCCATTCTCTCTGGAAAAAAATTTTATATGATCACAAACATACAATACAAGTTATACAATTATAGATAGCTGTCATAAGTGTCTTCTCGATAAGTTTATGAATTTTAGCATCAGGCTAGCTTCCATTGGTATTTCTCTTTTCTTTTCTCTTTTTTTTGTTGAGAATGCTGTAGTGTCTATGTTGTCAGGGCTACACCAAGCATTTTGGCGCCAACTGCTTGAATATATTGTAACACTTCCACGCAGTAAGTTCAATCGGTAACGGTTTTCGATATGGAGGAGCACCGTATGCAGGACGTTGAGAATTTGGAGGAAAGTGTTGAGTGCGCAGACAGCAGAAAGTAACTGCGATTGCGTATCTATTCTTGGGAATTGTCCACGCAAAGCTGCTGAAGTTAGAAGGGGCTTAGTGTTTCAAGTTGAGATTAGAAAAATTCAAACCAAATCTCAACTGGCAACTTTTCTTCACATTACAAGCACCACAATTTTCAATAAGAGGACCGTGGGCGCAAAGATAGTGTGCCAACTGACAAGCGTGGCAAGGATGAAGGCTGTAGTCTCAAGAGGATGGGCTGCTCCATTAAAAGGCTGTGGAATTTTCAACAAAAGGAATAGATGTTCAAGTAAAAATATCAATAAGAACATACCTAATGCTAAGATTCATTAATAAATAACGAAAACGACTGATTTTATTGTCCTTATACCTATATTCTATATATAAAATGCATCCGCTACATACAGTTATTAGCCAGTAAATAGTAATATTAACTTAATTTCCTATTAATTTCTCATTCGGTTATTATAATAGCAAAAACGACTACAGAAGGTACCGAAAACCACAGCTTTCTTCTCACTTTCTTTTTGCGTACGATCGAAGGATTGTGACACGAAACGAACAGTTTGGAAATGCAATACATTTCCTTGTTTTGGCTATTGGCACACTCCAGTTAGTTTGTTCACTCCCACAGGGCTATATCTATCTTTCTTTCTATCTATCTATATTATACTAAAAGTCTGTGAACCGGTCTTGTTTATTTACTTGTGTCTTGTTTATTTATTGTGATTTTGTTTGACACATCTTCACTTTTAGATAGGGAAGAAATTCGATGGTCCTCTGGGGGTATATGGCCTATGGCCTATCCTGGGGCATGGATTACCTCTTTATTTCGATTGTATCTGTGATACGCACGTGTAACCTGCCCCTTGGTTGCAGGAACCGGCACGATAATTTAAAAGTTGCTCTGGGAAATACGACTGGAATACGTAACATATAAATCGAATTTGCTTTCAGACTGCGTGTTGAATATTCGTTAGACAAGCATCGAAACTGTTGACAGAGAGCCGTATGGGCCGCTCCTTGACGGGTAGAAAAGGACGGCCGAATAGTGTGTGGTTTACGACCAGCTAAAAGAGTAAGCACAGACGATAGTGACTATTATTATTATATTCAGAAGTTTAAGTCTCCGTTTCCACAACAGAGACGATGTCATAGAGGAAGAATGAAAGGACACGTAGTGTGATAATAGACACGAGGAACCCATGCACGAGGGTGTTCACACACAGGATCAACGCGCATGGGAACAGCAAGTCGGGAAAGAAGAAGAAGAAGAAGAACAGATGGAAGAGAGATCAGTATGAGTTACAGGTGAGAAAGAAGCAAAATGGGCACGAAAGACAGGCAAGACGATCGTGATGACGAACCAACGGGTCACGGGTCGTCTAGTATTATACTAAAACTCCGTGAACCGGTCTTGCTTGTTTATTTGTGTCGTGTTTGCACACGGTTTCTATAATTTTTGAAGGGAAGAAATTCAAGGTATTGGGAGGGGGCAGTTGCATTCATTCCATGGATTAGCTCTGTAATTCGATGGTATCTGTGATACGGAAGTTAAACTGAGCAGGGCCTCAAGAACGGGCATGATCAATTCAGCGGTTCCATGGACAATGCAGCTGACATACGTAACATATAATAATTTGACATTGCGTACAGCCTGGGTGTTGAATAGTCGTTCGAGAAGCAAAGATTCTGTTGATAGTAAACCGAACGGGCCGCTGCTTGACGGGCAAAAGAGAACGGGCGAATAGCGGGTGGTCTGTGCCCAGCTAAATAACACCTGCTTTTTAGCGAAAGCGAAGACGATCGTAATGACCCAACGGGTCACGGGCCGTCTAGTATTATACAAAGATTCTGTGAACCGGTCTTGCTTGTTTGTGTCTTATTTGACACATCTTCTTCACTTTTACACAAAAAGAAATTCGAGGTATGGGTAGGGGTAGTGGCATTCTTTCCGTGGATTAGCTCTTTGATTCGATTGTATCTGCGATATGGAAGTTGAACTGAGCTGGGCCTCAAGAACAGGCATGATCAATTCATTGGTTCCACAGGCAATACAACTGAATTACGTGACATATAATTTGACTTTGTTTACAACCTTGGTGTTGAATATTCCGATTAATGATAATGAAACGAACAGGCCGCTCCATGACGAGCAGTAGAGGAGGGCCGAATAGCGGGTGGTCTATGCCCAGCTAAAGAACACTTGCTTTTTTTGCGAAAGCGAGGACGATCGTGATGACGACACAACGGGTCACGGGTCGTCTAGTAATACTTTATATTTCTGTACTAGAATTAAATACCAATTGCACTCTGTTATTATCGTGACACTTACGACAGCAATATATAGCTATGTATCCTACCTTTAGTATGGCGGGTTTTTAACATAAATAAAATCATTTCGATAAAGAATGATTTGTACAATGGTGGTATGTGGCAACTTCAGAAAGGCGTGGGCGTCCTTCCATTACATTATACGTATGCAAGAACGCACTCGCTCGGGTGCACGGCCCAGCCACAGCACAGCGTATTATACGTATGCACGAACGCACTCGCTCGGGTGCTGGTCCCAGCTTTTGGCACAAACGCCTCGAAGTTAGGCGCCAAGAAGACAACAACATCCTATTGCCGACCCCCGGACGGGGTGAGCCTCCTCAAGACATCGTCAACTCCAGAACTATTTTTTTTTCAGTAATTAAATCTATCTTCGTAATAAACCAAGCTGGAGTTCTATGCGCTTTATTCTTCTCCGCCAGAAGTAATTTTCGTTAAGGGACTACAGTACGTCAATAGAAAAGGGAGCCCTGCAAGAGGGTGTTCTCAAACAAAATAAGAGCGCACGGGAACAGTAAGTCAAGAAGAGGAAGAACGGGGGAGTGTAGCATCTGTAACAGGGTATTGAAGAGGAAAGAGGCAGCTGCTCCAAGTAACATATGTTCGGTGAACCTAACCCTAAGCCCCCTGAAAGCAGAAGGAAAATAAAGTCCGCTGCAACTCGGGCAGTGAACCAAGCCCCGGCAGGGACCGAGACTTGAGATTATACTCAGCAGCCACTTCCATTAACTTGAATGCCAATACATTAGGTGATAACAGATCACTAATGTCTGCTTATACAATGTTCGCATAAATCGCATGAAATGAAATCTTGAGCCCAACAGCAGACACCGCTGTGCTGGCGGGTATTTACCTGCTAAACGATACTGCACTTAAGATATTTTTCAAACACATTAGTGGCACGTGCTACATACTAACATAAAGGTAGGAGAAAAGCTAGCTGGTATACTGACCACCATGGAGATGAGGGTGATTGCGAAGGCAACAATTGGTATAACTGAGGGCAGCACAGCATGTTCTATTGGCTGCACCATGCCACTCGTGCTACTGTTTTGTACGTCAAGAGCAGTGAACCATCCGCTTTTCTTCCCTGTCACGAACACAAATTGTTTAGAAATGATTTACACACACTCACACAGTATCAACTGCTCACATAAACTCATCGTAAAATTTGTATTATGCTTTATAGTCCTGGCTCTAGGGGGGTGTCTGTGTACATTTCTCATTCACGGCTCTACCATGTGTTTTCCTATTCCATATGAGGACATTAAAAAAGTCGGGTAGAACTTTCGCAACTGGTACATCTTTCAGGGGGAGGGGATGGGGGGGCACAAAATTACCAACTGTGAACCGATTTTCCTGAAACTTGCTCAGAATACGTATTTTTGAAAAAGAAACACATTTTGTACCAACAACTTTTTCGATTTGGGTCTTAGTTTTTGAGATACATAATGGGGTTTATATGTAAATATATATGTCTATTTTGGAAATTTAAAACAAATAGAACTGGATGAGTTTTCATCGCACTACCAGTTGTGAAAGTTCTACCCAACTTTTTTTACTTTCTTCGACATATGGAATAGGAAAATATGTAGTAGAGCCGTGAAAGAGAAATGTACACAGACACCCCCCTAGAGACTGGACTATTAATCACAAATTGACTGAAAATTTTAAAACAAAGAAAAGTATAAATAAAATCATGGTACAACTGAAACATTTCTAAATTCAACTCGATCTTCAGTTCAATTCTATAAACATATTAAAGCACAATGAAACATTCAAAGCAACGTAGTCACACTAATCACAAAGTAACCAAAAACAGTCACACTAATACAATATTAAAACATAGGTAGATTAAAAGAATTGAGCCATATATCTTTATCTTGTCACAATATGTAGTAGATAAGAACTGATTTTACTATCAAGAGGGGTTCAAGTTGATGTATATAAAAAGATTCTAAGCTTTCAATATCTAATCTATTTAGTGCATTTCCTAATACCGGAAATTTGTCATGTGCTACTTGGAGACAACATTGCTATGCGTGGAGTCCTACGGCTGAAGTTGGTACAGTTGATGCCGCAATGCCAGTTATTCTTGTAGAACGGCTTTGCAACGTCGCCCCGACGTACTGTGATGTGCAAAGAGCCCGATAATATTTATATGTGAAGGAAGCATCGCAATCGCGGAAGGAAACTGTCTTCATAAGGGGAAAAAAAGCCATTAACTGTTATGCGGAAGAAGGCAATAAAAATTGAAGTGCTCAGCTCATGGGCCAATTTTTTCGAATAAAGGACCAATAACGGCACTAACGGAAGCAACAGTATATTTTCGGTCAAGAAGTTTCTTAATTTGGGTATTGATAATGATAGAGACGAAAAATCATGGCTAGCTCTAAGTACAGTACTTTTTGCCAGAACGTTAAGCATCGCACACCAAATGCCCCAATGCAGTAACACTTGACAAAGTCTACTATTGCAAGTATAGGTATTTTGAAAGTTAATGAATTGAATAATTGCATAGCAACACGAATTAGGCATGACACATACTCAAAATAATAGATTAGTTAAACGCCTATAGCTATAGGAATAGGTAGCCGTAGGATAATACAGTCCGTGCCACGATAAAGCTTAAACTCACTTTGAAACGTAAGATTAAAACTATCTTTGTTGAAAAGCTAATATTTTCATGTTATGTTTTGGACCATAAATGATAATTTGTCAGAAATTTTCAGCTCATGTTAATGTGTAGTTTTCATTAAAGAAACGTTTGAATACATACTACGATTATTAAAAATGGGAAAAGTAGGGTTTACTTTAAATCATTTGGTTTCGTTTTGATGTTGCCATCGATGACGCCACCTACCATATACCGGACTAGCTACCAAATGCAGCTTTTGAAGTCTGACCGAAGGAGTGCGGTACGCACAAGTCGTGCAGTAGTAATACAAGAACGAGCCAAGGTTTCAGCTCTGAGGCGGTGATCCATTCCTGGGCACCCAACACGAGGGACAGGAAGATGGCTTTAATGCAGTTCGCGATTCGAGCCTCAACTCGCTGTCCAAAAGGGTTATCCAAATAATAACGAGCAGCCACAATTGTGCAACGCATTCATCAGTCTTCGATCCATCCGTAAAAATACAAGTGGATATAGAATGCGAAGCAAAATGAGATTAGTAGGAATGTTGCAATGACCTCTTCAGCAGTGGTGAGCGTAGGCAGAGTACCTCTGTCTGTAGTACCTGGACTCCGGCGAGAACACCACGCTTGAGGCAAAACCGCATTACTCACTCCCTTACCACCCCCTACCACCTACTTCACCACATCATTTACTCCTCGCCACTCCTTACTTCACAGCATAATTTAAAGCCTCACCACCAAAACACTCATCAATATATACATTTTCTGCAATCGATATGCCAAACAAAGCATTTTGTCAATTACGGTTATTTTGCTGGGCGGTTTCAAAATCTTCAAAAACCTGTTGGATCACCAAGCATAAAATTTTCCATCTTCAGCTGAACAGTTGTAGAACGGCCAGTTAATGCTTAAATCGACGTCCTGAGGCCTAAAAGAGCCACTATAGGCTAGAATTGTGAACAGCTAACTTCACGGCAATTTAATATCGACCTTTTTGAGCTCAACTAATAGAGGAAAACTAAACTGTCTGGATTTTATATTCTGTTTACTTCCCTAAACATAAAACTGAAGCTAGCTACCGGAAGAAATTGGAGCAATAAGATAATATGCCTAATAGCGCACCTGCAAATGAGAGCAGCTTGTCAGCAGCGTTGTACAACGCCCAAAAGTTTGGGGCCCAGTAGGCATGAGTCAGACCTCGTCCGAATGGAAACAGTCGCGCCAGTACCTGGAGAGGACAAAACTTAGCAAAATAAAATAAAGAAATTACATATGTTGAGGACAACGAAGCATTTGTCATGTAAAAACACACAACAGAAAAAGAATCTAAGATTGCGGCGTCAAAATTTCGAAAAATGGCGGGGAACATTTGAAAATACAGGAGCCCCTTCAAATAGTTTTCTTTCATCAACAGAAAATTACATGGGTGGGGTGGTGTGTACAAATTCCATGATGGTGGCGGTAGAATTTTAAAAAAGACGGGAAAGGGTAAATCATTCGTTAAAAGAGCCGGAATTGGAATTGACACTGAAAGGGCCGCAATACAAGGAACCGGAAGTAGGCCGAAACCGGAAGAGACGTCACACCCTAAAATGGAAGTAGCTACACCGATTCGGCAAGGAACATTTTGCTGATGCTTGTATGGCTTGTTTCGCAGCTGAGGTATCAATTTCGTTGCAGGGATGTATCATTTCACAGCTGATCTTCAATATTCAACTAGCATCAGCTACCTGACTGTACCGTCGGGAGGCTGAGGCCCGTTTTGGCGTGTCTCTGAGCTACAGGTTTGACGGAGGTGTAGCTATTCAATTTACGACTCCTGGCAAAAACAAGAACGGAGGAAGCAGTCATTCACAACTCCAGAAATGCCGATGATTGTGTGCTGGTAGCCCATGACGCTCGGAGCCTACAGAGCTCGCCCAACCTTCTGTCTGAAATTTACGGCAGGATGGGACTTGTTATCAACATCGAGAAAACTCAAGTGTTGCTACACTGGACAGGCGCACTACGAGCAGAGATCTCTCCAATAGGCATCGGTGAGATTAAGCCGAAATTCCCGACACACTTCAAGCACTGGGTAGCGTGCTTGCTAAAGACTGCTCGGTGGGAGTAGAGGTGGAACAGTGGATCCACAAAGCCAACGCAACTTTCAGTAGAACTAGGCAGCGTGTCATTGACAACTACAACCTGAGGATGGCCAGAAAGGTAGCAGAATGCAGGGCAGTCTGCCTACTAACTCTTCACATGGCAGTGAATCCCAGAACCATGTGAAGTAACTTCAGCACTTCCCCCTAGGCTGCTTGATGAAAATCCTTAGGCTTAGGCCTACCTGGAGGGATAAAATTCCCAGTGATCCTTGAGCGTTCTGGCATTGCCAGGGTGGTAGCAATTCTACTGCGCTCTCAGATGCGGTGGGTCGACCATGTCCTGAAGAAAATACTGATGGTCGCTACCCAAAACATTTTCTTACGGCAACTTTCGGAAGGCTCGCGGAGCATTGGCGCAACCAAAGAAGCATGATAAGGTAAGTAGACCTTGATTTTCAAGTAGGGAGTTTGTTGAGTTGACCTAGATGCGACCCATGCCAATAAACCAGACCTAGCTGGCCATAAAAAAATGACGGCGTTGAATTTTCCACCACCGGGGCGAATTTGCCTCCACTGCTGCAGATCGTATGGAGAACGGGGCGTTCTATTTTTTTCCTGTGTTATTATTGAAAAGAGATTGGGGCTAAGCACTTGGGGCTGTGCGCTAAGCTCCTTTATCGAAAATGACTTCGTTGAATTTGCCCCTACTGCGGGTGATGGTCGTACGCCACAATGCGTTCTAGTTTTATTTGCATTCAGTTCATACTTCATGAGGTGCACCATGTGTCACTCCTCCGCGATAGGTGTTTGTTTAAAGACCGGGTAACATTCTTACGCACGCCAGGGGTCGGAATCACCACTAACAAGGTGAAATCGTCGGCATAATTAACTAGAACGCCTCGGTGGCGTAAGGCCATCATCCGCAGTAGGGGCAAATTCAACAAAGTCACTTTCGATGAACGAGCTTAGCGCACAGCCCCAATCTCTCTTCAACAAAAACACAGGAAAAAATCGAACGCCCCGTTCTCCATACGATCTGCTGCGGTGGAGGCAAATTCGCCCCAGTAGAGGAAAATTCAACGTCATTTTTTATATGGCCAGCTAGGTCTGTTGTTTTTTTGGCATGGGTCACATCTAGGCCAACCAAACAAAATCCCTACAAAAAAATTATGAAGATTGCTCCACTCCTTCAACCACTTATTGGGTGGACAGACATACATACAAATATATATATACGTTGGTGTAGGTGGGCAGCAGATGATTGATAAAGCAAGTTTCGTTGAACAAAAGATGACATATTAGTTTAATTAGCTTTCTTTCCGATCGTTCCAATTGTCGGAAGCTAAGTTTAAGTTTTTCAGATGACATTCTTTAAGCAGTATAAGATCACCACTTGGCTAAAAGGGTTTTAATAAAAGCTGCCATAGTAGCGACGTTTAGGAGTACAACGCCCATAGTCATGTAAGATTCAAAACTGGCTTTGGCCAGGTAACGCGCACGGTTTTATACTTGTCGGCAGGGGCNCACCCTAAAATGGAAGTAGCTACACCGATTCGGCAAGGAACATTTTGCTGATGCTTGTATGGCTTGTTTCGCAGCTGAGGTATCAATTTCGTTGCAGGGATGTATCATTTCACAGCTGATCTTCAATATTTAACTAGCATCAGCTACCTGACTGTACCTTCGGAAGGCTGAGGCCCGTTTTGGCGGTTCTCTTAGCTACAGGTTTGACGGAGGTGCAGCTATTCAATTTACGACTCCTGGTAAAAACAAGACCGGAGGAAGCAGTCATTCACAACTCCAGAAATGCCGATGATTGTGTGCTGGTAGCTCATGACGCTCGGAGCCTACAGAGCTCGCCCAACCCTCTGTCTGAAATTTACGGCAGGATGGGACTTGTTATCAACATCGAGAAAACTGAAGTGTTTCTACACTGGAGAGGCGCACTACCAGCGGAGATCTCTCAAATACGCATTGGTGAGATAAAGCTGAAATTCCCGACACACTTCAAGTACTGGGTAGCGTGCTTGCTGAAGACTGCTCGGTGGGAGTAGAGGTGGAACAGAGGATCCACAAACCCAACGCAACTTTCAGTAGAACTAGGCAACGTGTCATTGACAACTACACCCTGAGGATGGCCACAAAGGTAGCAGTATGCAGGGCAGTCTGCCTACCAACTCTTCACATAGCAGTGAATCCCAGAATCAGCACTTCCCCCTAGGCTGCTTGATGAAAATCCTTAGGCTTAGACGTACCTGGAGGGATAAAATTTCCAGTGATCCTTGAGCGTTCTGGCATTGCCAGGGTGGTGGCAATTCTACTGCGCTCTCAGATGCGGTGGGTCGACCATGTCCTGAAGAAAATACTGATGATCGCTACCCAAAACATTTTCTTACGGCAACTTTCGGAAGGCTCGCGGAGCATTGGCGCAACCAAAGAAGCATGATAAGGTAAGCAGACCTTGATTTTCAAGTAGGAAGTTTGTTGAATTGACCTAGATGTGACCGATGCCAATAAACCCGACCTAGCTGGCCATAAAAAGAAAATGACGGCGTTGAATTTTCCTCCACCGGGGCGAATTTGCCTCCACCGCAGCAGATCGTATGGAGAACTGGGCGTTCTATTTTTTTCCTGTGTTATTATTGAAGAGAGATTGGGGCTAAGCACTTGGGGCTGTGCGCTAAGCTCGTTCATCGAAAATAACTTCGTTGAATTTGCCCCTACTGCAGGTGATGGTCGTACGCCACAAGGCGTTCCAGTTTTATCTGCATTCAGTTTCATACTTCATGAGGTGCACCATGTGTCACTCCTCCTCTGTCGACCACTTATTGGGTGGACGGACATACATACAAATATATATATAAATATACGTTTGTGTAGGTGGGCAGCAGATGATTGATAAAGCAAGTTTCGTTGAACCAAAGATGACACTTTAGTTTAATTAGCTTTCTTTCCGATCGTTCCAATTGTCGGAAGCCAAGTTTTAGTTCTTCAGATGACATTCTTTAAGCAGTATAAGAGCACCAATTTTCTAAAAGGGTTTCAATAAAAGCTGCCATAATAGCGACGTTTCGGAGTACAACGCCCAGAGTCATGCAAGATTCAAAACTGGCTTTGGCCAGGTAACGCGCACGGCTTTGTTCTTGTCGGTTGAGTTGCCAAGTACTAATTGTTAGAATTTCAGTATCGCTGGTAAAACTGTTCTAAATCATGACATGTTGGATAAACCTGTCTAAAGTACATCTCGACCAGAAAGTTCTCTTGACCTTCTTAGCAGGCACTACGTTTTGCAAGCTTTGATCCCGGGTCATTCGTCGCTTGACACGGCCACTGCCGAAAGTGGACGTCGAAACTAGAAACACACAGTAGCGTCAAAGTGCCGGTCTTCGGTGTCGCACTTGTTGGTTGGGGCGTCGTCCCGGCCTACCCTCTGTCGGCAGTCTTGGCGTCAGTTCGCAGAGAGGTGGTGGTCTTATCTATGGTGAAGCTGAAAATAAACGAGGTGCTCGCCACGCGTCCCCTGCCGTCTCTCCCATGGTTGCGGAGTCGGATGGTTCAAGGTCCGACTCCGACTCCTGGTCCTCCAGAATTTCCGATTCCAACTCCGACTCCGACTCCTGGCCCTCAAGATTTTCCGACTCAGACTCCCGACTTCCGACTCCGACTCCTTGGTCCAACAAGTAGATATTTGATGCAAACATTAAACATGTTGAAATAATTTTAGTTATTATAAACATATCAAGTTAAAGATGCTAAGTGTATTGTACATACTATACAATATTTTGCATCATTTGGGAGATTAAATTGAGGACATTAAATAAATTTGGATAAAACTTTCTCACACATGGTACCTACATTATGTGAGGGGGGCAAAATAATCAATTTTGGACCAATTGTTCTGAAATTTGCATAGTACAGTATATGTATTTTTGAAAAAGAAACACATTTT
>LQNS02278170.1:41037561-41052050 GCA_001587735.2 Parhyale hawaiensis
ACATAATGTACCAGGTGCGAAAGTTCTACCCCACATTTTGTCAATGGCCTCATCATATGGAATAGGAAAATACATGGTAGCTATAGCTATAAAAGAGAAATGTACAAAAAAAACTATACACTTTTATATACATTTTTTTTTAAACCTGTTACTGAAAATTCAGAAGTGAATGATATTTGTTTATAAGTGGGATTCCGGAGTCGGAGTCGGGCTAAAAATTTCGACTCCGACTCCTAGAGCAAGTGAGATTCCGACTCCGACTCCACCTAAAGTCCTCCGGCTCCGACTCCGACTCCGCAACCCTGGTCTCTCCACGACCGAGACAACACTGCTACGTCCCTATCGTACTGTGCTCTCGCAGCTGCGGTCTGGCTCTGTGTGGCCCTCGCCTCCTACAAGCACAAGATAAGAGTTTACAGTCTCTCCGTAGTGCTGCCTCTGTCTGATAAGTGCATAAACAGTCTACCATCTTTTCTTGTGTATTGCGCGTCTGACGGCCCTCACTCCTGGGCATTGCTGGGAGGATTCCTTCGGTATTTCAGTCTATGCTGCTCCTCACCCTGCCTTTGCTCATCTCCCTTCACTTTCCCTCCCCTTTCGCTTTCGGTTGGAACTCGCCGTTCGGCACTACATCACCGCCACTAACAGGCGGCCCGCAAACTACCGCCGACTGAGCCGCAAAACACAACCGAGCCACTGCTCTTTCAAAACCAAGCGCACACAATTTACTCTGTTAACTATATATAAAACAAAAATATTTCTTTGAAGTTTGAGTTGCGCAATTGTTCTCATGGCTTGATTGAATCTTCGAATCTATATCCTCAGTGAAGTGAGTGGCTTCAACATATTTTCGAAAGCACTACCCAGTTAATTAAGGCAACACTATATTAACAACAATGAAGAACAAAGGCTTTGGAAACTATCGACAGGGTACCGTTGTTTAGGACCGAAAGCTGCAGTGACAACAGCAACTGCAGGCACAGCCAGCTGAGCCACGGCTTTAGCAGATGTCTTCCACAGTACAGGACCAGGTCCAGGCAATCTGAAGCAGATATTTTGGACCTAACTCATTTATATGATGTACACAACGGGAGTTGCAAACATTTGACTCTTCGGTATGGAAAAGGGTCATTTATCTCCATATATTCCTTATAATGCCTAAAATGCACTTATCCTATCACATGACACGACACACAGAGCATTGTTGACTCCTAACAGTTTAAGGCGCTGCCTTACAGCTCCTTTGGTGATAATTCCTTCAGGTTAATGATCAACGGAAACAAATTATTTGTAAATAAAAAATGCTACGGTAATTTTGAAGCAAAAAGATTATTCATTGGTATCAACTAAGGAAGGCTAAACAATAATAGCCCCCTCGCCAAGCAGCTAGTGCAAAGCTAGCAGTGCAATGGTGATTTGATTTCACAGCACATCTACTTCTTCCTTTTACAGGTAGCAACATGTGTGTTGCTGCATTAAAGACAAAAATAAGAGATTTGTCCACCGCATTCGAGCAATGAAGATTCGTGAGGTCCGTGCACTGGCTCGTCTTTTCCTAGACTATGAAGGGCGGCCACGTATATAATTCTTCTAAACTTAAAGCAAAACCGCTGGATTCATTTCGTACGATATGGTTGTTAAAAGGAAGCGGCCTGGACCTCTCTTTACTCGGTTTAGTCATAGCAGAATAGAGGAATACATCGATGCCGTCCTCTTTTATTTAATGCTGCGCTTCCTCTACGAAGAAGCGGCTACAATTGTTTCATCATTGTATTTATGGTTTTACCACCACACCCACGTCATATAACGCGATCCAAACAGTGTGATTAAGTTTATTTAAATCGCAACAGTATGAATATGTCATCTCGGTATTTTCGCCGCAAGTTCAGTTGGGTCAGTGCACAACTGCTGCTGGTGTAAATTAAGAGCAAAACAAAAAATAAAAAGAGAAAAGTCACAAGACAGAAATACTCATGCGGAGGATCTCTTCAGTGGTCTCTACAAGGGAGCAGGCAGGAGTCTAATAGGTTGGGTCGCTTACCATCATCAGCAACCAACATCAAGCAGCAGAGAGGAAGTATAGAGAACTTATTCAACTCTGCAAAGTAACCATATCAGCAGGAACTAAGATATGATGCAATATCCCCTGCGGAGAAGCTACTCAGGAAGCCCTTGCGGCGTCATGACCAGGATATATGGACAAAGATAGGGTTTGCTACAATATCCCAATAGGGTAACAACAGTCTGGCATCAGTACTACAGTCCATGCCACGATTATAGTTAAACACATTTTGAAACATACAATTAAAACTATTGCTATTAAAAAGCTAATATTTTCATGGTATCTTTGGGACCGTAAATGAACTTTTGTCAGAAATTTTCAGCTCATGTTAATGTGTAGTTTTCATTTTAAAAAAGTTTGAAGATTTTGATCACTTCTCAAGCGTGCCATGGTATTAGCTTTTATAGAAATTTATCAATTGTCATTATCAAAAAATGTTATAGTAAAAATGTATGATTATGCCATGTTTTATTTAAGCAAAGAAGTCCAATTATGTAATCAAACAATAAAGTACATAGTTAATAGTTTACATAAAAACCTTTCTTCTTGAAAACAAATTCAAACCTCTTGACGACAGATTCTGTCAAGTTTTATATTTCAGAACGAGGAATAGCATTTGCAGATGTCTTGATACCTGTCCATTAGTATTCTTTTGAAGTGTATTGTCAGGCATCCTTGCAAACAGCCTACTTCATAATCCTCCACAAGTTTTCGATACAATTCAGATCAGGAGAGCATGCCGGCCAAACCATCAAGCGGTCACCTTTCAATTCTAACGATGACAAGAACACTTGTGGTGCCTTTGCAGAGTAAGACAGGGCATTATCGTGTTGAAATATTAACCTACGACGCTTCTGCAGTTGAACGTCATCCAGCCATGGAAGCAAGGCCAACTCAAGGAGCTGACAATAAGCCACACAACTTATTTTCACTCCATCAGGCTCTAGCACAGGACCAACAAATTCATCTTCAACGATTCTCGCCCTGCTTGCTGGCAATGGATACGTGTATGACGCTCTCGGCCGTTTCCAACCCATCATTTTCCCCAACCGTCGGGTCCGTTCAGAGGTAACCTGGTTTCATCGGTGAAAAGTACCATCTTCATGCTTGTCTTCATATGCTCTCGAGCCCATTTCAGCCGTGAATCCTTGTACCTGGGCATCAGAGAAGGTCGTTTCCAGGTGTAACACTTTTACCCATGTTTCTCATCAAATCTTGTTGTTTTCGACACTTCAGAGTGATTTACTTCGCTAAAGATAGCCTTCGAGGTTTGTCCTGGCTTCTGTAACAATTGCCTTTCATATTACGAAGATCCCGAGTACTAATAGCTTTCAGGACGCCAGAGTCCGAGTGCTCTTTCCTTGGTGAAGGGTCGGCTAAAAAGCGTTTCACCGTGTTAACATGGCGGCCTATTGAAACAGCAATATCCTTGAGGAGTGTTGCTTTAGCCATATTTTTCACTACTTTTGCCTTTTTTCAGCCCAGGACAGACCTCTAGCCCTTCCCATATTTAAAGATTTCTACAAAAGCTAATAGAGTGCCACATCAAATAATCACGTTAATTGCGATAACTCATGAAATCTTGTAGGGATTCAAATGATGTTTCGGTGAAAATATTGCCATACGTGAACATTTCTACCAGAAAAGATCAAAGCAAATGGAAAAGTTGAAGAATCTGTAATACATAAAAAAAACGAGTGAAGCTATTACCGTAGTGCGGACTGTACATAGAAATTCACGTTCTGTGTTTTTATTTATGAATATATTTATATCTTTAGGGTCACGGCAGAAATTCAATTCACGGGTTGGTTCAGGGCGTGGTGTATTGTAAGAGGCGTGGTGTAGTGTAAGAGGCGTGACGTATTATCAGAGGCGTGACGTATTATCAGAGGCGTAACGTATTAGCTACCAGAGGCGTAACGTATTACCAGAGGCGTGACGTATTGTCAGAGGCGTGACGTATTGTCAGAGGCGTGACGCATTGTCAGAGGCGTGACGCATTGCCAGAGGCGTGACGCATTGTCAGAGACGTGACGCATTGTCAGAGACGTGACGCATTATCAGAAGTATGACTTATTATCAGAGGCATGACGTTACAGTATCATGGCTACAGTTCGTCCACATTGTATATAAGCAGACTAAAATTGCATTCAAGTCTATTGCAGCGTTTACTCAAGATTTTACTTCTGCGTGTCACTATGAAAGACGCACGTTTAAGAACAAAGAGAACAGACAAGAGAGAACCTAAGGATAAGAGCGCGAAAAAGGATCAATGAAGAAAATGAAGCAAATAGGAGAAGAAAGACATCATTCCGGCCTATAGTTATTAAGAAAAAACCGATTATTGCGTGAATTATTTCACTCACGGGCCCACTAGTTACAAACATAATAGCCAAGAAAATACTTCTGATGGTAGGGTGTATGTATATATATATATATATATACCTAAAATAATTTACGCCTCCCTAAATCAGTACAAAGCTGCTCGAAGAGACAAAAGGAAGAGACACACAAAATGCCAAAAACATGCGTGGAACCCATGCACGAGGGTGTTCCCATGCAGAATCAGCGCGCATGGGAACAGCAAGTTGGGAAAGAAGAGGAAAAACAGATGAAAGCAAGAACAGTAGGAGTATGAATCGGAAAGGAGCAAAAGGGCACGAAAGATAGGCGTCTCGAAGGCTCATCTAATACCTAAAAGGTACCGTACAAGGTCCCCTAGAGGGCGCTGCTCCCCATGACATAAAAAGGCGCTATCCTAACTAATCTAAACCTATAGCCCACCCTACCTATGTCTCTTGCTAGAGGGGATACCTTAGGAAAATAAAGGATATTTCTAATACAACGAATGATGTCCACTGATATCCATAATTTGGTCAACGTGATCAAATTCCTGCCGACACTTCAGGAATGGAAGCAAAAGCTTCGACCATCAGCCAACAAAACACATGCCTATTTTCAGCCTGGATGGCAGTCTCCACTCTTGAAAGTATTCTTCGTCAGTCAGTAAATAGAAAATTCTCCAGTGAGTAGAAGCTAAATATTTACAGCCTAAAGATACAGTTAGATATATCAAAAGCAGAGCTGGAAAACAGAATGAGATATAGTGGATAAATCTTAAAAGGTATCAAGGACGTTTAGAGAAGACATGTTACATGTAGAGGCAGTGGGAGCACAGTACACGCGTTACACACCTGTGGAGGCAGTGGGAGCACAGTACACGCGTTAAACACCTGTGGAGGCAGTGGGAGCACAGTACATGCGTTACACACCTGTGGTGGCAGTGATAGCACAGTACACGCGTTACACACTTGTGGTGGCAGTGGGAGCACACTCAGCAGGGTTGCGGAGTCGGAGGGTTCAAGGTCCGACTCCGACTCCTGGCCCTCCAGAATTTCCGACTCCGACTCCTAGGTTCAACTAGTAGATATTTGATGTAAACATTAAACATGTCCAAATAATTTTTGCTAATATAACATACATCAAGTTAAAGATGTTAGGTGTTTTGTACATATACAATGATATTTTGCATCATTTGGGATATTAAAGTGAGGCATGAGGACATTAAGCAAATTTTGGTAAAACTTTTGCATCTGGTACATTATGTGAGGGGGGGCATGGGGGGCAAAATACTCAATTTTCTACCGGTTGTTCTGAGATTTACATAGTGTATGTATTTTTGAAAAAGAAACACATTTTACTCCTACAATTTCTTTGATTTAGGCCTTAGTTTTGAGATAATAGAAGCATATGTATACAGTATAATGATATACCTATGCATATTTTCTAAATTTCAAAGGAATAGAACTCAATGAGTTTTCATGCTACAATAAAAACAATGGCAGTTTTGGAATCTTTGAAACATTTTCAACAAAACTACTGAGCTGGCCTCTCCATTTTCTATTCTGTCTAATCACTACCTAACTAAAATATAGGGGGAAATCAGTTTTCGGCTGCATTGAAAAATGGTCTAAAATGAAAAATCCTGCTGTTAGTTTTCTTAGGAATGCTTCAAGGATTCAAAAACTGTCATTGTTTTTATTGTAGCATGAAAACTCATTGAGTTCTATTCCTTTAAAATTTAGAAAAAAATATATGGGTATATATTCATGTATATTTCCATTATCTCAAAAACTAAGGCCTCAAAAAAAAAAAAAAAAAAATTGTGGGAGTAAAATGTGTTTCTATTTCAATAATACATATACTATGCAAATTTCAGAACAATCGGTCTAAAATTGCTCATTTTGCCCCCCATGCTCCCCCCCTCACATAATGTACAAGGTGCAAAAGTTCTACCAAACATTTTCTCAATGGCCTCATCACATGGAATAGGAAAATACATGGTAGCTATAGCTGTAAAAGAGAAATGTGCAAAAAAAAAAAAATATCCACATTTACATTCTTTTTAAAATTTGTCACTGAAAATTTAGAATTGAATTATATTTGCTTATAAATGGCATCCCGGAGTCGGAGCCGGACTAAAAATTCCGACTCCGGCTCCTAGAGCAAGTGAGATTCCGACTCCGACTCCCCTTCAAATTCCCCGATTCCGACTCCGCAACACTGGAGCATAGTACATGCGTTACACACTTCTGGTGGCAGTGGGAGCACAGTAAATGCCTTACACACCTGTGGTGGCAGTCGGAGCACAGTACACGCGTTACACACCTGTGGTGGCAGTCGGAGCACAGTACACGCGTTACACACCTGTGGAGGCAGTGGGAGCACAGTACACGCGTTACACACCTGTGGTGGCAGTGGGAACACAGTACATGCGTTACACACCTGTGGAGGCAGTGGGAGCGCATTACATGCGTTACACACCTGTGGAGGCAGTGGGAGCGCAGTACAAACGTTACACACCTGTGGAGGCAGTGGGAGCGCAGTACAAACGTTACACACCTGTGGAGGCAGTGGGAGCACAGTACACGCATTACACACCTGTGGAGGCAGTGGGAGCACAGTACATGCGTTACACACCTGTGAAGGCAGTGGGAGCACAGTACATGCGTTACACACCTGTTGAGGCAGTGGGAGCGCAGTACATGCGTTACACACCTGTGGAGGCAGTGGAAGCGCAGTACATGCGTTACACACCTGTTGAGGCAGTGGGAGCACAGTACATGCGTTACACACCTGTGGAGGCAGTGGGAGCGCAGTNGCAGTACATGCGTTACACACCTGTTGAGGCAGTGGGAGCGCAGTACATGCGTTACATACCTGTGGAGGCAGTGGGAGCGCAGTACATGCGTTACACACCTGTGGAGGCAGTTGGAGCGCAGTACATGCGTTACACACCTATTGAGGCAGTGGGAGCGCAGTACATGCGTTACACACCTGTGGAGGCAGTGGGAGCACAGTACATGCGTTACACACCTGTTGAGGCAGTGGGAGCACAGTACACGCGTTACACACCTGTGGAGGCAGTGGGAGCGCAGTACACGCGTTACACACCTGTGGAGGCAGTGGGAGCACAGTACATGCGCTACACACCTGAGGAGGCAGTGGGAGCGCAGTACACGCGTTACGCACCTGTGGAGGCAGTGGGAGCACAGTACACGCGTTACACACCTGCGGAGGCAGTGGGAGCACAGTACACGCGTTACACACCTGTGGAGGCAGTGGGAGCACAGTACACGCGTTACACACCTGTGGACGCAGTGGGAGCACAGTGCATGCGTTACACACCTGTGGAGGCAGTGGGAGCACAGTACACACGTTACACACCTGTGGAGGCAGTGGGAGCGCAGCATGTAGACCAGTAGGGCAGGGGCGATGTACAGGAAAATGTGCTTCAGGCACAACAGCACACTAAACCACAAGGTCGCCTCTATGTTGCGGTTCTGCACACAACCATGTCAAGAACAACTCTACACAACTGCCATAACAAAAAGTGAAGGAAGTATTTATAAGCTAAATTATTGTAATTAATGCATGCTACACGAGCGGCGGTGGAAAGCACTACACCTCCATATGAAGCGAGTCTGACAACCAGCAACTAGAGCACCACTCTGAGAGTTCATACTTCGGACAAGTAAAGCAATGTTGACAGAAAATTTCAAATTCGCCCCGAAACCAGGATTTCTTTTCAATCGTCACCAAAACTCAGTCATTTGTCTCTCTTAGGCCCGCTGCAGCCGACTGTCTTATGTCCTGTGTTTTTACTTCACCGCGTTCGAATGCGTTGCTGTGTCTGAGTAAACAACAAAAAGGAGCACTGCTTTCTGAGACGACAGTCGCTAAAATTTTGTCACACAGTCGTGTTTGCAAGGACAATACTATACGAAGTCGTTGAACGCGGTGAAGTAAAAACATAGGACATAAGACTATCGTTTGCATTTGGCCTTAACATCTCCGGTGATTTTCTTGCAGCTCCGCACAAAACCGTTCGAGTTAAGTATTCAACAATTACTGCAAAGTTCATGAAGATTCACTGATAAATTTTTTGGGTTATGTTACTGACAAACATGGAAACAAACAAAAGAGACAAATGAACAAATAGATCATAAAAAATTGGTCATCTTCTCTTCGAAATCTCCCTAACAGGACATTACTTGCAAATTTCATGAATAAGCGCAAGCAACATTTTGAGTTATGTTATCAAAACAAGCAGACAAACAGAGGGTTAAGCGGATCTTAATCAGAAGTCAATCGTTCGTTCTTCCAAACATGCCTAACAGTGCTTGTAAATTTTAAATTTCACGACGCTACCTCCATAACTATTTTTTTGAGTCATCTTAGCGACAGAGATAAAGCGACATACCGGTACATAGGCTGGCAAAAATATAACCTCCTAGGCTGAGGTAGTAATACAATTCAGGCCCTTTTGTCACATCATGTGTTCTTCGGACACGTGCTTGTTTTAAAGCCAGAGAAAGAAGAACCAGGCAGTATTGGAAAGAAATATCTCATGAAATACTGTAGTTCTCTCAAAATGGATGAAAGCTAGTTTTAGTTTGAAGGCATTTTCAACTGCTGGCCACCGGGCTTCATAGAGGCGTTCGTGGCAGCAGCTCGTCGCCGCTAGAAGCAGCTTTGGCTAACCGCAGTCAGCTCCAGCAAGCAGCCAGACAAGAGCTTCCTTATATTTTGGGTCTTCCGCATCTTTCTGTCTCATCGATCGAAATTAAAGACGTTCCAGGGAGGTGCTTTGCTTCAGACGAGGTCCAGGTTGCATTATAGACAATGACGAACAATGCAACCAGCATATATCTACTTCCGAAAACGAGACTGACATAAACAAATTTTTATCGTCTGTCTAGGACTCTATCAAGAAATGAGTATGAATAGATTGGTTGCGGAACGTTCTGAGATCGAAAATTGAAATCAGAGTACGAAGACAGGTAAAACGATTTCTTAAGGTAGACGGACAGCATTTGGCAAGACGAAGTTCATCACTGCTAAGTGAATGGCAATGGATTGGATAGGATTCGTTCAGGGAGTGACCAACGCTAGTCAGAATAACGAGTTTTCTCAGATAATCATCAGAACGTTTTGTTGAGTCCTTGTAAACAGAGCTATGAGTTTACTAAAAAAGGTATAAAAATGTTAGCCTGTTCTCAGTGAGAAGCAGGTTGGTGCGGGCTGATTTGATTAAATGTTGGAAGGTGCTTGTGGGGCGGGTGTGGTGCACTGAGATGCATAGTTTGTTTTCTCTGCTAACCTTACTGGAGCTCGGGGCCATCCTTTGAAGCCGTTTCGGCAGCCTTTTTGTACTGAGGCAGGGGAGGAGGGGGGGGGGGGGAAGGCATTTCCATTTAGACGTGTTAGGATCTGGAACTCTTTGCAAGAGGAGGTTGTGTTGTCCNTCCTTTGAAGCCGTTTCGGCAGCCTTTTTGTACTGAGGCAGGGGAGGAGGGGGGGGGGGGAAGGCATTTCCATTTAGACGTGTTAGGATCTGGAACTCTTTGCAAGAGGAGGTTGTGTTGTCCCAATCCTTCTATGTATTCAAGGGGCGCCTTGCTTGTCATTTGGGGAGGTGTTGTTTGATATGTGACATCAGTGTCTGTGACGGCTTCCTGTTGGCCTTCCGTGGGTGTCTCGGGCCTGCTGGCAGTGCTTAGTTCGGTGGCTTGTTCATTTGCGTGGGATTGATGGGTGTTGCTTTTGTGGGGATTCATGTGGTTCAGCCCCTGCTGTTCCCATTAAGGAGTTACTTAACTGACTTGGGCTCCTCGGTGGGAACTACCCCAGATACCCCTATATTACTAACCATGCTTGGCTCTTAGTTGTGGTGGTGCTTGCCTGGTGCCACATGTTGCATGAATGTGGGTGGTCTTGCTTTCTGTAGTTGGGTTTTTGAGGGTTTTGTGGTGTTGAAGTGCCACTGTGCTGGAGAGTTGTTAATAATGCCTGGCTCTCAGCCTTGGTAGTGCTTGCCCCGTGTTACATGTCCTTACTGTTTTTTCTGTTCCTGGGGGACCATCAATGTGAGTATTTGTTGTTTGTTGGCAGCGTCCCGATTGCCAACTGCGCACTTCTCCGGCTCGTCGCTGGTGGGTACGTGTGCGTTTTCTTACTGGTGCCGGCGCGTGGGGCCGTGCTTGCCTTCCTAGCCGGGCTGTCCTCCTCTTGGTTTGCCTGGGCTTTGGAGGCTGCAGAGATGACAGTTCAGTTCGTATAGCATGTGCTGTTAATCTAGTTTAAGACATCTCTCCAAACTTAGAGGGAATTATAACTCAAAATTCTTTGCAACTGTGAATCGATTTTACGTCCCGTCGCGATCTCTCGTACCTCTTTGCTCAGAATTACACGCTTGGATGGTACCGAGCAAATGTCAGGACTAAACTGAATCTCAGGCCTTCTATTCACTGGAAGCCCTTTCTGCCTTGAACCAGTGCTTACAGGATTAAACCCTGGACCTGCTAATCAAGAGGTGGAAACTTTACAGTTTCGCCACTAACATTACCAGGGCTGTGCAAATTGCGGCTTTAGAAAATAAATTGACTGGCCAGCTTCATGCTTGAATGAAAATATTGAAAAAAGTGGATGCCGCTCATTCCGATGTTGCTGAAGTTGTGACCAAAGAATAAGACATACTGTAGTAGTAAAACGGATATTATTATAAAGAATTTAAGATACAGCAGATTGCCGCCCCTACGCAACCAGCCCAGTAAGAAAACAAAATAAAGACGAAATTAAGACAGGCTAAAATTGGTATTTTGAAGCAATATTTAGCCTGCCTTAATATGTATTTTTGTATGAGGTTAGCGGCCACTTTATAGAGAGCTAAGTTGCTGCAATTTTAGATTTGTTTGTAATTGCAAACAAACATTTATAATAATTAAATTATCAAAATAAATTCGAGATCAATATAAGAGACAATAGCCACTTCTATCGCATGGAAGTAGTCAATTTTGCTAAATCTGCCCAATAGAAAATGTTGGGTTACTGAAAATTCAGTTGCTTCCACTAGTGGAGTCAGGAATCTGGTTGTGCACGTCCTGTTAAAGAGTAGTCAAAGTATATCATCATTTAAATCAACCAACCCTAAAAAGAAAAGCTTTCAAATTTTAATGAGAGTGAGTTAAAATGTATACACGGGGGGAGGGGAAGCACACAGTGTTCACTGAAATATTACGAACCGCGTCGTTGTCGTTTGGTCAAGACACACAAATCTGGCGGTTTAAGTACTCACTGGGATCAAATTTCAAGTTCTTTGGAAGCAATACAGACGCCATGGAGATTAAAGGTGTTGCAAGTATATCTGACAGCCAGCCTAGACCAGCACCAGAAGCCATTCAACCTGGGATGTGGACCTACTGATATCAGCCGGACATCATATGCAGGACCACTCCTATCATTACGATTAAACAGAAAGTCAGCATACATGCTACCCTTGGAGACTATATACAAAGTGAGTGACATAAGAGTTGAGCTTAGTCACGTTTGACTCATACGCCAATCAATTTGTCTAATCTTTCCAAAGGTTTCTAGAATAAACTTTCGGTTTTATCGTAGCGATGTGCGAGTTCCACGTCTACTTGTATGTTAAAGAGTGCGATTGCATAGTATAGCACCGGTATTAGGTTGCACAACAACCAGAACCAGGCATGGTGTCAAGTGAGGGTTGGGTGAGGATCCGGCGGAGCAGTATCGCCAACACCTTGTTGTGGACCCTGCTGCCAAGGCCAACCTATTATTAGCCTACTTCAATGGGAAGCAGAGCCGGGACCGGCAGCGTATTTCTTTAGAGTGCGACCCTGAGCCGAGGTTCTCCGGTTTTGCTCACAGATCTTCTGAAGTGCATCGTCTTCTTGATCTGGACCTCTATAGTACCACTGATCCATTAGGTATATTTTCTCTCTTTCTTCGGAGTGTGACTAGTGTGCGTGCAGCCCCACTCACTTCTGTGTTTCGTCGGACGTTACGGCTAGGCTCCCTCCCGGCATGCGTGTCGCTCATGTGGCGCCTGTTCCGAAGGCCTGAAACTCATCTCGGAATT
Source organism: Parhyale hawaiensis (assembly GCA_001587735.2). NCBI lineage: Eukaryota > Metazoa > Arthropoda > Malacostraca > Amphipoda > Hyalidae > Parhyale > Parhyale hawaiensis. Next base: position 41,050,068 of record LQNS02278170.1, read on the forward strand.
TTGACTAAAGACCCATCTCGATCACACCTGTTTCGTCTAAATTTCACGAACGGTTGGTCTTGTAGAGGTTGGTCGCTTTCTTGAGAAGCAGGGTGTCCTTCGATACAGTATTGTTTTCGCAAGGGCTTGTGAACTTGTGTTGCTTTGCTTCACATTTCTCATGTGTTGCAATTGGCACTTGATAGGCGTCAAAAGGCTAGGTTGGTCTAGCTTGACTTCAGTGATGCTTTTGATCGCATGAATCATCTTTTGTTGCTTCACAAGCTCAGACTGATGGGTGTTGGTGGTTCAAATTTTGCAGTTATTAGTCAGTCTTTGTCTGGTGTACGCCAATGCGAGGTTTTGGGTGTATCTGGTGTCCCACATGGTAGTGTTTTGTGTTCTTTGTTATTCACTAGTGTGCCCGCGCTGTCATAAAATGACAGCGAATAGGCTAATTTGTTTTGATCCTTTTTCATCAACCATGCTTTCCTTCATACAATTGCCAACTTTAAAGATCATCCAGATGAGGGATTACAGCATCCTGATTACCCTAATTACTGAGTATCAACACTCTTATTTTCTGACACAACAATAATTCATTACTTTTGCAGTCAATTCAGCAACACTGAAAAGAATTGATTCAATTTGGTATCAAAGATACCCTAGTGTGTCATATTTGTCCGATAGTCTTTTGGCAATTGAAAGATGTTTCGTCGACAAATGCATCAAAGTTGGAAGTATAGCTGAAGCAACGAAATCATCTGTGGGAAGAAACTACGAATCAAGATGCATAAGAATAACAACGGAAGCTTCAAACATCTTCAGTGCTGAGATTTCAACTTCGGCAATGCAAGAAGTGCATTTAGACTTGAGGCCGCCCGATACTTTGCCATAGATTCGATGTATGGAGAAGGTAATGCTCGCACCAATCAAACTAAGCCTGTGACATCTTCATTTTTGAATTTCAACTGTCCCTAATTAAGATACGTTTGCCATCTTCTGCAAAACCGGCCTATTTTCTACCTATCAATTTTCAATAAAGCTTGAGCGTATGACCAGAGCCTCCAACCTGGGCTAATTTCCGCCTATCTTGTTTTGTTAAAGCGTGACAGAAAATGGATAAACAAACAGATAAATACACAGTGGTCTTTATTATATTGTAGATTGTATATATAGCGAACTTGTTTGATCTTGTTCATAATTTACTTGCTGGTTACACTGTTAATGTTACTTTACTGGCTGTTTGCAAGAATCATAGTTACTAGCTGGACCCGTGAAACTTTGACGGCTTTGCAAGGCCTTTCAGACGACAGACCCGTGAAACTTTCATATTTTAGCATGGAGACACCACACTTGTTCTTCAACACTGGGACTTGATGTTTGATATATTATGTCCATTCTCTTGGTTGATAATATCCATATTTCCCTGCAGTGGAGTAGCCAGGGGAGGATTGTGGGGATACACTCCCTCCCCTAAAAGTGCCACGCACCTTTCACTGGAGATGAGGCCTTGAAAAAAATGTACTGCTTGGGGACTAGCTTCAGTGTCTCGCTGCCCCCCCCCCCCTCCTTGAATTTTGCTAGCACTCCTAGTGCCCATCCCTCACATGGAAATTTTCCATGTCCTAAAATGTTCACTCACAAGATTCCGAGGGCATAAAAATTATTAAAATGACCTTGCCAAGCTGTACCAAGGAGCTTCCATAGAGAAGGAGGGAGCTTTGTGGCCCAGTTACAGACTTGACAGCGAGTCAACAAGATCTCTTATGCCTGAGACGCTCATTGGAGGAAAAGACGAGGGAGCACTGAGTTTCACGGGGGAGCAGCAGACAAATCGAGTTGTAGATATGCGATTGGTGCGTAAGTGACTGGCTGCAGCCATAGGAGACTCTTTACTGATATGCGATTGGTGCATAGGACAACTGGCTGACAGCCATAAGAGACTCTTGAGCTTCAACGGGCTCGGCTACTGGCTCCCTCCTTCTCTATAGAAGCTCCTTG
>LQNS02278170.1:41198703-41208975 GCA_001587735.2 Parhyale hawaiensis
TAGCAAATTATATGCAGTAGTTTGTTGAATGACGAAGTAGCTATTTGATTACATAAGCATTTAAATACCGCTAAACACATGGAATTGTTTGCATTGTCGTACCCATGGCAGTGTTGCCATATCACTATTGCCATCAATTTCAGTAGAAAAACATACGTGTCAATTGTAACCATGATTTTTTAAAGGCTATAGTGTCGAGTTAATTACAGTAATTGGATCAGGTCAGTTACTCTTAGACTTATATCTTTTAAATCTCAGTTATTCCGCGGAACCTGATTTGATAAAGTGTCTGACAAAATCGTTCTCTTCCAGGTGCAACCCTTGTACTAGCAATCACAAATAAATTGAAGAGGTACAAGAGTTTTCCTTTCACCCACCTAGACAAGCGTAGAGGGTGATAACATGTGGTGCTGCATTCTGTGCACCACAAGCCTACAGAGGAAATCACGCTGCGATCAATTTTCACCACTGATCACGGTCCAAATCCGTTGGGTTATTGGCGGCACAGGAGGTAGAGAGATTGGTCGACCTTTAGGAATTTGGACTCGCAGTGGAGCTGATCGATGGATGCCATGTGAAGGCAACCAGTCGCTGAATGGAGAGCGACGTTTTAAACCGTGTGCAACTTCCGAATCGCTTAATGGCGAGCTCCAGAATACCAGACTGGAGCTGTGTAAGTGAAAAGGGGTCGAATAAATGCTTTATACATAACTAAGGAGAGGGCTCTCTCTGCACTGGCCCCAGGGTGTGCCAGCTAGGGCTTTGAGCAATCTACGGCGGCTGGAGGCTCGGACAGAGGTAGAAGAGATGTGAGGTGTAAAAGTAAAGTGGGCGTCATATGTAACGCCGAAGATCTTCTGGCGGCGCTCCAGAGGTAGGGCAGTGTTGTCAACAGTCATTCCCTGGTCAAATCTAGACTGATGGATATCGGTAGTCCATAGTGTTAAGTTGCAATTAGAGGATGAAATGATTTAGACGATGAGATGGCAAGGCCTCAGCAGCTGCCCAGTTACCCATTAAGTCAGAGTGATCTGATAGGGCGGCTATAGGGGTGAGAGGGTGACGATGGGACCCCACGATAGTTAAGCTGTCGGCATGATGTCATAAAGGGACGACAGAGCTGATCCCGAGGCATGGAGCAATCAGAGACGTAGAGGTTTAAAAGGGAAGGCGAGACGACCGAACCCTGAGGAACCTCCGCTTTGACAGTTCAGAATTGGAAACGAAAGCCGTTGTAGAGGCAGTACGCTGCTCATCCCCTGAGGTATGCCACGAGCCACCTTGCAATATTGTGATGGAGTGTGGTGTTTAGAACTGAAGAAAGGACGTCTTCAGTGGGAACGGTGTCAAAGGCGTTGCTCAGATGGATCAGCAAAAGCCACAGTGCGGTCTGGGGGTTAAGGCTTGTTCATGCCATGGGATGCTTGGATGCCCAGGGGTAGCAGAGCAGATGAACACATGGACCGTAAACCGTGTTGGTGAGGAGTAGGGTTGGAATGCCTCATCGATAAAAGGCAGCCGAAGGTGCTACAGGACCTTGGCAGTAGGACACAGGAGAAATATTGGGCAGTAAGAGGATAATTGTCTGCAGGTTTCGATGGTGCCAGGATGGCAATTATGATTACCAATTTCCATAGAGCGGGGATGTCGGCTTGGGCAAGGCAGAGATTGTATAATCTGGTCAGATAGAGGAGACCTCGAGGGCCAAGGTGCTTAATGTGCAAAATACAGTTGGTCAGGGCCTACGGCTGTAGAAGTCTCTGAGGCATCAACGGCCTCCCGAGCCTACAAGAGAGTGTAAGGGATGAAACTATGATAAAGGAAATTACGCTTTCGAAAGACGAGTCTGGCCAGTCTGGGTGAAGTGGATAGGACAGACGGAGAAGGCGGCAGTAAATTGCTTACAAAAGCTTCTGGCTATGTCTGTTTTGGGTAATCGTGCGATATCCAAAGGAAATCGGCTGGTTGGTAGGAACGGAAGACCGCTTGAAGTGGCTAGAACAGTGGCTAGGATCCGCTGTCCTAGCCACTTCACCCATCCCGCTTGCCTGATAATGAGAGGAGGAAGCACCAAAATCTGTTGGGATTGCACCTGGGGTCACAATTTTGGATTATCTGTTTCCAGGCCTCTTGAGCAGCACCGCATAAGAGGTGATCAACTTCATATTGCAGCTGAAAAAGGGAAGGGTCTTGAGGAGCAGTGGAGCGGAGGTGGTCACGGTAGGTAATAGCGTCTTTGACTTCCTGGGTGAGCTCAGGGATATATTCCCTACGATGGCCGGCCGGTGTGTGGTGCTTAATTGGCAGCTGATGCGAGGGCGAGACTGAGAGCCTTCAGTCCGCCACTGCAGTAAGAGGGGAGTGGGAGAGAAGCGATTAATTCCTCGCACTCGCGCGTGAACTCCCAGTTGGCCCTCCTAAAATTTATAAAGGTGCGTCTACGACCGAGAGGTGCAGAATTGCTTGATTCAGCGGTAACTAAGATAGGTAAGGGGTCAGAGGAAAGGGCGGCCGTCATGGACCAGGTGTGGTCAAGTGCTAGATAAGCTGAGATAGCGGTTAGGTCTGGAGAGGAGCCCGGACCATCAAGGGGTACCCTGGTTGGAGAGTCGCCATCGAGGAGAGAGTAAGGTCCGTTGTTGATGAAGTCACTGATCTTCGCACCTCGGGCCGCAGCCCGCCCATCTTCGGTGGCGGAGAACCAATCGGAGTTGTGAGCATTAATCTCAGTCAGAGAAAAGGGTGGAGGAGTTGAGATGGTACCAAATATGTAGCCGGAGGAACATAAATGTTAAGAAGAGCAAGGTTACCCACGACCAACATCTATCAGCTGAATCTCAAGCTACTTGGGAAGCCTACCAGACGTTGTCCTCTCGCAGCCTACCGGACTGTGCTACCGTCGTTCACGACACCTCGTGTGCGAGTTTGTGTACGCAGATCGCGTGAGTGTGAGCGGCGTTTTAAGTTAGCGTGCCGCGCTGCTGGCTGTATCGCTGATTAAGTTAGGTTGCGCTAGGTAAGGTTAGAAAGGTTAGGTTGGGTTAAGTTGGGTTAGATTCGGTTTGGTTAGAAAGTTAGGTAAGGAGGTTAGGCTAAGTATGGGTAGGTTAGGTTAGGCTAGGTTTGGTTAGGTTAGCTTAGGTGGGGTTTATTTTAGTCGTGGCACGCGCAAGAAAGCTTACGTGAACGCAAAGGTGTCGTGAATGACAGTAGTGCTACCGGACTCCCATGCTTTTCCTTTCGGGAGTGTCTTCTTTTCCTGGAAACTGATGTCGATGTCCCTGTAAGCGTCGCCCTGCTGCGCCTAAGGACCTATCCTGACGAGCCCTAACTGATGCTAGCTGCTCCTGGAGCTTCTACTCTCGGCACTATTTGAGACCGTACATAAGTCGGAAACCCCATATTTGGTCGTTTGGGATGTTTGCGGCGGCCCATGTGCAATTTCGAGATCTCCATAGCCTATATCTTAAAATAAATACGAAGAAAGCTATTCTGTCAAAATAAAGTACTTCTTAAGTCAATATTTTCTCAAAGTTAAAGAACTGTAGTTCTCAAAGTTAACGTAATTCTCAAGTGGGTGTAACCCCTAAAATTGATACCGTTCTAAAATTAATACTCTTCTAGAAATGATACGGTTCTAAAATTGATACGGATCTAAAATTGATACGGTTCTAAAATTGATACTGTTCTAAAATTCACATTGCCCTAGGATTCAAGTTGCCTTAGGATTCACGTTGCCCTATAATTCACGTTGCTCTAAAATTCACGTTGCCCTAGAATTCACGTTGCTCTAGAATTCTCGTTGCCCTAGAATTCACGTTGCCCTAGAATTCCGTTGCCCTAGAATTCCGTTGCCCTAGAATTCTCGTTGCCCTAGAATTTTGGTTGCTGTGAAATATATAATTACTTTGCCCAAGCAATTTTCTTTGCATGGGCAAAGTGTTGTCTGCCCTAGTAATTCTATTTTCCATGCAATATAAACACTAAATTTTTATATCTAACTGTGGTTACATAGTTAAAGACGGTTCTAAATCATACTGTATGTCCTTTATGTGAGCCCTTTTCTCTGTAAAATCACCAAAGTGGAATCGACAAACTTAATTAACGAAAGGTGCCTTCCGCACGCTGTTTGTATTTTTTTTTTTGTAAGCCATAACATTTGCAGTCCTCTTAGGGCTCTTAAGTTAGCTTTCCTCTTTATGCTGCTGGCATTATATCTCTTTTTTTCTGTTTTCTTCTTGCAACGAGAAGACTGAGGAGGTATGCGAGTTGGTCGTACGACCCTGCCATCTACGGTAGCCGATCAGCCAACGAGGTCCCCTTCTGGCAAGACACGGTCCATTTCATGAAACCTAATTATCATTTTCCGGTTTCCAATGCATTAGTTCAAATTTTAGCCTCGTGTTTTACTCCACAGTCAATATTTTCGTTAAATGGTTCAGTAACTACAAAACATCAAGATTAATATTTTGAGTAAAAATCATAAAAATCAGCCCAGTACTTTGAAAGAAATAATTGGAAACAGATATTAAGATGAGTGCCCATAGAAAATACGTTTTCTAACCCTGGCCGGGTAATAGATGCATGTTGAGAGAAAGGACTGGGTCTGTCTGCTGTGGTTGCATAAGAGAGTATTTTTTTTTTTCAACAGAAATTTTCGAATTTTCCCGCAGATAAAAAAAAAAAAAAAAAAATGAAGCGTGGGCCATCTATTTGACTTCCTATTTTGAACTCTAGCAGGGGTAAATAAATTTATGATAAGAAAAATCTGGCTCTTGCAACGTGAGAAAAATAAAGATGAATGATCATATCAATTAGTCCTGTATGTTTTTAACCCATGGTGGGTAGTGTGGCAATGTTAGAGATGTAAAAGAGAGAGCGCAACGTGATAAAAAGTACAAGGCAATAAATGAAGCTCGAGACAAATAGTTTTTTATTTCTTTTTGAAGCTTAGAGGGTTAAATAATTTTTTTACGGTTAAGTAAATGGTGCATGCAGCTTGAGGAAGTCATGATAAGCCGTTTGAGCCGAAAATAATAAAAATAGGTGCTGTAGTTTGGGAGAAAAGTCAAGAAGAGAAGTTCGGGACAATTGTGGTCAACTTAGTCTGGCGCGCAGCAACACTGGTTTTGATAACGCACCTTATCTATCGATAACGCACCCATATCTATCGATAACGCACCCATATCGATAACGCACCCATATCTATCGATAACGCACCCATATCTATCGATAACGCACCCATATCTATCGTAAATTACATAGAAGGCACTAAACTCCATGTTTGGGATGTGAGGCATACTTTGCTCAACTCCCCACCCCCCCTTGACCGTTCTTAGGAGGGGCATGGTCCTGTTGACCTCCGGATAAGTCTCTGAGTACAGTGCAACTTCCCGGAGACTTCCAAAACAGAAAAACTTTTGAGGGGAAGTCCCCGCAACTAAGAAATTTTATGAAAACGTAGATTGTGGACAGCATCAGCTGTCGCGTTCTAATATTGCAGCAACAAGATACTCGCTGGAACTGTGGAAATTTTACCAAAAAAAAAAAAAACAATTTTTTTTATTGATATCTCAGACCCGTAACATGTTCATTTTTCTCCATCTATAATACTGAAATAACGTGTAGAAACTCTGCAAAACAAAAGAATTGTTCCGCAATTATAATGCCCTCAGACCTATATCATGCATACGAAGGGTGAAAAATGTTCCAAGTTAGACAGTGAATCTTCTACCAAAAGCCGTGCGCAGACGAGCGACATCTTCGCTGATTTCGACGGGACAATATTGTGTTTAGATCCAATCTGCCGCAACATATTAATACCCATGCACCTGCTAAAGGAGCTTGCAGTCGCAATGTTTTAGGGTAGAATTATCACAAGTTGCCTAAAAACAGAAATGACGAATAGTAATTTACTAAATTTTGTTGTTTGTTTACAAGCCGGTTTTTATTCACTGTGCATAGTGCTCAGCAACCGAAGATTTTGTACAATCTTATAGCTTGTACACGAAGCTTTGTCATGTACCTCTTCTGCTGGCTACTATCGTTGAACCTGAAGACAAGTTCATTTTATGGTTTTGGCATTACAGTTTCAACTGTCACCATTTAAAGCAAATCTTCAAGAAAAACGACGATGTTATGTATACGAAATAGTGAATACATTTCAGGGAAAATTGAAAAACCAGTTGCTTTGAATTGCTCGAAAAAGATAGGTCTAGATCCATTCTGCTGAATGCACCCTTGGAACAACTTTTTCGCCGAGTCTGGTAGAGCATTTATTGGTGAAATGCCACTCTCGGGAATTTTTGCTTCTCGCCTGCATTGGATCCCCGAGGTGCAAGCAGTAGCGGCTTAAATTTAAACGTTCCTGCTTCTTCTATTGATTAATGCCCAGGTCGTATCAAGGATACTACAAGGAAGCCCTAATTATCCTCTAATGCATACTGATGAACGCGTGCCGGTCGTACCAATTCAGTAACTAAGTTAATTAAAGGAATGGACAAGCAGAATTTTAATGTAGATCATACTAATGACTTAAATACTACTTCATTTTGATTCAAAATTTTATTTTAACCAAGCTTTCGACATTCTTAACAAACTAGTGGACCCGTGCGTGAAGAATTCACGCAATAACCTATACGTTTGCCTAATGCCTCTAGACCGGTGCGAAATCTGTTCTTCTCTTATTTGCTTCCTAATTTTCTTCTTTTCTCCATTGATCCTTTGTCGTGCTGTCATCCTTAGGTCTTCTATATAGACAGGCAGAAGTAACATCTTGAGTAGAACACTTCAACAAATTTAATAAACAAAATAGGAGCTTATATGCAATGTGTTCGCTCGGTAGCAAAGATACCGTTGATACCGTCTTTTCACCTCAAATATCCGTTTCATTTGAGGTGCTCAAATTTTGACCTATGAAGATAAAACTGCTTTGTCAGAGGAAAACAGTAAGCTAGAAGAAATATTGTCTACTGCCCGTGAAAACTTATGTTTCGTCGGTTTAGTTGACAATTGCATCAAAGTGGGAAGAATAGCTCATGCAAAGAAATCATCTGTGGGGAGAAACTACGATTTAAGAAGCATGAGAGTGCCAATGGAAGCTTCAGATATCTTCAGTGCTACGNTGCATTCAGACATAAGGTCGCCCTATACTTTGCCGTAGATTCGATGTATGGAGAAGCTAATACTCGTACAAATCAGACTAAGCCTGCGATGTCTTCATTGTTGTAATTTCAACTGTCCCTGCCTAAGATATATTTGCCATCATCTGCAACCCGGCCTATTTTCTGCCTATCACTTTCAATGGAGCTTGAGAGGACAACCAGAGTCTTCAACCTGGGCTAAATTCCGCCTATCTACTTCGTTAAGAGCGTGACACCAAACATATAAATAAATATATATATATATATATAAACACACGACGGTTATTCTTAGTATTAGATGCCGTCGTCAAAGTGGGAACTTCGAAACTTTTTGGTCCCATACTTATGAGATGCAACTAATAGGTATCATAGATACGCTACAACATCTATATTATAATTTTGCTTGAGGCTCCATCCGTCCACATGTCTGTACGTTACACTTTTCAGCATACGGTAGGGGGAACTTCAATTTGCAAGATACTCTCATTTTCGCTGGAATGAAGTTCAACCATAGCTCTTTTCTTTAGCACTTCTTGAAAAAATTCCAGTCACTTTCAAATCAAAGACATAAAGATCATTTCACTCGTATCTTATCTACCGCTTTTCATTTCTGTCACAACACATTATGTTCGCTTTGCTTGTGGAGCTCGACGTTCTTAATACGGCCAGCCAGATATGTAGTTAATCAGATATGTAGTTAGTTAGTTAGTTAGGTTACGCTGTAGGAGAATAGAGCAGGCAGTGTTGGACATATCGGCTCTAAAGTATTCTTTCAAGCGAATGGGAAATGACAAAGGAAATGCAATGACATCTGGAGAGCCGAGGGTTAGGCTGCTCTGACTGAAGAAATTGGCCGACTCTGTCTATCGCATCAAAGGGAGAAGAGAACTGATGGGTGGGCTACTGATCAATATCCACGGGTGCCGTAGGCGTGAAAAAAAAAAAAAAAAAAAATGAGACACGCTGACGAGAAAATTGAAATGCGTAAGATTATAATCGCCAAAATTTTCTGTAAGCAGCAGAAACCAGAGATTAGAATAGGCATGCATAAATACAAGAGAACAATGCAAGAAGTACCGTTGTAAGCAAGATTTACAGATTATTATTATTATTATTATTATTAAAACTTTACGCTTGGGCTCGCACGGACAGGTAATACAACCCAAATGAAGCATCTTGCAACACCGGGAAGCCAAAAACGCTGCTAAATGAAATCCAGCAAAAAACCATTAACAGCTGATTTGAACGCCTGCCGGCCAAAACGACCAAAAGCCGATGCCGGCAACAAATTCCAAACCGTAGCCGACTATTGCACGAAGCACCGACAGAACTGATTAGTTCGACATCTGACAGCCTCCAGTGTAAAAGAGTGCGCTCCGCACGCAGCACGAGTCTCTCTCCCAAAAACTTTGAGGGCAGGGAGAGAAGAATACAACCAATACCTCTCATTGTTGTACACCTTATAAAACATACGTAGCTCTGCTACTCTTCTCCTGTGGGACAGGTTCACTAGATCATTATCAGCACACAGCCTGCTCGCTGAACTAACAAGTCGGTCCAACAGACGCAACTGAGTGTCAGCAGCTGAAGCCCAGACCGGTGAGCCATACTCTAACACAGGCAGCAAAAACGCATAAGAACATCTGCGGGCAACCTGTCACCAAACACAGAATTCACCTTACGCAGGAGCCCAATTTTAGTGGAAGCACGTAACATCAACCTCCTGATATGCGGCTCAACAGTAAGCTTCTCATTAAAGACAACACCAAGAATCTCCAAGGAGCTAGACTCCTGAAGCAAAGGATCATCAATCTCCAGTTGGGGATGCTGGGGTACAAGTGACCGAGACCAACTGATCATCATCGACTTGGATTAAGTTAGAGTCCGCTAGACGAGGTGTGTTAAGGTAGACTGGGTTCGTCGAGCAGACTTTAGATTCGACGGGGTAGGTTTAAATTACAGCTCTACCTTAAGCCAAACGAAAGTAAGTGCAAACATTAAATAACCGTGTAATTTCCACGGGTCCCGCTGGTTTAAAATATCATAATTGGAGAGGCTGATCGAAAATTCACAAGGAGTTACCATAGGTCTATGCATTTCTGATATCTTTTGCTATCTATTGAAACATTTTTGATGGAACTGCGTAAAAAGTCATCTAAGAAGTAACTTTATTTTTCTGTTCACATTACTAGAGAATTTAGAAATCTGATCAATTGATCGAATGCCCTGTATCTCTTACATGTTAATGCACCAAAAAGTTGAGTTATTACTTTTAAACGCTCGTTTGATGTTCTTTTATCAGTGTGCTGATATTTTGGCCAGTTTCTCCAATGTACATTTCATCACAATTTCAACAGCTTAGTTAGTAAAGTACTCCACTTAAATCAGACGACTCTTTTTATCTTCCAGTTGACATTATTTTTTACTTATAATATTTTCTTTATGTATATTGATTAGATCATTCTGAGTGACCAGCAAAGAGGTGTAGTAAAAGTCAATGGGGAGTATATGCAGCTGTGCAACTTCACTGTTGTCTACTGTGCCAGCCGAAGATAATGTTCAATTTAATAGGTGTTACGAACTTGAGGGAAACAAGCATCCATGTTCACGCTTCAGGAGTTCTACTGTAACTTCAGGGGTAGAATTGTTAGGGGTGTTGGTAGAGTTGTTAGGGGGGATGGTAGAGTTGTTAGGGGTGATGGTAGAGTTGTTAGGGGTGATGGTAGAGTTGTTAGGGATGATGGTAGAGTTGTTAGGGGTGATGGTAGAGTCGTTAGGGGTGATGGTAGAGTTGTTAGGGGTGATGGTAGAGTTATTAGGGGAGATGCTAGAGTCGTTAGGGGTGATGGTAGAGTTGTTAGGGGTGATGGTAGGGTTGTTAGGGGTGATGGTAGAGTTGTTAGGGGTGATGGTAGAGTTGTTAGGGGTGATGGTAGAGTTGTTGGGGGTGATGGTAGAGTTATTAGGGGTGATGCTAGAGTCGTTAGGGGTGATGGTATAGTTGTTAGGGGTGATGGTAGAGTTATTAGGGGTGATGCTAGAGTCGTTAGGGGTGATGGTAGAGTTGTTAGGGGTGATGGTAGGGTTGTTAGGGGTGATGGTAGAGTTGTTAGGGGTGATGGTAGAGTTG
>LQNS02278170.1:41209174-41219645 GCA_001587735.2 Parhyale hawaiensis
GTAGAGTTGTTAGGGGTGATGGTAGAGTTGTTAGGGGTGATGGTAGAGTTGTTAGGGGTGATGATAGAGTTGTTAGGGGTGATGGTAGGGTTGTTAGGGGTGATGGTAGAGTTGTTAGGGGTGATGCTAGAGTTGTTAGGGGTGATGGTAGAGTTGTTAGAGGTGATGGTAGGGTTGTTAGGGGTGATGGTAGAGTTGTTAGGGGTGATGGTAGAGCTTGAGGGGTGATGGTAGAGTTGTTAGGGGTGATGGTAGAGTTGTTAGGGGTGATGGTAGAGTTGTTAGGGGTGATGGTAGAGTTGTTAGGGGTGATGGATCACTCATTATCGTAAGTAAGACGTTCTTTCCTCAAGTCAGGGAGGATATATAGATGTTCTGCAGTGCAACTGACGGTCAGTGTTTCTGTTTAAGGAGGGCATGAGCCTAATCAAAGAAGGATAACGATCCTTATCCTTTACGAGGGCCACATTTATGAACAGCCTTTCGTTTTAATGCCATACCTCAGATAACCTTGGGTCGCCAGTAACAGTACACTTCTCTGCGCCCTCTAAGAATATTTTTTGCAACACGAACCAATGCATGTGGGTAGCTTAACAGGGGTGCGCGATCAAGGTGATTTTTTTTCTTTTAATGGATAGCTAATTTTTTTCATGAGACTGTGACGTTGTGAGACAACCCCGTAAGAGAGTTCAGCTTTTGAAGTTCCATTCTTTGAGGGACTGGAGGGGAGGCTGCGCTGCTGACAACTTAACAAAAAATAACGAAATAAAAATGAAAAATAAAGTAGCCACCGACAGCTGCAACAGCAGAGCAGTCGCTTCCGCAGCAATTCTAACTACCGGTGTCGCCGCTCGATTTTGGACGTCAGTGATTGGGTAGACACTTCAAGCCTTTGTTTGACGCTTGCCTTGACCGCATCTTCAGACAGGTGTCCTGGCTTTGACTTGTTGACTCGAGTATCAGGAGTTGACTCTTAATTAGTTACCTGTGAGACTTCAATGAACTTAGTTCAACTCCGTAAAATATAAATTTCAGTCGACTCAACACAATGGGGCCGCTTCGAGCACCTGCAGTACGGTTCAAAGTGACGAAACTCAAGTTCCTTGCTACATTTCTAGACTAGTCAAGTCAAGTGGGTTTGGTTTAGATTGGCTTTAATGACCCAGTCGAGCTGGCGGAACGTTGAGGATGGCCGTCGAAGTTTAGCACCAGGGAGTGATTTCATTTAAACTTTTCCGGTCACTGGCAGCTGTGGTGTGGTCATAGCTGCAAAAAAAACAATGGTAGGGCGCAATCAGTTACCACGGAGATAACGGAATAAATTAAGCCTAATCCGCTTGACTTATTCGCATTTCAGAAAGGAGTGCTTGAATGTACCACTTTAATTCGTATTACAGGTGTTTGAAACAACCCGATCACACTTGAGACGACTAAAAGTTTTCTTTATGAGCAGTACTGTATTTGAAATCTGTAAAGCTATATAGGGGGTACTGGCCCTAGCCTGTTCGACCCAACGGCAAAATGAACGCACCTGTAAAAAAATCCAGACTACTTTAATTCAATTCGCTTTCTTTCTGTCAATCATTGGCGTGAACAAATATTGCAATTACAGCGCAAATGTTGACCGCTTGTGCTAACTTCTGTAATGCTGTCATTGTTTCCGATATTCCGGTAAGTGAGGTGTGCTGAATTAGTTACATCACGCACGGGCTTAATATATTTGCATGGTCAACTTCACCGCCCCTCCCGTAGGATTGTTCGGCTGCGTTCGACCGCAGACCGTCTAGATCGATGGCTCTATCGACGGACTAATCTTATGCAACGGTCTGCGCTCCCAACCCTCTCCATTTCAGGCTAGGGCTAGTACCCCCTAAACAGCTTTACAGATTTCAAATACAGCACTGAATAAGCCCGTCTGCCGCAGCAGGAGCTCGCCTGCCTGGATTGTATTCGCTCTTACGATGTGTGGTATCAGCGCTCTCACCTGTCGCTTATTGGCAACATTTATTAAGCTAAACATTTATTTTTTTAGCCTCTCTACTAAACTGAAGTTTAACAATAATGTATTCCGAAGTATGCAGATCGGACACTAATAGTATTTGATACTGGTCAGATCAGTGTATTCCGGTAAAAAAAAAATCACTTGACGCATGTGACAACCAGAGTGCATATGTGTGTGTGCAGTCCAAGGTGCTGCCCTGCACAGTGTGTCTTCTCCCAGACTCCCAGCCGCCTCACAATTACGTGATCTCACACAAAGACCTCGGATAACAATCACAGGATAAAAAGAAAAGCAATGCTGGCCATAAAACATCGCCATCAATTCGGAAATTGAAGTGAGCAATCAATATTGAACAAAGCCAGACCCGACCCAATAAAACTGATAAGACACTCGTGTCCAACGTTCACAGTTTAGGGGAGACGTTCTGGAGTCTCGTACCAAAGGATAAAAATAAAGACAAAGTGAGGCCATTTGTTGAACTACGCCAAGCTCTGAAACGAGTTTGACGTTGCGTGAAAATTTTGTTCGTGACTTGCGTATCTATTAATTTACTGCGTCTTTAGGATACATCTGAATATTGCTTTGAATTGAACGAGTGATCCATCATGCAGCTATCTATTGACTTCGATATCTGAGCTAAGAGAGAATTTATTTTTGAATGCTAACTAAAATAGGAAGCAGCGCAAAACACGCGGAGAGACCTGATGGAGTGAGCTGGTGCAGGCAAATCGTGAGTGGAAATTTCTTAGATTTTGTAGAGAGTTGGCAGGAAGCGAGATGGTCTGAGCTCCTATTGGCCAACGACTTGTGGCTACTTTGTAGCAACATACATACTGTGGTTCGTTGATTATTTATTAACAAGTGCGTTTGTAGGAACTTATCAGGACTAAATTACAAGCTGGCTAAAAAACAGTACCTATTGTTTTTTAAGTGAATTTTTTGGGGATGTTTTTTTATGAGTGGATATTTTAATATCAACCCTGGTCACCTGTCGTAAAGCTTCATGTTTCTCTCCAAATTTATATTGCGTGGTTGCGGGGGGGCAATTATTGACTTCAATGTGAACTGGTTTCATTCACCGCGTAAATCGCGCGGAAATAACTTACTTTGAGCCAATTGGGACTGTGCGAAAACGCACAAAGCTGCGAATGATGAGGAAAATTTACAGTGAACTACAAAAGTGCAATATTATGGACACATTTTTTGCAAAAATTTAACTCATATACTTTCAATGAGGCATATTACATTATGAATACAGGGTGTCCAGGAAAGATTTACCCATTTTTAAGATAGCCACAAAACATTTAATAATTGATAGAAATAACTTTTGATTGTATATGACGCTTTTCAAAATTCTTTTGAATGATTCTCTTTTGTTTCGCTAATTTGTAGACAATACTTCTACAAAAATGGCGTCTCAAGCAAAACGACATCATATTGTTGCCTTAATAACAGCTGGTATCGCCAACAAGGACATCATAAAACAGCTCCATGTGTCGCGTAAGACTGTATATAATGTCTGGAAATGATATAATGATACTAATGCAACATCCAGCAAGAAAATTCCAGGCCGCCCACGAACTGTTCGAACCAAAAAAGTGGTGAAAGCCATTCAGAGGCGAGTGAAGCGGAATCCTCGAAGGAGCATAAGAAAAACTGCTAAAGAGTTCGGGATTTCAAAATCTTCTATGCATATGGTGTTTAAAGATGATTTAGGGTTTAAGGCATACAAANATGGGTGGGTATATCAATACCAACCCTGCTCACATCTGTCGTAAAGTTTCATGTTTCTCGGCAAATATATATTGCGTGGTTGCGGGGGGGGGGGGGGCAGTTATTGACTTCAATGTGAACTTGTTTCTTTGGCCACGTAAATCGCGCGGAAATAACATACAGTGAACCAATTGCGACCGTGCAAAAACGCACAAAGCTGCGAATTACGAATAAATTTTACAGGGATCTACGAAAGTGCAATATTATGGAGACATTTTTTGCAAAAATTTAACTCCTATACTTTCAATGAGGCATATTACATTATGAATATACCTCGACCCCACATAGGGCTATTAATATTGCAGATAGCTTCATTTTTCGAATTTATTGATTACTTTCATTTCATTAGCAAGTCACGGAGCAAATATATATAGATGGAGCACCAGAACCCACTAAATTCGATGAAGAACTAAACAGTTAGAATTTGCATTGCATCATATTCCGTCACAGGAACAGCTCTCCCAAATAAAACATGATATTCTATTAGCTAAACTCTTCAATGTTGCGATAGCACCCAGGTCAAAAACTATCGTTGATTTTGAGAAGTAGTAATTTAGACAGGGAGGATCAAGTTAGCAGAGCTTCCTCAGGTCAAACTAAGGTAAGCGAAAATATTAATTACCCGTCGAATTTTTACGTGTCTAGCTAGTCAAAACTTACGTTTGCTCCCAGTTTGCGACAAGTAAATTCATAAATTCAGTTGATGATCAAGGAAGCCCACACGAAGCAAGGATTTTTCACGTGGCAGAAGACAATTATTTATTCTAACTTGCTGTCTTTCTTTGACGGAGTAGTTTTCGTTACATGAGAAAAATTAAGATGTGCTGAAGGCTAATTCTTCGGTATCTAGGATACGTTGCTGGGTATTTAATTAAGTTTAATAATGTTTTGCCGTTTAATAATGGAAAACTTTTCCGCTTGTAGAGAAGGTGGGGGACGATTGCACTGTTTTGATGAATTGAAAAAGAAAGCACTTTTTTTATGACATTTTGTGTCTGCTGTTGCAGCGAATCCTTCGGAAAAATTAGTAATAAAAACATGTTAACTAAAAAAGGGTCTTTAGTAATTCCTCGCTGTCATTTTTGACAGCACGAGTTTTCCAGTTGTAATAGGATTGGCTCCAAATTTTTCTCAATGAAGTCCAAACGCTCTATAAAAAATCCAAACGTACCAAAGATATTGGTACATCTAAAAAAAAAGTCTCTGTGAATTTATCAGAAATTCTAATTGTTTTGCGTACTCCAAGGTGAGTTACTGCAATTTAGGTTGAATTTACAAACACGTTACGGGCGTAATTGAATAGAACTCATATAACTATTTGACTATTTGGATTCCACCATTACTTAATTAAAACCGTAATTGCACCTGATTTTTATTTCTAAGTTCACTAACTAATACTTAGAAAATGTAATGTTTATGCAATTGTAGCTGTATATTATTCACTGCTTACTAAGTGTTTCAAATTCAGTTATTTTATAGTTATGTGATTAGAATGAGAAACACCTAGTTTATATTTTAGTTACTAATAAAAATCATATTTTCTGTATGGTGGTCAGATTTTCTTTTAAGTTTTCGTGGGGCAACTGCTCTTATTTCGTGATTTCGTACTCGTCAATAAAATCTACAATATAATAAAGACCGATGTGTATTTATCTGTTTGTCCATCATCTATCAAGCTTTAAAAAATAGATAGGGGGAACGTAGCCCAGGATGGAGGCTCTGGTCGTCCTCTCAAGCTCCATTGAAAACTGATTGGCAGAAAATACGCCGGGTTGCAGTAGATGGCAAACGTATCTTAATAGACAGTTAAAATTAAAAATGAAGATATTGCAGGCTAAGTCTGATTCGTGCAAGTATTACCTTCTCCATACATCGACTCTATGGTAAAGTATAGGGCTGCCTTAAGTCTAAATGCACTTGTTGCATTGCCGAAGTTGAAATCTCAGCAATGAAGGTATCTGAAGCTTCCATTGGCACTCTTATGCAATGCATTTTGATTCGTAGTTTCTTCCCACAGTTGATTTCGTTGCATCAACAGCTATTCTTCCAACTTTGATGCAATTGTCAACGAAACCGGCGAAATATGATTTTTCACGGGCAGTAGACAATTATTTCTTCTAGCTTACCGTTTTTCTCTGATGAATCAGTTTTCTCTTCATAGGTCAAAATTTGAGCACGTCATATGAACCAGATATTTGAGGGAAAGACGGTATCAACGGTATCATTGCTACGGAGCGAACACATTGTATATAAGCTGACATTTTGTTTAAGTTTGTTGGAGTGTTTTACTCAAGATGTTGCTTCTGCCTGTTAATATATAGCAGACCTAAGGATGAGAGCACGACAAGGATCAATGAAGAAAATTAAGAAGCGAGTAAGAGAAGAGGAGATTCCGCACCGGCCTAGAGGCATTAGGCAAACATATCGATTATTGCGTGAATTTTTCACGCACGGTCCACTAGTTATTTAATTATATTTACAGTGGCGTAACTACTGAACTTACAAATGAGGTGATTTTCGCGGCCTTCAAGCGGCTTCCATCACCGAATTACGGCTGTAAGTTAAATGTATTTGTTTTTTTTTTTTACCATTTTTCACAATTTTTTTGCACCTTGGACCTTGCAAACGCCTAATGAGTCCCTTTAACATGCCTTTAGGACCAACTGTATGTGCTTTTCAATTGTCCCATAGAAGTTTCATTTACCCCATTGGGACTCTTTGCCCTAATTTAGCCCCTCTCAATCTTCTGCAGTTTTCGTTCGATTGCAGTCGTTCTAGTGCCAAACTACTTTTTTAACTTATGTCAGGCCATCCGGATCGTTTGGTCAAATTGAGTCAATTACCTTCTTAAATGACCCATCGAGACAAGTTGTCTCAAAGTGGCTCCACCTCTCTCTCTTCCTCTCTTTTTGTAATTTTGAATGGATTTCACCCGTTCCGACGTGAAATGACTCCTTCAACATAATATAATGTCATCCGGGCCATTTGGGCGGTAGCTCTTCATTTGTCCCAAAGGTACAGTTTGCCCCTTTTGGCAACAGCCCATCCCTAATCTTCCAAATTTTTATCCGATTTCAGCCGTTCCAAAGCCAAATCACTTCTTTTAGCATAAACCTCGTCCGGACTATTTACGACCATAACGCCAGATTTGATATAATGGAACCGCTTGCCCCATTCTGCCCTAATCTGATCTCTTCGCATTTAAGCAATTTACAACCAATTTGTGGCTTTCAATTGCCAAGCCAAAATGCATCCCATGACTCTGCTATAGTGCAAGCTCCAGATGCTTTCTGTTGTCCTATGTAAGACTAATTGCTCTATTACAACATTTTCCCTACTTCAGCCCCTCAATTTTCTGCTACTTTCGTTTCCCTCGAATAATGCCGCTCGCTTAGAGGCAAACTACTTTTTCAAGCTCCATCTCAGGTCATCGGCACTATTTACTCCCTTAGCTCTTATACGTCCCACATCGAAAATTTGGGACCCAACTAAAGAACGGGGGCTTTTTCCGCGGCAGTGTTTGCGACCACCGATAAGTCCTTATGTTTGGTTAGGAATGTAAGGGTTAGGTCTGTAATATTACGTTAGAACTATGTCAGCGAGGCACGTTTAAGAACTATTACAGGTTAAGAAAGTTTCTACTCACGACAACTGCAGTGACTGCCGTCAACAGCGTCGCCGAAAAGGCAGCGAAATTAAGTCCGGTCAGTTTGTCCAAAAAAGGCCCCAACTCTATATTTTGGCTATTTTTCTTCAATTTCAGCCGTTCCAAAGTCAAGGGACTCCTTTTAACGTAACCAAGCGTCATGCGTGCCAGTTGGGACCATGGCGCTTCAGCTGTCCCCATGGGACAGTTGGTCCCATTTTTAGCCATACCCGGCTGTAAGATAAACGTCGGACCAAACTCTAGGCAAAGCAATGTAGTTCAAGTATAACTAACATATTATTAGATTTCATCAAGAAAACACATTCCATCCATATAGCCCGTAGCTTTCTGTATAGTTATTGTGGGTTAACCAACTTACCAAAGCGATACTTCTTACCGTACTTCTTCTGCTTAATTGATTTGTTTTCTTACACACTTACAAAACCGGTTGGCGTTACCTTGTTTATCAACCGATTTTTATCGCTTATACACCAAAGTGCGTTTCTAAAATTTACGCCTGTCTGCCTCCAAAACTAATAGGGTGCAAGAGGCCCACAATGAGGTGCAATGGGAAGTCGCATGTAAAAATGGAATTAGTTTACTTGATTCACCAAGTAAGCAAATTTTATTCATATTTTCACTTTGCATTCAATCAACTCAACATCCACAAGCTCACTCACCAACCACCTCTCTCATCCATTCGCACCACTCGTCACACACCGAATCACTACTGCTCCAAGCTGCTCGTTAGTTCATAAATTAACTCATAACTGTACCCACTAACTTATCATTTCACTCATTACGTACAACCTCACCTCGTTTAAGAACTCATTACTTTTTGAAACACTCGCTAGCCCACACATAACTTGATTGATCAACCAATTATTCCTTGCCTGACTCATAACGCTTTGCCACTTCTATTGGTCCTTTTTCCACTTATTCCTTGCCTCACCCAATCAATCTACTCCTTACGTTACTCATTGAATCAAAATCTTGTTTCTAATGCATTGCCTTACCCACCAGCTCATAATCGTACTCACCAGCTCATGATCGCACCCACCAGCTCATAATCGCACCCACCAGCTCATAATCGCACCCACCAGCTCACAATCGCATCCACCAGCTCACAATCGCATCCACCAGCTCATAATCGCATCCACCAGCTCACAATCGTACCCACCAGCTCATAATCGCACCCACCAGCTCATAATCGCACCCACCAGCTCATAATCGCATCCACCAGCTCACAATCGCATCCACCAGCTCATAATCGCACCCACCAGCTCACAATCGCATCCACCAGCTCACAATCGCATCCACCAGCTCATAATCGCACCCACCAGTTGAACACATCATTCACCTCTCCCACAAAACCAGTGCCTCACCAACCCTCTCACTGCCTCACACACCCACTAATTATCTCACCCACAAACTCATACCTCATCCATAAACTCTTTTGCTCTACCGACGAACTCATTACCCGACCCACAAACTCATTATCTCACTTATCAACTCATAACTTTACTCAACAACTTATTACATTACTCAACTGTTTAGATCACCCACAACTCATTACCTTGCCATTCAGCTGATTACATCACGCATAGCTCATTACCTTACCATTCAACACAACTGATTACCTCGCTCACAACTGATTACCTCACCCGCAACTGTTTACCTCACCCGCAACTGATAACCTCATCCACTACTTATTACCTTACCACACAGCATAACTGGTTATGGGTCTCTCGCGGGTGTTTTGCTCCCCCCGCAACTTTACTTTCATTTCCTACACCACTCAGCTCTCCCACTCTGTCCAACAGAATTACTTTAGATATTTTCTCGAAAGGACTTTGTTTCTTCGGCCTCAGGAATTTCAGTTGGTTGAGCCAAACTGCCTTCTTTGAGCTAAGAGGATAGTCGTTTCTGGTTGCTCTCAAACATTCGGTTTTGAAAATATCCTTTATCCGCTGCTCGAATTTTCTTCCTTTGGCAGCTCGAGCTTTCATCTTTTGCCGTAGTGTCTCGGCCACTGCGAGGCGAGGGTACCATGCTCCTCAAGCTCCTACTTTCTCGCTAAAGAAGACAATTTTGCTGGGTCTTTCAGTTTTCTTCTATTCATTTGCTCAACCATCGCCAAATCCCTTGGTTTCAGTTTGCTCATCATCTCTGCGACAACAGTTGCTAGGGCACAAATAAGGCTGCTCGTCAATGTGATATTTCCAGAGCGATCGCTTTATTTGCCTCGGTCGTGGCCGCTTGCGGGGCAGCAACACTACATATTTTAAGCATGGCAGTCTTCTTCATATTGTTTTCGCCAATTTGCTTCACTTAATCCTGGGTTAGAGGGCCATATATTCGACTTGCCTCCGGTCGTGGAATGATCTGCTAATTTGACTCACTCTGTTTATTATAGGAAAAATGCCCCGGTAAAGAAAGCCACCCGGAAAAAAGCCCCGGTAGGAAAAAAGCCCCGGCTATATCCTAATGTACATTTATCGCCCATACTTAGTTATTTTGAAATGAAAATAAGTTAAATTATACTACACTGCATTTACCTACCTTAACCTAACTTAGTGTCGCTTTTTCTAACGCAGCCTAATCTAACCACATATATGGCTTCCGAAATGGAAGAAGCTGCCTAACAAACCTACTGGACTTTTTCTCAAAAGTAACAGATACTAAAGACAAAAAAAGGGCGTAGACCTTGTGTATCTAGACTTCCAAAAGGTTTTCGACAAAGTCCCCCATCTACGGCTAATGAAAAAAATGGAAGCCCATGGCATCTGGGGAGACTACGATGGATCAGGGCATGGCTTACGGGTCGGCGGCAGCAGCGAGTAAAACTTGAAGGAGAGACGAGTGCCTGGACGCAAGTTACATCAGGGGTTCCCCAAGGTAGCGTTCTTGGTCCACTTCTGTTCTCAAGTTACATCAATGATCTCGATCTTAACATCCGTAGTAAAATCAGTAAATTTGCGGATGATACTAAACTATGTCATCCTGCCACGAAAAGAGCCGAGCTCCAACAAGACCTTGACCACCTCATG
>LQNS02278170.1:41224230-41265990 GCA_001587735.2 Parhyale hawaiensis
AAAAAAAAAAAAACTCGAACACTATGGTATTCGTGGGACAGCAAATGCATTATTAGCTAGCTACTTATCCAACCGTGACCAATATGTACTATGTAATACCGTTAAATCTCAAGTTTTCCCTATTAAAATTGGAGTCCCTCAAGGAAGCGTACTCGGACCGTTGCTTTTCATCATTTTTATCAATGATATAACTACTCTTGATATGAAATGTGTTCTGTTTGCAGATGATGCAGTTTTCTACACTACTAAATACAATTTTCTCTCAGCCATAGCTGCCATAACTGATATCCAACATATTCTAAGTAAACTGTCACAATGGTTAACTCAATATAGATTGATTGCCCATGAGGATAAAACTAAGCTCATGTTATTCACTCCATGTTCTCGTCCTGACTTTCCGACGATTCATTTCAACGGTAAAGAATTGAAATGGGTGTCTCAGTTTCGATAATTTGGTTTCGTTCTTGATGATAAACTTAATTTCAAAGCACACTTTGAGGCGTTAGGCCGAAAGCTCAGTAGAGTTCGTGGTATAATATATGCAATGTCTAATTATGTTAATCGTGATTCGCTGAAACAAATTTACTATTCATTAGCTTATTTCTTTTTAATTCAAAATGTTATCATCTGGGGTGTTATAGCCCCTTATTGTTACATTCGTAAACTAGAAGTTTTGCAAAATAATATACTAAGGCGAATACTTCGCGTTAAACGAGGTCGAAATAATGTACCGTTAATGAATCGTAGTGATATGTACCGCGATTTACAAATGTTACAACTTCAAGATGTGTATAACTATTCGCTTCTTACGTTTTTTCGATCGTTCATTCATAACCATTCTCTTGTCTTTAGCTAATATTACGGATCACTCATACCTCATCAAAACTACGAGATGAGACGCTTCATTCTTAATCTTCCAAATGTTCGTGTTGATGTAGAGAAACGTTCAACTATTTTCCAAACCGTGTCGCTTGTTAATCGGATTTCAAATCTCTTATTAGATCCTATGTCTAATGACGCCTTTACAAAGCGGTATGAGGATCATGTTATGCAATTGTATTAGTCTAATTACTACTTGTTACCCAAAAAGTTCAACAAATTTTCTATGGGTTATGCAGATATATTACTGTACGTATATTGTACTCAGAAAGTTTTCATTATTGTAATGTTTATCTGTGTGTAATAAACCTATCAAACCTAAACCTATCAAACATGTTTGTACTTCAGTTTTATTTGTTAACGTAAGTTCAAGAATATTTTTGAGTACGCTAAGGGCGAACTTACTAGGTATATCTCGGGTTAGTGCATTAATCGGGTAATCCAGAACTTCAGTTGCTTAATGTAAGTGCAACACCCTGAAGAAATTAAAGATTTCCAGTGGCCCCTTAGCTTTCTTCTCAACAGCTGATGTCATTGGTTGGAGGTACGAAGGGCTCTGTAATTAAAAGACGCAGCTCACAGCTGGGGAACTGTACGCAGTTGAGCCTAACCGTTATTATCGCAGTTTTCTTTGTGCTGCTTCTTATTTTTCTATTGGGAAAGAAATCTCTCTCCGATTTCGTTTCATTTCAAACTTTTTCTTTGTGAGTTTTCAGTTTTTGAAAAGCCTAACCCTTGCCACCATTGTGGAGGCACCACAAAAAAATTGCCCTAAAAAATTCGGCGGGGCGACAGGCAGAGAATCGATATTTGCACAGTGCAGAGCGCTGCTCTGGCCGTCCAGGGCAGGGTTAGAAATTTTCTCCATGCGCGCACTAATTACGGAAAGCGGAATGTAGTAATTTGATGTGAGCGTGTGTTAGTGCTTCATGATAGTGGCTAAGATTTGCGAATTTTTCTCTGCATCCATGTCCAACACTTTAATTAATTTCTCCAAATACATGTGCATTTGAGCAAAGTAAATTGATCGACTTGATGTCTTGCGAGAAAATCGAAAAACCTGATTTTGGCGATTGTTGGATATTACCACAATTTGTCATCGAATTTTTCCGTTTTTATTAGATATAATTTTCTTTTTTACCTGCGTTACATGGACGAGAACTGTAGAATACCTATAAGCTCCGACTATACTTCATATTGCACAATTTTGATCTATTAATATTTAGTTGTGCTTACGCATCATTATACGGAATTACTTTACAAAGACAAAAGTTTCTTGTCTAGTTCACACGAAAGCACATTTTTATTAGTCATTTCCAGGAGTAAATTGGATGGCAATTATAGAACACTAATATCTGGCACTAAAGAATGGACAAATATATTGAGTTATGCAGTCTTGTGCGACTTCAGCTTTCAGTTGGCCGATGTCCACATCTTTAGGCCGCCATGAGCGAGGTGCATCGCTTACTGGAAACTTTCTGATTGAAGTCGAGTAAGATATTCCTGGCACACCAGCTCTGAAACAGAATTCTCTTCATACACACTGCATATCTTTCGGCCAGGCCTGCTGCTTTCTTCCTTTTTATGAGTTAAAAACCTAAGATGCCGATGGTGCTCCGGCTGATCCTTCATTTCAGTGGTTCATATGCAAGGAAAAATGTTAGAATCCCTTCTTTCGGGGCTGTAGTAGTCGCTGTACCGATCGATCCAGTATCCGAAGAAAAAGAATATAAAATTTAACAATAATAATTTTAGAAGACCTGAAAGTAGATACTAAAAACGAACGAACTTTTTGGCCAACCCAATATATATCAAGTAGCTAATTAATATATATGAAAGTATAATTTTTTCTCCGTTGTATGTTAACGTGCACTGTATGTTCTACCTGGATTGTTCGTGTCCCATTGATGTGTCATTTATTGAGCTTTTGTCTGTACAATTTTTGCACCGCCCGAGGAACGGGCCCAAGAGGCCTGTGCAGGAGGGGACGGCAGCCTCACGAAGTCGGGAGGTTCTTCAGTGCACGGCCAACGGGCAAAAAGTTTGTGCGAGACCCTCGACCAGTACGGGCTCTTTTTATTACAAAATCTTCGATGTCAAATTTCGCTGTTAAACTTAAAACTTAGTCCTTCGTAACATTTAGCTCGATGAGAATTAAATTGATTCCCAACTCGAAAGATAAACGTTCGTAGATTCTTCCGGAACTTTTAATAACTTAGAGATGAGGATACCCTGCTCTTGCACAGTAGAAATTTGTAAGTCGCATGAACTGATGAAAATTTTTCCGAAACTTTGCAGCTGAGGCTGACCAAGTGTAAATTAAATATAACAGAAACACGCTTCTTTTCATGGAATAAATGATTGTGGCCGCCCGTCATAGCTCGGGGGCTCAATACTTTATTTACAGTCAATGACTGTACTCTAAAAGTTGAGAAAAATGTCGTTCGCGAAAAGTGATATACTACATTTTTTGAACCATGTTGCTTATAGTCTTAAGTCTCTGCTGACAAAAAGGTGTCATAACAGAATAGTGAAAAATTCTTTCAGTTATGATCAAAGTTTTAGCATATAAGTCCAAGATTTTGAAAGGTTGAGGATCGTTTAAACTTGATCTTGCATGCAAAGTATGACTTCAGTGCCACCGGTCGGATATGGAAAGCTCAAGTTAATGTTTGGTTAGATTATTTTATCAAGGCAGTTCAGTTCGGCAGCGAACAAATTCGTTTATTGCGGTGTCAATTCTGTGGGTATTTCTGAGATTTCCTTATTTGCAGGTAGGGTGCGGGAATAGCATATGACCGAACAAACTCTGAGAAATACCCAGAGAATTGGCAACGCTATAGAGGAATTGGACCACGGCTGAACTGCCTTGATAAAATGACTAGACTATAGTTGATATGTGGTCATTCAGAAGCAGACGTGGTCGTGGAAAGGAACATGTAAATATTCTTGGGCTGAACGTTACCATTCTTACCATCCCTTCATATCGCACATCCGAATATGGGGCAAAGGGTATGTTACATGAAGCTTTATAAAAAACTACTTATATATATAACGTGAAGAGCACGCAGATGTTCCCACATGATAATGCATCTTCCCATGTGCTGATAAGAAATTTTGGGATGCCTACTGCAATTAAGTTTCTCTGGACATCGTTTGATGAAATGGCTAGGGTATTTCCCCCAGCCTTAACCCTATTAAATGGAACTAGAGGGCCAGCAGTTAAAAATTACGGCAGTAATTTTGTGATTAGGCCTTTTGCTTTTACCGTTTCAACTAGGTTTTGCTGTTAAATAGGTCTCATCCCGGCAGGATTGATCTTCCATTAATGAAACGCAAGTTTTACAACCATAAGTTCTGAGAGAGCAATATATGCCTCTTGCAAGATAGGGCCCGAATATGAGTTTAGAATTGGCCAAACGTTATCCCTGCGGGCGTGATCTTCCATTAATAAAATGCAAGCTGTACAGCCGTGAGCTTTGCGCGAGCAAATTATCTCTCCTGCAAAATAAGGCCTGAATATCAGTTTTGAATTAGCCAAACGTTGAGCAGCACTAAGCAAATATAGATCAGTCAAAAGAATTCACCGAAAATAATCAGGTCTTATGGTAACCTGGATACCGAACGAGAAGTGAACCTCAAGCGTCGAAATTTGGCTGCAATGTGAATTTAATTAAAAACTAGAGCACTCTGAGAGTGCATACCTCCGCCAAGCGAGGCAGCGGTAGCAAAAATTCAAATTGGCTTTGAAACCATAATTTTCTTTACATAAACTGCAAAATCTAATCATTTGTGCCTTTTGATAGTAATAACAGCTTGTGCAATTTTCTTGAAGATCCGTTCATAACTTTTTGAGTTATACTGCTACCAAATGTTATGACAAACATGAGTCAAACATTTAAACGAACTAACCGATCTGCACCAAAATTTGATCATTCATATCTTTTACCATTACTAACAACCCCTATAAATTTCATAAACATCAATTCATTATTTTTTGAGTTATTGTGCTAACAAGCATAAAATTAAAAACAGTGACGAAAGAACAAACGGATCATTACCAAAATTTGGTCATTTACTCTTTGTTATATAGCTACCTAACAACTCGTGTTAATTTCATAAAAATCCATCAATAACTTTTTGAGTTATGGCATTGAGAAAAATGAGGCAGACAAAAAAACAGACAGATGGACATATCTTCATCAAAAGTTAGTCATCTGTTCCTCCTAACATACCTAACAATCTCTGTTAATTTCATCCAAATTGGTTCATAACTTTTTGAGTTATCTTGGTGACAGACAGACACACAAACAGACAGACAGAGAGACAGACACTACGAAAACATAACCTCATTGGCGGATGTATTAAAAAGGCGTCTGCTCAGCGTGAAGTTTCAATTGCATTCAAGCGATTCAGCTAAAGAAAGCATAAGCGAAAGTGCTTATGCACAAAACAAACCAAAACTCCAACCAAGACGGAGCTTCTCGAACTGCTAAGAACAAATTCAGCCAAAAGATTATGCGACATATCTCGGCTATGCCCTACAGGATCAAAAACTCTATCAAAGATACCGCTTTTCAACTACCACTCTCAGAAGAAGAATCATCATCGTCATATCAAAAAGTACCAAGCTAGTTCCGAAAGTGAACCGAGATACAGAAAATGCAGTACTTCAACTTCAGATCATAATATTTCAGAAGCTGTATTTGTCACCGTTACTCCAAGTGTTGAAATTGTATGGTATATCAACTTGTTTTTCTGTACATCAATATTCTCCTATTAAACCCTTAACAGTGTGACGAAAGACGGACCAACATTAGAGCAAGGGACAAAGGGAGCAAGCAAGTGACTAACAACTATTTTTTATTGTATAGTGGATATTTTAAAGAAGACGCTGCATCGAGACTGACTATATTTATCAACGCAAGATGCGCTCTTGAAAGTAATCGTAGATACTGGTGAGTGGTGAGCATATTACCCTGGGCAAATTCGATGGATGACAGACTCAGAGGCGTTGTTTTCCTGTGGAGAAACATGTATCAAGCGTGAGAAACTGTAATTTATTATAATTATGGGTTATGAGGAACCTCATGCACAAGATTCCTTTTCTATGAACCCTCCATTTTTTCAGATCAGTTCTAAATAAAGCAAAAAACTAGAACGGCTCGTGGAGTAAGACCATAACCTGCGGCAGGGGGAAAATTCAACGGCGTCATTTTTGATGGCCAGCTTACTCTAGAGTTTTGGCATTTTTTCACATCTAGGTGAACCCATCCGGCTCTCTACAAAAATTAATGAACATTGCTCAACACCTTCTACCTCTGGTTGGGTGGACATCAATGCAAACAGACAAACATACAACTTCTATGAAAAGATTACCGCCCCTGTCTGTCGCTTCGCTCGCAGGTGAAAATAAAGTATGGCGAAAATTGTGAAAAGTTAGTTCAAAGAAACTGTGACTATGTCAGAGATACGTAGGTAGATCTCTTGTCGAATTACATCGATGCCAATTTTTGTTGAATGAAAATTTAAAATAAAGGTAGAATAAAGTTCACAAAGAAATTACCTTTGTCCAACTCCTCGACGGCGAGATACTTCATCTAACGGAAGATAGAGCCATCTGCGAGGAAGAGGGAGTCCAGGATGCAACATCTGATTACAATAAGTTAAGACTAAAGGATGTTTTCCACGCACATCGTCTTCTTGCGAGAGCATGTCATCTACCTACTGTATACTAGAAACATAAGAAACTACTTACTTACCAATGCACTGTCAAATGATGGCTACTGTGTATAGACTGGAGTGGGAATTGTACCGAGTGCCCATTTTATCATCTGCGCTTCTTTATTGGAGGGTAAAATTTCTGCCTATTTCATCCCAATGCAGAAGTGGGACGCTGCCTGGGTACCCAGCCGTCAAAGTGACGGCAATTAAGTTGCCTATTCATTTGGAAGCCGAACAGTAATGAAAATAATGAACTTCAAAAACGGCTAAACTTCTCCAACACTGGTATACCAGTGAGAGACGTTGAAGTATTATTTACCATACTCAGAAGTGTAAGTCTCCGTTTCCCCTACAAGGGCGATACTTCAGTGGCAAGTTGTACGACGATAGACTCGTGGAACCTATGAACGACGTTGTTCCCACACAGGATCAACGCGCATGGGAACAGCAAGTCGGGAAGCAGAGGAAGAACAGATGTAGGCAAGATAAGTAGCAATATGTAACCGAAAGAAGGAAGCGCAGTAGGCACGTAAGACAGATGTCCCGAAGGCCTAGCTAATAGCTAAGGGCTAAGGTAACCTACAGGATCCCCCTGAAGGCACTGCTCCCCATAACATAGAATAAGCGAACTAAACTAACCTAACCTATGTCCCCTGAGGGGGAAAGAGACTGGAATATCAAGCTCAGAGAAGCAACGAAGATCTAAAGTACAATACTGGAGCCTGCACGTGCAGCATCATCTCTGCTGAAGACATTTTATGATCGAAGAAAGAAAGCTCAGGAAAATGAATGGAAAAGTGAAGCATGCGGAAGCCAGATACTCAAAGTGAAGCAATTGGTACTATTAAAAAAAAGATAAGTGATCATCAAGAGCAAGAGGTAGTTTATAGAAAAGGATCCTTTCATCTGTTAAGCTCAAGAGAAAAAGGTGAAGAAATACGGCAGCATTGTTTGGTGCACTGGGCTTCAGAACAAGCGATGTGTCAGGATATTCAAAGAATTTCCCTGCTGTTTAATTTGAGGCTCGAATTTCTTCCAACCGCATCAGGTGAATTTCCTCTTGTATTATCAGTTCAAACAGGCAAGCAAGCCAGCAAGAAACTAAGCAAGCAAGCAAGCAAGCAACAAACTGTACATTATAATGTCATACATACAAATGATACATAAGTTCACATTGGTCATTACTGCAATACTTTGATGTAATTATTTATCATATCTATAATATTATGTCACCCATCCATCCCTCCCTCCTTCTACATGATATACGCTTTACACACCTGACACAGGCACTTTCAGATTGCAACGCGCCCCAACTCTAGGCAAAAGACCTCCAGCCACAGCTGGGCTGTTTTCGCTTCTTGAAAAAAATTAAGTCAGTTTCAAAGTCATAAGTCAAATAATTGTTATTAGCCTAGTATCCAAGTCACAGATTTCACGGTTTTTCCACGTCCTAAAATCTTTCTTTTGCCTGCGTCTCCGTAGGTTAGAATGCACAAGAAATTTTTGATATGGCAAATTAGGCAGACAAGAAACGCTACGGGGCACAGAACGAGCAGTTATGAGCTGCTTCACGTATAAGAAGATGGTCAAATGAAAGAATATCTGATGAAATAAGTGGATATCACGAAAAAGGGAATTTACTGTAACAAGTAGGCCTATCGCTTATTGAAGGAAGCGGCTGAGTTAGGTTTATTTTACAGTGTGTCTATAGTATCAAGTTTAGTGGGTCCCGCAGCAGTACTTACAAAATATCATATACAGAGATAAAAAATGAATTGGAAACCTGCATGACTATGAATGGTTACTTTATCAGGGATATATAAAATCAGGAAAAGCATGTAAACGTGGATGAAGAACAACTATTACGGGCATAAGTACCTGCGAAGAAGATAGAGAACACGCATTGGAATGGGTGAAAACAACGAAACGATCGCCTATTTCAGCATCGGCAAGATGAAAACGTTAGTAGTATACCCACGCGACACTATCATGAGAACTGACTCCATTAACTAGGACGTCGTTGCTGCAGCAAGCCAGCAGTAGCAGGAGCCCCAACATCCACTGTAGCCCATTTTAAAGACTTCTAATTACCTGAAGCATACACAGACCATATTTATCCAGAAATCAGTCAGTCCATTCAAAATACCTTTTTATAGCTTTGACTCTGATGTGAGCTAGGAACAAGATATTGCAATAGTAAATAATAAAGTACATATATTTTGTAGTCATATATCCATTCGTTGTAACCATTTCATTTACTCTATAACCGTGGTTCCCAAAGTTCAGCTTTCTATGGACCTCCTGCGAAATCGCCCTGAAGCACACGGACCCCCACCATTAAAATGGCATCAACTTAACTACGCACGGACTGAGTATTGTAGATGTCGATGGCTTCCAGGCTATTGCTTTTCAGTTAATACAGAACGGCAGAGGCATATATATATATATATATAACAACATACGCCGCACATATAATAATTACCCATGTCACAGTCACGTGACATCCCAGCTCAGCCCATTATTCACATACAGTGAGTTTTTACCTTTAACTCTCTTGAATTTATTTTGACTCGCCCTAAATGACTATTTGCATTAGATACTAGCTAGTATATGCGGTTCTCGACGGTTTTGAAAAAGAAAACGCTAAGCTTTTGTGATCGACCACAAGCATTTAGGGGTAACTTTGTCATTGTTAAAATGAATTGAATTGATGCAAAATATTATGTGTTATAAGCTATTTTAATTTATATATTTCCTCTTATAACCCTAAATATTCTGCATTTTTTATCATCTATGGGATATAATCAATGCAATATTGCCACAGAAGCATTAAACGCCATGAAGCAGTAGGGCGTCCGTGCGTGAACCACATGGGGTCTGTTGGTTCATATGCACGGCAATGGGAAACACTGCTCTATAACATATACACTTTTTTCTTTATTACATTTACCCATTTACCTGTACTTACAAGTGAATCTAATAATTTTGAATTTTATGCCATATAATCTCTCTGATATAACGGTAGCTAGGTTTTCGGAAAACGTATATTGAGAATCTTGAAAATAGGATTTAGTTAAAATTTTAGAGTGATGAAATTCATTAGAATAAGTTACAATGTACCTCTAGGTAAAATTACAATGTTTTAGCGTTGATAAAATATGAGAAAAAAAAATTAAACATCGTTCAATGACAAAATTTTTTCGTTGACTCACTCTTTCACCAGCGATTTATGTAAAGAGTGAGTTTCTGTTTTAATTTTCATGTTTGATAATGAAATGTTCATAAAAGAAATAGTGGTAAGTCCTTAACTAGCAATAACTTAAAGAATGAAATCTTTGCATAATGCTGTTAATTAATTACAAACTATTTCAACACTACTGGCAGAAAAAACTGGTAGAAATATTATATTAATTGAGCAATGCTTTCTGCCCTTTTTGGGCTGAAACTTCTTAACTTCGAAGACGTACATAGTTATTTCCTTTCAAATCTTTTTTTTTTAGAATGGTCACAGCTAGTGAAACCCTATATTTTCAAACTAACCTTAGCTTACTAGCGCCCAGTCGTCATTAGAACACAAGGAGCAACAGGTTCTACTTGCCAAATATCCGTCTGGAAATTGAAAAGTGCTGAACCACATTCCACCAATGTGTACATGCTGTTTTCCATCAACTCCCGGAGGAAGTTATGAAATCATTCTCTCGTCAAATGTTTAAAAGCGTTATAAAAACTATTGTATCGGTGAGTATGATCCACCTGAGGCTTAGTATACGTTGAATAGCATTATTTAGAACAGTGGTATACCTGTGTAAATTGTTACATATCAGTTTGTTAGTCTGTTAGACTTACTCTTACTTGTAACGCGTACTGAATCAGTGAATCATTCACCGTACTAAATTAAGATACGAACTTATTATTCTCAGAATAAGACAGTATCAATTCCATTTTATTTCCATGTATTCTCTAAGTCTTCGTTCACCTCAAGCGTGGTAAGCTCGCTTTGTTGTCCTTTGTGGCTGTTTGTAAATTAGTGTATGACTTAATTTGTAAGCAGAGAATGATAAAGATATCTATATTATACTAAAAGTCTGTGAACCGGTCTTGCTTATTTACTTGTGTCTTGCTTATTTACTTGTGATCTTGTTTATTTACTTGTGATCTTGTTTGACACATCTTCTTCACTTTTAGATAGGGAATAAATTCGATGGTTCTGGGTCCTTTGGGGGGGGGGGTATGGCCTATCCTGGTGCATAGATTAGCTCTTTAACTCGATTGTATCTGTGATACGCACGTGGAACCTGCCCCTTGGCTGCAAGAACGGGCGCGATAATTTAAAAGTTGCTCTGGAAAATACAACTGGACTACCTAAATTATAAATCGAATTTGCTCTCAGACTGCGTGTTGAATATTCGTTAGACAAGCATAGAATCTGTTGACAGTGAGCCGTATGGGCAGCTCCTTGACNAGAAAAGGACGGCCGAATAGCGTGTGGTCAATGACCAGCTAAATAACGTCTCCTTTAGTGCGAAAGCAAAGACGATCGTGACTTTATTATTATATTCAGAAGTTTAAGTTTCCGTTTCCACAACAAAGGCGATGTCACAGAGGAAGAATGAAGGGACACGTAGTGTGATAATAGACACGTGGAACCCATGCACGAGGGTGTACCCACACAGGATCAACGCGCATGGGAACAGCAAGTCGGGAAAGAAGGGGAAAAATAGATGGAGGAAAGATCAGTAAAAGTAACTGGTGAGAAGGAAGCAAATTGGGCACGAAAGACAGACAAGACGATCGTGATGACGACCCAACGGGTCACGGGTCGTCTAGTAGGTGCTAAATGTGCGTCTAGTTTCGTAAGCAAACTGCGTAGAGTTCGAGAATGAAATCGCGGAAGGTCAAAAACTTAGTTGATTTCTATACCCAAAATCGCTTAGCAATACTCAAGATGTTTCAAGCCGCGGAAGAGGCATAAAGCCCAAAAAATGGCTATGACGTAGCGTCCTTCCGGTCTCTTCGACGAGAAGCAGAGCAGAAATGTGTTGTTATTGCCTCATGGATGTCACAGCGAGATCTAGCACCATCAGAGCGCTTCTAGAGGATCTTGATCCATATGGTGCTTCCGGAACCAGGTCAAGATATTCTCAATTGCATTCCCAATATTGTATACAATTAAAAATGCTTCAGTTCTGTCACTTTGATTCCTATCCGAGCATAGACCCATAATTAAAAATTACTGAACGCTGGTTTTTAAAATGGGTTCAACTGATCGTCAAAGAAATGATTTTGCAAGTTATGACCCGCGAATCGATGTCAGAAAACCGACAACTCACTCGGTTAAGCACAAGTTTGAGGATGGAGCTTGGTGCATTTTTTACGAGATTCACGAATCAGCAGCTAGGAATTTTGTAAGTTAACCACATGTCTCTGTCGTTGTTGCATTTACTCTCGCAGTCGCAACGGCTAATCTATTTTTAGCTTTATTATCACCGATTTTTGGTCAGTGCTATCGAATTTATTTTCATCTTGCTGTTGAACTTGTAATCATATCGACGGTTTTTCAATGAAACTTGAGTTCAACTGACCATCAAACTATTCCATCGCGTGAACTGAACAAGGCGTCGAAATTTTGAGCAGCTTACGGCACGCTTGCATTGCATAGAAGCTGACTGGAGTTGCACTCAAGTTTATTGCAGTGTTTTACTTAAGAGTTTACTTCTGCCTGTTACTATCAGAGCTGGGCACTGACACAAGTATTTGCGTCGTTACGTCGACGACGCAACGGCCATTTCATCGATGCTTGATGCAATGACGCAAAGATTTAAAAAATGACGCAATGACGGTTACGCAATTACAATGAAGCAAATAAAAATTTACGTTATTTGCCCCTTAGGGCCAAGAAAACGTAGTCCAGTTTGTGTAGTTTGTAAGGCAGGAAAAATATGGCATCATTTACTATTACTCTACTCAAACCAACTACCACTATGTGGTAGATATTGATGTACTGAATAGAAATTTCCGAGTGCCGTCTGATGCCTGTATTTTTCTGAGATATCTAGGGATTTTTTTAAACTCAGAATTACATCGTCCTCCAGTGCAATTAGAAGGGACTTTTCTAATAAAATTTGCGTATAAAACACTAAATCATAGCAGAAAGGAGCTATTTTCTTTTTTGTAACATAATATTAAAGCTGAAGTCTCTGCATTAATCTTAGAAAATTATGCAATTGCTCGACCAAATGAAAGAAACCTTATGAAACACTATGGGTGTTTGCCGTTTACGAAATGTCGTATCCGACATGTGGTTAGAGTAACTTTAAATAAATAAATAAATAAATAAATAAATAAATAAATAAATAAGTAACTTAACCTGACTCCAGTTCCCCAATTTTACTTCTATTGGGAACGTATCTTAGACGATTACGAACGATAAATCTATGAATTTAATATTTAATGATAAATTACTTCTCAAGGTTAGGAGCATACGAATGGTTTTATTAATGACATCGCCGATTAAACAGCCATTTTACAGAAAAAAAATTGTGTGCGATAGTGAGTACCGAAACTGATTTATACTTAATTAGAGTCATAAATTAGACCACACCATACATGTATAGTGTGATCTATGATGTATTAGCAGGGAACAGAGATTTTATCAGTGGGAAGTGTAACGTACGAATGACCCGGGTATGCTCGGAAAGTCCCAATATAAGTCCATGTACAGTCAGGCGATATGGAAGCAGCAGTTGTGGTAAAGTTGGAAGAAAACGTCAGTTATGGATTGTAATAAGAGCTAAAGATATAGTCATTATATTGAGGCTAAGTTTTATTTTATGGTTAGATAGTAGTAAAGTCTTAAAGTTGTGAGTTCAATTGGGTTGGAAAAGTCGATGATGGAAAAATCTCTTCTGCTACTGTAAATGAATGAGTGTTTTGTTCTGCATGAAGACGGGGAGCAGAATGGGTAGGGTTTTTCAATTGGTAAATCTGTTTTGCTGGTCATACCTAATTGTTGGGCTTTGTAATGTTATCCAGTGCTGTCCACATACAAAGCTTCGTAGCCCCTGCGCTGAAATTTATAGGCAATACAGGACAGAAGAGGTGTTGGAGGTTTACCTTTGAGCTTAAAATAGGGTTCTATGGCATATGTGTTTTTGTAGGAGAGCCTGAAGATTATATTATACGGGTAGGCTTCGGTGAGGTAAGTTATCAGAGAGTCGACTGTTTCAAAGTTGGTTTTTGCTGTTGTATAGAAGGGAGTATAGAAGTTTAATTTGTAAACAGTAGGCTAGTAGTAGCAGGATCAAATAGTTTTTTATAAATATTTTGCAGTGGCAATCTACATGAGGGATGTGGATAAATGTTATTCTTGAATAATATTCCAAGAAAACAAATCTATTTCATTGGAGAATGCTCGGTAAAACCAGGATAAATTCGTGTTGAGTGCATCATTGTCTGTTATGTAAATAGTCTGGGTTCGAGTGAGGAGATAATAGGGAAAATTTATAAAAAATATTTCGCTGAGGATAGTCCACACACTTCAATGGACAAACTTACAAAAACCTATTGTCAAATTTCTCAGTAAATTGTTATTTATTAGTTGTCACGTGTCTAATATAATATTTACGTACTGCAGTTTGTAGGTACTTCTGTGCTAGCTACTGTGATTATGATACAGTAACAATAATATAATCAATCAATTAAGCTAACAATAACTAGAGCACGAGTGCATAATCCCGCCAAGTTAGGCACCACAACTGAAATTTTTTTTTCAGATTAATAAACTCTAAAACTATAATTTCTTTTTTGTCAGCTGCAAAATCTGTGATTTGTGCCTTTTGAAAGTAGTATCAGGGATTGTTATTTTCTTGAAGATATGTTCATAACTTTTCGAGGTATGTTACTAACAAACATTAAGCAACACACCAGCAGACCAAGCCCTCAGGGGCATATTCTGGCGGGGCCTTTCTCTGCCACATTATATTTGGGCCTCTCGCACCCAAGGGTCCCTCGTGCCTTTTCCGCAGGCGATGTTGCAGCTTGCCGCAGTTTCTGCTGGCTAGGTTAATTTTGTAAAGTTAGGTAGGCTCTCAATACTTCCCTTTCTGTTTCGGGAAGTGGGCCGCTGATCGAGATGGCCGACCTATTTCCACTAGATTTCGACCTTCTTGGTTTTTGTTTCCTTCTTCTGTGCGGCGTAGTTGAGCGAAAACGTTCAGCCGTGCCCGGGGGTTGGAGATGCACAACTTGCACTTTTTTGCTGTCAGTAGCGCACTGACCACTCTGAGACCTACCGGCAGAAAGATTGAAACAAAAACCATTTATATTTTAACACGAGACATACCTCGCGTTTTAGTGGAGCACGAGCCTGTGTTAAACCACAGGAATAGTTCGGCGCGATATAGACATTGTTTCCCTGATGCGCTAGTAAAGCTTGTGCTACTACCACGAGCAGACCAACCGATCAGCATCAAATTTGATTATGTATGTCTTTTACCATTACCATCAATTTCTGATAACGGTTAACTTCTTAAGTCATTTTGCTAACTAAGAAAAAATCAAACAGAGACAAACGAACAAGCATAAAAGATCATCACAGAGTATCGGTCATTTGCGCTTTGTGATGGACCTAATAACTCATGTAAATTTCATAGAAATTCGTCCCTAACTTTTTCAGTTCAGATACTAAGAAAGAAAGGCAAGTAAACAAACAAACGGTTGAACGGATCTTCACCTAAAGTTAGTCATCTGTTACTCGTCAGATGCCTAACAATGATCCGTGTATATTTTGTGAAGATCCGTCCATGACTTCCTGAATATCTTGGTGACATACAAAGATACAAACAAAGGCAAACTCGACGAAAATATAACTTCCTTGGCGGAGATAATTACTTGATTGGTAAAATATCTATCTCATAGTATTTTTTTATCATATATTTATATGATTTTCATGCATATTAAGTTGATTACTTAAAACAACAGTATCCACCAGTGACGCAATGACGCAAACGAAATGTTACAACTTTTTGCGGAAGAAAAACGACGGCCTGACGCTGACGCAACACCCTCTCCGACAGTGACGGACTGACGCTGACGCAACGCCCCCAAACGAATGACGCGCCCAGCTTTGCTTACTATGGAAGACGCGCTTGACAGAAGAAGGAGGCTGGATAAGGGACGTAAAAGATGAACGAGACTACTACGGGCTCAAAAACAGACGTGCTACCAGTGGAAAAAGAAGTATCTATGCAGCAAAGGAGCCACCCACAGATTCAAGGCCTCCAGCCCGACCCTTCCGAGTGCTTCCGCACCGGCCTATATTAAGCAAACATATCGATTATTGCGGGAATTTTTCCACGCACGGGTCCACTAGTCGATATTTTAATTCTACTTGAGGCTCCGTCTCTACGTCCGTCCATGTGTCTGCACGTTACGCTTTTCATTATTACATAGATAGGTAGAAATTAAACTTACAAGAAGCTCTGATTTTCACTGGAAGGGAGATCAACCATTACTGTCTTCTTTTCGCTTCTTGAAATGTTTTCAGTTAGTTTCAAGGCAAAGACTTGAAGATCATCTCACCCGTATCATATCTACCGCTGATCTGATTAATATTTTCACGACGAATTATGTTTGCTTTGGTTGTGGCGGATGACTTTCTTATCAGGGCCGGATGGTAAGTTAGGATAAGCTTTGGGAGGCCTGTCTCTGGGCTCCCACCTCGACTATAAAGTATTTCTTGCAGTGAAAGTACGTCGTCTAAAAAAATACAATGACATATTGGGAACAAAGGGTTATGCTGCTGTGACTGAAGAAACTGGCCGAGTCTGTTGTACTTCGTGGTATAGCTGCCGCATCAAGTATAGCAGAATAATGATGAGTTACTGATCAATATCCACGGGTCCCGTAACAGTGCTAGAAAAAAGAAAATAAAGTTATTTACCGAGAAAAGTTTGAAAGATGTAAACTGTGTGAAAAGGCCCGCAAGTACACCGAAAAAAAAACAATGGAAGAAGTGTCGTCGTACTTTTATATCTGGTGTAAGTCAGATGGACTGCGTAACGGAATACAGGGTTAAGCGGCGGACATTGCTGTAGTTTAGACAGGGTGAGTTAAGTTAGAAGCGCTGCCGAAGGTCAAACTATAAGGTAAGTGAAAACATTAGTTTCCTCGGGTTCCGCTAGTAAATTTAAATTCGCTGGCATAGATACGGCAGCATAAACGACAGGCGAGCTACGCTTCCTGACATCACCATTTACGTGTGGATGTATAGCGTGTTCCCGGCATAAGACTGAGTGTGTCAGGGTTAAATACCATGCATTAACTTCAGACGGAGTGGCTTAGGTTAGACTATGCAAGGTTAAACTTAGGCAAGTCATATTAGCGTGACCTGCGTTTGCTCCGTTTTGGCAAGGAAAAAGTATGAATTGCACGCAGAAGTTCCATTGGTTCCGTTAATATTAATTAGTCATGAAATTTTCTCGGGTACCGCTAGTTTTTGAACAATACAATGAAAACAACTATATGAAAATATCAACTAGGGTTAACAAGTGTGTACAAGATATGTCGGTATTTTAATATGTTATGACAATTGAACAACACATATTTGAATTTGTAAACATATACCGTAAAAGATAAACAAATAAATAAGTAACACAAAGAAGCTGCAGCTTAACGATTGCGTATATTTGTGTCAAATGAAGAGCAAAAGAACGTTTTTTCAACTGCGAATTTAACTTACAAGCACAGTAACCCCTAAAAGAATCACTTTAATTCATCAGGTGGAATTGAATAGCCTTGAATTAAAAGATCACGTTAATTTCAAATTGATGGAAGGGCTTCTCTGAGACACAAAAAATATCCAGAGCTCATAGCCTTCCATACTCAGGCTCTTCCAGCAGCTGCAGTCTCACCATGGAACTTACAAAAAATGTTTATAGATAAATAGTTCCCTTGGCTTTGACGCAAATGCAAATTTGTAAAAAAGCAGTTCGCCGGAATTATACATACGCATTTCTTTTACAACCTGCGTAGAATTTCCGCCCTGCCTTTCTTAGGTACGTTTGAAGTGAACAGTTACCGAACATGAACAAAAACTGTGCAATCAATCACTGGTTTTGAATTTACACAAGAAGCGCTTGCATGCGCCTGCTGGTGAGCTCTCCCAGCAGAGGCAGCGACACAAAAAATGGAGCTAAACAAAGTGGCTAGACGTGCATAGTTTCAGGGATTCCTTATGGCAGCTCTACTTTTTATTCCAATACTGAGAATGCATTCCAAATGTTATTGGGAACACACACACAATGACGTTAGAAACTGAGGTGGCCGGCATTAGTTATACTCGCTGTCTGACGCTCGCCGTCGCAGCTGAAATACACGGCTCGGCTGCGCAGCAAATTGTCGTCAGTGGCATCGACCAATGGGATTATTAAAATTCTCCATCGTTTTCCATATTAGCATGTACATAGAGAACGCGCAGGTATTTTTATGGGCTTTTGGAAGGTATATGCCTGAATAATGGGAGATGTATAAGCATGCCCGTGTGATCTAGAGTTGGGAATTAGCATATGGATGCAATTAAAGTAATAAACCATGAGTGGGGAGCTATGCCAGAGAATGGCCCTCTAAACGGTTCACATAGGGACCCAGCAGGGTATCTGAGCAGCTCCTAATACAATTAGGAAAGGTTTGTATATATAATGCAACTTGGCTCCAGCTTGCGAGCCGAGCTCCTATAGTCTGTGAGGCACAAAAGCGAAATTGGGGAATTCGTGTAGAACAAAATTTATGGCGAGCCTCAGCAGCAGGGCGGGTCAATAGACAGATATTAGTCATTACTTTGTCTGGTGAGGGTGTGCGGGGCTGGATGCACGCCAAAAGTGTGGTAGGTTGGAAAGAAAGCCATGTAATAATTGTGATTATTTTGGTATTGTCTTCAGAGTATCTCAAATGTTTGTTTTAACTAAATTTATGCCTTCATATTCTCACTCACCCTTCCAGAAATGATAATCAGCTGCATTACGTAGATTTGTTTGATTGTACCCTAAAAAATCAATGTTAATGAGGACGTCTAAGGCATTGTGTTCTCTGCGCATACAAAGAAAGTCACTTCAGCAGCATAAGCTGCAAGGCGCATTTGTCGTGTCTGTGGAAGAAATATTTTAAATGTTTGAAAATGCCAACGAACGTTTGCTACATCTTCATATAGAGATTTTAATTTCGAGAGTCGTCCACCTTCAGGAAGACCAAAATCAATTGATAAAAAGGCCCGAAAAGACGCAGCAGAGGCTGGATACCTTTTAATAGCACACACATTTTTTTTAGATAAAATACTATCGAAAAATTGGCCAAAATATCTTTTATATTATAACTTATCACATCATAGTGGTGGCCGAGTAAGGTCGACATACGTTGAAAGTATTTACGGGACTAACATTTTAGTGAAAAAAAAAATGCAATGTTGAGCAGAACTCCTCTTTACATAATGTCCAAAATTAACTCACGATTTTTCTTGTGTCCAAAATTTCTCAACCTCCTATTTGCGAGCGGTTATTCAAGCTCTATCATGATCATATTTCGTAAGCATTTACTAGATACTATGTTTTTTTGACATGTTTAAGATATCTTGGCAAGCAAATCTATATCATGTACTTGAATTTTATGCAACCTCGTTAGAATACAGCCTTAGTCTTCTCTGAAGTAGAAGAGGTCTGAGCTCACTCCAGTAACTGAGTCGCAAGTGGAGGACGTAACCATTACTCTAGCACTCTCAACCCGTAAGCTATCTTTTCCTGAAACTTTTTCGTCAGCAAGTTTTTCTCGAGGCTTGAAGAACATTTTATTGTATTGCTCGCTCCACTAGCTGGTGCTTCTGCGGTCTGGAGACTATGTTATGGCCGTCATCGCTGTTCTTATTGTGGACTGAAGAACATACTACCGTCTTCCTTTATTGATCGTCTTCTCAATTTGCGCACAGTGAACCGAGGGCAACTAAAGTTTTGATATAAAAAAACAGGATCCATGAGAATGCTACGAGATACTTGAAACATAGCAATTGTTCAATTTTCAAAATTGGCATACAAATAATCAGTCCATCAACTTTATTAAATACACGTAAGGAGATGGTCCAGTAAATCCATCAAACATAGTTTATCAATAGAATTTGATCAAATACAGAAAGCCGTTGAAGGTATTAGCAAACGTATGTAACACTGCTCATCGTTTAGTTTCTATTTGGTAAGAGTATGCGCTGCCATCGGCTATACATATTGCGCAGCTTGTGGCCAGGGCCATTTCAAATCATATTTACAAGCGAATTGGGTGCTTTATATTTCTTTATTTGGAAGCTAAAAGGACATTTACTTGTTCTGATTCCTTTCGGGCAGTCAGCATACGTAAGAGCAAATATCACAGTGGCATTAAATGACCTCGGTACATTCATAAATGGGTGAAATTGCCATTATAGGCCACACGTAGGCGTCTAATGGTGTTCCGTTAACAGTTCGACCAAAGCGAGTTGCAGTAATTACGGTAGCACTAGCTACGAAATAGATGACACTTGATCTTTTTGGAACAGTGACTAAACTTCTTCACTGACATGTTGCCCACCGCGTGGAGCTTTCCCGTTTCTTTTTCTACATTCTAGTCTTAATGAAAATTGTCAGTGAGTTTGTGGCCCAAGTAATAAAAAGTTTTTGCATAACTAAGCTTTAAACCATTGAAATATGTGACACTACCGGTGGGCAAGTTTCTTTCGTTTCCTACGTTTAATGTATGTTCAGACATTTATCGGATAATTTAGAATATCTTTTGAGTTTTAGTTTTATTGGAATGAAACTAAAACTCAGAAGATATTCTAAATTATCCGCTAAATATGAATCCTGAGTGTCAAATATTTCGGTATATTCAGACAGTTTTGGCAGTATTATGTTCAATGAAGATTTTTGCCAGCTTGGTTTTTGTAGCTTCCTGGAATTGGGAAAAGCAAGGACCATGCCATCAACTTAGCTGAGCGCATTTACTGCTTCACCATTAATATGGCACCCTACTCCGGTTTCATTCAGTTGGGTGTGGATATTGTCAACGAAAATGTAAATGAGAAACAGAGACATGGGTCTCATTGACTGTCTTTGACTGTCTGCTTATCTGTGTGTCAGTTGTCTGTCTGTCACGAAGATAATTAAAAAAATTATGGACGGATCTTAGTAAACTTACAGGGATTGTTAGATATGTTGAGAGAAACAGCTGATTAACTTTTGGGGAAGATCCGTTCATCCGTTTGTTTGTTCGTCTGCCTTATTTTTCTTTGTGCCATAACTCAAAAAATTATGGAAGGACTTTTATAA
The DNA here is from genome assembly GCA_001587735.2 of Parhyale hawaiensis. Classification (NCBI taxonomy): domain Eukaryota; kingdom Metazoa; phylum Arthropoda; class Malacostraca; order Amphipoda; family Hyalidae; genus Parhyale; species Parhyale hawaiensis. The sequence goes on from LQNS02278170.1 coordinate 41,245,176, forward strand.
AATTTACTTGAGTTGTTAGGTAAAAACATTATGTGACGATTTGTCATGTCGTTTGTTTGGCATTGTGTCTGATTTTATGTTTGTTAGCATAATAACTCAAAAAGTTATGAACGGTTCTTTATGAAATTTACACGAATTGTTAGCAATGCTTTAAGACATAGATGATCAAATTTTTGTGATGATCGGTTGATGTGTTTGTGTGTTTTACTAATGTTTGTCAGAATGTTTGTTAGCAACATAACTCAAAAAGTTGTGAACGGATCTTCAAGAAAATTACAGAAGCTGAAAGAAAATCATAGGTTCAGAACCAATTTAAATTTTTTATTACCTTTGCCATGCTTGGCTTAGGTATACGCTTTCAGATGCTTTCGTTTATATATTTGTATACATACTGTACATATGTAAAGACGCTTCAAAATTTAATGCATTTCTTGCTTTGTTTATTTTGAAACCCAAGCTACGAAGACGTCTGCATGATCTCTTGATTTTGATCTCACGGATCCTGATATTTTCACACTGCATATCTTCACTTTCTCACGTCAATACTTCATTTGCTCTTTGTTCACGATTTTTAAACTGAGTAAAATATGAATGGAGTGGAGGGTGAGAAATTTTTCAGAGGAGCGAAAGTTGAAGGTTTCTTTTCGTTCATAGCACTTCTACAGTTGAAAATTTTCCTTCGGCGGTACAGCTTTTCCGGTAGGTGAAAGAGTTTCTACTGAAGCAGTATCAGTGATACGCCGAGGCGCATTAAATTTTGAGTGATGTTTGACTGCCCGTTTATTAGGAACTATTTCACTGTATGTCAACGAACAAAGAATGTAAGTATTGTACTGCTCATCAGACTGAAACCGCGAGCGTTCACTTTTTTCATCATCCATTGTAATAATCCACTTTCTGTGTTGCTTGGTTAATCTCAGCGACCACATTCAAAGGAAAAATTTTACCTGCTGAATAACAAAGGGATGAGATGGGAAGAAATTGGAGCCTTACATTAATGTAGCAAATATATGTTCCTTGGATAGGTTCAAAATACTACAATTTTTGATGCTCGTTTCACTAACTTGGTAGCTACAGTATGTATGTTTCGACGTTTCTCTCTTAAGCACGGGAAATGAAAGGCTCGATCGTCAATTGAGTTCCCTTCCCGTCGTTCATAATCCATTCCGCATATTTTTTCTTTAAATAAATTTATTCGTGGCAGACGAAACTTCACGCTAATCTGAGGCCAAATACTGTGTTTGCAATTTTTATTGAATCTCAATTTGTTATCCTGATACTGTCATTGCTAGTAGCCGTGATGTGATGATGAGTATTTCCGGCATATATTTTTGGTTGAACTCTGCTTTTTTGGCGCTTTGGTAGGTACTTTGATAGTCTGAAGTTCAAGCAGTTGAAATGCAGGTTTTCTTTAGTAAAGAGGAAAGTTTGTCGCCCCGAACATACCTGTTGGCATCGGACACAACTTTTGTAGAAGTATAAGAGAACCATAAACGAAGTTTAGCAAAATTTTTTACCGTCTATTTTTCCAGCCAGGTGTGCAGATCAATAGAAAAACACTTATATTATTTTAATGAAATTACTTAATACCCCACTGTTACCCTAAGTCGTTGGTGCGTAGAATATACTATATTTTTACGGTCGTCTTAATTGGGACATTTTTCAAAGGAGTTGTAGGACCTATGTTTGTAATCATAACACTATAGTGGCGACCACTATGTCTATAAATATACTTAAGTGCCCGGCTGTCAAAATTACCGTTGCCAATGCTCTCACGTCTCTTTCCAGCTGGACTGCAAACAATAGGCATAAAAAGAACTTAAGGAAACTGCAGAAATTTGAGCGCACTGGTATCACAGTTACACGAGATTCGTATACCTAACGAGGTAATATAAGAGGAGTCAGCGAACACGTGAAAGCAATGAAATGGCTCAAATCAAGCGGCTGAAACTGGCTGTCGATAACGCTCAGAGATGGTTTTGCCTCTAAAGAGCATCAAAATCGGGCTGGAAGTTTCCGAGAAATGCAAGTATATCGTTAGCAGAACATCGAGCGAATTCTCCAAACTGTGACGAGCCTCGTAGCGTGGTGACGTCTCGAGACCGTATCACGCGTACCCAAAAGAACGAGTATCATCATCTTTTCGTCTGAATGTGTTGGTATGTCCATTTACAGAGGTAGCACACACTTGCAAAAAAAGTTGACTTATAAATCCCCCCCAGATATACCTAATCATATGTCCGAAAGTTAACTAACGACACTTGCTGAGTAAACTGAACTGACGATAAACATTTTTACACCATTTCTCGGCAATCTCAAACCTGAGTTTACAATAGTTCAACATAACGTTCGGACGATAAGATAACGTTATACTAGTTTTTTTTTACCAGCGAGTGTCATCGCCATAACCTTTCTAACTCCGTGATAGCCAGAATTAGGTAGAATTTTACTTTTTATTTGAAGGCTATCAAAAGATAATGCCTACTCCTCATACATTATCCTCATGGGTATATCAAGCAAGTAATGTAGTGAAATCTGATGATCAGTTCTGAAATCTACTCTGAGTTAATAACGTTATCTTGAAAGGAAATATTTTCTTATCGAAGAAAGAAGATAAAATACAAAACAAAGCGATATATAAAATAATGTAATCCATTTTGCCACTTTATCTTCTTGCAATTCGTGCTTATTTCCCTTAGGCGATTGAAGTCCTTTTCAAATGTATCCATGCTATGGTTATCGTGCTACATATGATGGTTAAAATTACTGTTCTGGGCATTAACAAAGAGGTGTTGACCGAGCTGTCAATAGTCGTTATATTTTTTGACGACGGGTTACACCACAGAGAAGTGTACAGACACGGGCACTTCATCAGGAATTTACAAAAAAAATTGCTTCAACGATGACGTCACGGTTGATCGCTTACTAGTTTACATCATAGGTAAGTTCGTAACCGTGATAGTTATAGTTAGGAAGTTTGGGCCTCCGTTTCCGAGCAGAACGATATCACAAAGGAAAGAGCAAGGGACATCCAGTATGCAAAGAGAAACAGGGAACCCATGCACGAGGTTGTTCCCATACAGGATCAACGCGCATGGGAACAGCAAGCCGGGAAAGAAGAGGAAGAACAGAATAAAGCATGAGCAAGTAGGAGTATAATATCTGAAGCAAGCAAAGTGGGCACGAAAGACAGACGTCCCGAAGGCCTAGCTAATACCTGACGTAACCTACACGGGGCACTTTGGGGTTGCCTGGCCCCATAGCATAGGATGACGAACCTAAACTTACCTACCTATCCCTATAACCTATGGCCCATCCTATACCCCCTGGGGGGTTCGTAACCATGATACCAGGGTCATGAAGATACCTCCAGTCGCACCAAATATAGTTGAAATCGTAAAATGGTTGAGAATATAATGGCGCTTTTGTCTATAGCGACAACGTTACGGGTGCAGCGAGACGAGCAACAATTACGGTGACGTCACAGCGGTCTCGAGGAAAGTTTGAGGCGCGCTTAGATGCTGTGCGTCTTTGTCCTCCTTTGTTTGTGGATTACAATGCATAGTCTTAAATCTTTCTAACTAGTGGACCCGTGCGTGAAAAAATTCGCGCGCTTTTATATATATAAATATTTGCTTAATATAGGCCGGTGCAGAATCTTCTCTTGTTTGACTTGCTTCTTCTTCTTCATCACAAGAAATTTGTGATGACACTTCTTCACTGATTGCACTATCCTTATTCCTTACTAAAATGCATATAGAGGAAAACGCTACGACGGCCAACTCAAATTATCGTAAGAGATGCGTGCTTTCTTCTCAGCAGTACACTTCAGTTCGTCTTCAGCACACTCCTTCCCTCCCTTTGATGACATGCTAAAAATTAACCGTATTAGTAGGCGCTGAAACATTACTGAATTTCATTTCCGCTGTGAATCCAGAATACACAGTGAGATAGCTTCTGCAGAAATAAATTTTGCGTCCAAGAAGTTGAAATAAATAATTACTATGTATACTGCACCGGAAAAAATGGTTCCTGTACGCTTCGCTGATTTTCTACTAAATGTGTACATCGTAAGCCCAAAAAATATAATTTCGATGTAGAGAAAAGGTAATGAATATCAGATTCCACGGGAACGACAAGCGAAGCTGGAAGAGGAAGAACTGCATTCATTGTTACTAGCGATGGGCAATGTTTTTTTTTGTCCGCAGTCGATATTGCTTCTAATAAAGACGGAGCTCTGTATCCAAGATACTCGAGAGTGGGAGAAGTAGGAGATTACTTGTTTTGCGGAAAGAAGAACCCAAAATGGAGAAAACAATTTGCTGCCAAAAAATCATCGTGGTTTTTACGCGCATGCTGACCGCTGAAAAATATCTTACCATTTGCCTCGATAATTATGCAGTCAAAATAAGGGCAGCTGAAGTTTTGAAGAAGAAAACCTCAAAAGAGAGTATGCTGTATGCATCTGCATCGGGTGGACTTCAACGTTGTCAAAGAAAGATTAGAATCGGATATTCTGTTCGAGTGCCATCATCAGCAACCTGAAATATTTTCTACCTGCCAGTTTTTTATGAAGCTTGGCAGAATCACCAGTCTTCAAGCAGTTGAATACACTGATGAAGCCAGGATGGCCAGAACTAATTTTGCCTATCTACGTATTTCGTTGAGAGCGTGAGACGAAACATATAAATATATAAATTTATAAATATATAAATATATAAACACACGACGGTCATTCTTTGTATTAGATTAACCTGGGCCTGCGACACGCTCGCATGCAGTGGGAACAAAACTTTTTCAGTTACTTCTCATCATGTTCTATTGTGTACTTACTAAATCACTCGGCCGTCAAAAACAGAGGAAAAAAAATTATGATGATACATTTCATTACTAATTTGTTTATGTAGGATGCACCGCAACTGCAGCCACCTTGAAGGAGCATAAGAACTTAGCATTCTAGGCCTAAGTTCTACGGAGCAGCGCAATCCTTTCATATACGGTGCTACGTAGAAAAGCTCCAGCCAAAGTACGCCAGGACTTCCTACCCTGCGACCCACAACGTCCCACCTCAATGGACTGGAAATGGGGTACAGAACAGAAATTAATGGCCAAGGGAATGAGAAGCAAGACTGGGAACGAAGTTCAATGCAGCAAATGTCTGTGAAGGAAACTAAATAGGGCAACACTTCCCTGAATATGTTCGGACGGACTGACACACAAACATGGTGAAAACCAGCCATCTTCGTGGATGCTTTGCGTACGGTAGTAATTCTTTCTTTTTAGCACTAAGCCAAGCATTACTCATCACATTATAAATTGAGCTCTGTTGTATTCTAGAAATTGCATGATATTATATTAGTCGATGTGTTCTGCTTAAATGAAAAGCTGTTTCGTTGGAGAAAGAAGTTAAATTGGAAAAAATAGGATGCTACGAAATCCTTTGGTTATTCGAAAGTCTTCATAATTTACTACCTTACCTTACCTTACCTTGATGATACTTCGGACGAGGTCCAGGTGACGTTATGCACGCCCCCATCTTGTGCAGAGGTGATGCTGTAGTCCGTGACTAGCGGGATGGCTAACAGCGAGTTATCCCCTCAGTTCAGGTAGCCGCTTACAGCAGGTTTATCTGGCACTTTCAGGAAGCATGCGTTTAAAAAGTTTTTAAATTTCGCAGTCTCTGTACCGGTGACATTTCGAATGTGACGAGGCATTTAGTTGAATAGTCTCGCTCCCCGGACCGCGAAATTATTGGAATACGTTGTGGCTGCTGCATCACCACCAGTTTTGATCGCTAATATATTGCTCTCTATTCTGTTCATTAAACACTCAATGTACGGATTAGTCAGAGAAGCCGAAGTTTTGATGTCAATAAAGACCACAAAATTAATTAGGATGCACTGTGTCGAAGCAACACTTGCATTCATGCTCACAAATCGATGAGATGTGCAACTCGTATGTTGTTCTTCTTATCGTATCTATGCCACCAACTTCGGGACTTTTTTCCTACCGGGACTTTTTTCCGGATGGTTTTTTTCCTCTGTGGCTTTTTTCTACTAGGGCATTTTTTCTGAAAAAGGTAGCTAGAGGACGTGTTACCTGCCCATCCTCGCATAAAGTTATGTGTATGAATGCAAGTGCGGCCCTTGCAGCAGAGCGCTATTACAAGATGCAGACACCATCGTTGCTTGGGTTTCAGTGTTTGTCGGGGAAGATGCGCATTGAAATATTAGGTTCTCAACTTTTGCCATCATCTGTAACCTGGTCTATTATTTTCCTGTCGGTTTTCAACACAACGCGACCTGGCCATAATTTTCAACCTGGCATATCTTTATCTTCAAGAGCGTCAAAATGTACAGAAGAATGTGCAGATATCGGTCTTTCATATATTGTTTGATAAAATTTCCAGAAAATACGACTACAGATTTATAACAATGCCACAGGTGTATGATAATAATTGCGTGACAGGCCTTTTCGCCGTCGGTCTTTCGCCTTTTGTCTTTTCGCCGTCGGTCATTTCGCCGTCGGTCAATTCGCCGTCGGTCATTTCGCCGTTTTTTGGCGCGCAGTGACTGGCCGGGCAATGCGAAGCCTCTGCCGACCGGCCCAATGTTGACGATAGCTTGGTCAATTGTAAAATTTTAAGCAAAACGTATTCCTTTTCCTTTTTGTTTTTGCACATTTTAGTTATTTTTAGTCACTCGGATGTATCTTAGTAAATGACGAAGATGTGCAATTTTCACGTGAATTATGGTATTTTATGTGTCAGTATGTGATTATCAAATTCATTACATTTTTTTGTAAATGACTGGATTTTGAATTTTGTTAGTGATTATTTCTTAAGTTGATTTTTTCATGTGTAGTTAATGACTAAACTCGGTGATTTTGTGCACCAATACATTTTAGGTTATTGTATTTTTCATTTTATTCCACCTTTTCTTTTTATTATCATTCCATTTCTTCTGAAGTTCTGCTGCTGAAGCTGAAACTTGTCATAAAAATAATGATAATAATAGTATATTAGGTTCGGCGTGGTTGAGTGTAATTTATATATTACCACGCCATTTATATTACATCACGGCGAAATGATCTAACGGTTAAAAGACCTGGAACCTAATAACTGACTGTGCAAATAACAACAATGACGTATACAATGAGCATGACCTTTAGAAACTTTGAAATTCTCAAGCGAAAGATCAATACGCATTGCTTATCATCCACATTGTTATGAAATACAGTTAGTCTGTCGATATTAGACCGTTGGAGGGCAGAGAGCGGTGCTGAAAGAGCGATGGCCTGTGCATTTGATTATGCGGAGTGGGCATCATTTGAAGGAATTTAGGTGGACAAATCTGGCCAATAGAAATTTAAGCACCGTATTGCTCCATTTGTTTCTTTTGCGCTTGTCCACTTTATTTCATATTTATCAGCATGATGCTTTGTACTGCAGACTCTAAGCTATACAATGAAAGAGTTAGCCCGGAACAATACCAAACTTGGATGTGCAGTTCTTTAAGGTCCTATTTTAATATGAATAGGAGATCCAACGTAATTTCTATGGTATCTGGTTGAGAAACGCAAATTAGGCGAGGAACGTTTTTGGCGTAGTTTCTAAGGTTCAAAAATTGTTCGTACAGTCAACTGTCTCAGATCTGTCTTCCCTAATGACATTATTGCAGTGTGTTACATGGTCTCCCAGGCTAGCTTGTGCAAGATACAGTAAAACGTTGCAAGTCCTTGAACTCCTTCCCACACGGTCACATGCTCGCACACTTAAGGCACAGCCGATGTAGCTTACCGTATAGCATACGCAGTAGCAGCAGACCAAATTAAGGTTCTGATATTGGCTCTCAAGGCCGCAGGTTCAAAGCTTCCTTCCAAGTAGGCAAGTTCTTTGCGGCGCTTGATGTGATCAGTCTGCAACCGGTCCGCATAGTGCTGTGGGCGTAGATTGTCGCATGGAGCCTTTCGCCACTGATGTCATAGTTCTGGACAATCTGTGGTCGACTGCAGGCGTATGCTCCTCTGGAGCCTGTTGGCTCATATCTGCAGCACAAACCAGTGCGTGTGGGTTTCCTAGTTGGGGTACGGTCAAGATGACTTCACTTTTACCTTTAACTGACGAGCACACGGCATGGGAGCATCATAAACATCTTAGTCAAAAAATGGAGTTTAATTCAATGTATTTATGCTCATAATTTTGTTTCTGAAAGTTCTCAAAGCATGTTCAGGTTCAGCTGGTTACATTATAAAATTAAATGTCCTAGGTATAATATTTTCACTAATTTTGAAACAGCTGTCATGCGGACCATTAGGGTTCAGCAGCAAAAAAAAAAAAAAAAAGCTATGGCTAGTGGCCCACCAATACGAGTAGTTTATGGTCGCTTTATCTATATAATTATAAAACTCTGATATTCTTGGGTGTTTGCTTGGATGGCATGGTGCGCACGATCTTCACTGTAAGGTAAGACGAAATTCGAGCGTTGAAGTTTTAATTAGACTGTATCAATGGAGGTGTCAACGGCGTATGCACCTTAGCTCAATGCCCTTTCCACAGTCATTTTCTGAAGCAGCTACCTGACGAACTCAGTTCTCGTAGCCGTTTTAGGTATAAGAGACTACAGTTCATTGACAGAAGATAGTTGGGTCAGATTTGAGTGTTTGCAACAAGTCCTGAATTTTCAGAATTGTGACGTCACAATTGCGTTACGCCACTGTTGCAGCGAGGACTCTTTGGTATTTCCATAGTGGCGTGAAGTATTTTTGACGTCAGTATTCTGAAGATTTCAAGGGCGTAGCGCATACACTCAGATCTGACATAACTACAATAGTAAGTGAACTGTGTAAGAGACGCAGTTGAATGGCCTGCACCATTACTTCAGCTACTTAGCGAAGCACAAGCAAGACTGCGGAACCTGCTGCCAAAACATTGTCGTTCAAGAGTCAGGATGAGACGGATACTTAGGGAGTGTTCTAACTTAGATACCGATTGCTATATACATCGAAAGCACTAAAGAGTTAAAACTCTGCAATTCTGCTGCCAGTATCAGCAGGAGAGACCGTAGAAGAATNCTGCTGCTAAAACATTGTCGTTCAAGAGTCAGGATGAGACGGATACTTAGGGAGTGTTCTAACTTAGATACCGATTGCTATATACATCGAAAGCACTAAAGAGTTAAAACTCTGCAATTCTGCTGCCAGTATCAGCAGGAGAGACTGTAGAAGAATAGCACCAGTATACTGTTTTTAAAGTTAAAGAAATATATAATATAACTAGAGCACTCTGAGAGCGCATACCTCCCCCAAGTGAAGCAACGGTAGCAAAAAATTAAAATTGGCTCTGAAACCATAATTTTCTTTGTATAAACTCTAAAACCTAATCATTTGTGCCTTTTCATATTATTAACAGCTTGTACAATTTTCTTGAAGATCCGTACATAACTTTTTGAGTTATACTGTTAACAAACGTTATGACAAACATGAGTCAAACATACAAACGAACAAACCGATCTGAACCAAAATTTGATCATTTAGGTCTTTTAGCATTACTAACAACTCCTATTAATTTCATAAAGATCCATTCATTATTTTTTGAGTTATTGTGCTAACAAGCATAAAATTAAAAACAGTGACAAACGAACGAACGAACGAACGAATTTGGTCTGTAACTCTTTGTTATATAACTAACAACTCATTTTAATATCATCAAATCCATCCATAACTTTTTGAGTTAGAGCGTCAAGAAAAATGAGGCAGACAAACAAACAAACGGATGGACATATCTTCACTAAAAGTTAATCATCTGTTCCTCCTAACATACCTAACAATCCCTGCAAATTTCATCCAAATCGGTTCATAACTTTTTGAGTTAACTTGGTGACAGACAAAGAGACTGACAGACAGAGAGACAAACACGACGAAAACATAACCTCCTTGGCGGTGGTAAATATGCATCTACCCTCGGCAGTACTCTTATTAAGAAAATACCTAAGTATACGTCTGTCTCTATCTAGGTAGTTGAATAATTTGACAGAATCTGCGCTAAGTTCACGAATCGAGTAAAAAAATGGAATACTTAAGATAAGATTTTTATTGACCCATCGGGTTATGGTAGTCTAGTTGTGGTAAAACCCTAAGACCGTAAGAATTAAAATGCATGTTCATCACTCTTCACTTATGATTTGTCAGTGCTCAGATGATAACAAAGAGCCAAAAAATCGCCAGCTTACGTCTACCAAGAGTTATCTATTCATTTCAGCTTCAAGCCAAGATATGTGCACAAAGTCCACTGATGCATAATTTGTGCATGGTGTTGGTTAAAGCGTGTTTCCATGAAGTAGTAATGAAAGATTGATATTTTTATTTTGTTTCTGAGTTATAAATCATTACAATTTATTTTAACCATAAGATAAGGCCATTGTCTTGTTGCTGCTATTATCTATTGTGTCCTTAATTGAGCTGTCTTATTTCGATGTCATTCATTTAGTGAGGCGCTCCGGCTGAAATTTTCGGGTAACTTTTGATTCCTCGCGTAGGCGCGGGCCGTCAAGCGAACGCTCTTCTTCGTAAAGACTGTAGTTCTGCTCGTTATTTTGTTCTGTAAAATGTACTTAAGTAAAATGACCACGCGGTGCAGTGGCTCCAAACGGTTTCGGTCGCCATGTCATGGATCCATTATAGGGAGAATGAAAGAGTGAGCACATCAAACAATCTCCTTCCGTTTGAGATTAAATAGGAGGCAGCATTGAACAATGAGCACAACGGACGCCTTCTTTCAAGAGTAACCGCTTGCAATAACTCTCAGTTGCAAGCATCGAGCAGTCTGTGTAGGCTTTCTATTGTATGTCCTACTGACGCTGGAGCCCATTGCTAGCTCTGGCTGCACATGAACGCATTGTGAGCACTCCATAGTCGCTCTCTACACCGCCCATGCGGGCACAAATACAATCACATCTCCCTTGGGTCCTTCGCTAGCTGCAAAAAATGCCAGAAATGCAGGCTGCAGCAGCAAGCAGAGCCGCAAGAAATCAAAATGTGACGTCTGAAGAGCAGCATACCTACGGCAACTGTAGCGAGCTCAGCCCTTTAAACAGGGACAATGCCATTCTTCTTCACCAATAAATCTTGACTGCGCAGGAAACTGTTAAGGTTTGCCGCATTATTGAAACGCGCATGCAAACGAATGCAAAACCCTCTGATAACACTTTGTATGATAGTTGGGTAGAGTTTTATGACCATAGCTTGTAGAAGGTCTGAAGAGCGGATATAAATTTTTTTAATAGGATGTTCGGCTTTATTTAGAGAGCGATAAAATTACGAAGTTAATCATATTTACATTTATAAAAGAGCGTGTAGATATTACCAGTTCTCTTTACTTGATACCTTCATGACTTTTTTAACTCGTAGGCAATTACCCTACGCTGTCAGAAGACTGCACTAGACCGTTGCGACGACGCCGTGCAAGCGTAGAGGCACAGCCGCGAGGGCACAGGAAGGTAATGCAGTACCCGCTTGCAAGCGTACAGCTCGCGTCATTTTTTGTGGGTGCGCAGGGCCGGCAAGCACAGGTATGTCATTTCCGTTGGGCGGCTTCGCCTCAACGGTATCGAATGTTACCGGCTGGCCGAGGTTCGTACAGAATGGTGGGCTCACCCATTGTCACGGTTGCTTGCAACAACAATTTTATATACGACTTCACTACTGCAGCAATGCTTGCATGCAGGCGCTCTGTGTCCGCCCAACGGCTGTTGCTTGCACCTCTTCCGTTGCAGGCTGGCCTCTGTTCAGGCTACAGACGCGATCACTCGTCCGATATAGAATTTTGGCGACAATGGGCAGTCGTTGAACACAGAACTCTTTCTCTTGCTTATGTAAGCATAAGAAGTCTATTGAAGGATCAGTTATTTCACTTCCTTACCTGGTGTACACAGAACTGTTCCCAGTGAGAACTGTGGACTGTATACGTGGCAGCAGCAGAAGACAACAGCTCACTTAGTACACTCCAGGAATTCCGTTAGCAGCTGCTGTAAGTAGATTGCGCTCACATTAGATCTTTACGATGGAATGCAATTGCACTTCACGACATCAAGCAAGATGATGTTAGCGCCTTTTGTATTCAGTGCACGCAGTCATTGTAACAGTCGTTCGAACGAGAGCAGCAGAGCCATAATGGACGGCTCAGTGCCAGCCAATGACGATATACTAGCTGGCACTGAGGAAATTCCGCAGATGTTGGATGACTGAAAAGGCACAGGAAAAGTTCTTAAATGTCCTACGACAGCAAAAACCATCACAGACTAGACTGCAAATTCGAATGTAGCATCGGGCACTCCATCACACTGCATGAACTAGAGAACGCTCTGAGAGCTCATGCCTCCGCCAAGCAGGGCAATGGTATCGAAAATTTCAAATTGGTTCTGAAGCTATGATTTTCTTTGTATCAACGCCAAAATACAATAATTTGTGCCTCTTCATGGTATTGACAGTTTCTGTTAATTTCTTGAAGATATGTTCATAAATTTTCTGTTATGCTGCTAACAAACATTATGACCAGCACAAACAAGTCAAACACGCAAACGGACCCACTGATCATCACCAAAATTTAATCATTTATGTGTTTTAACGTTGCTAACAAGTCTTGTAAATTTCATAAAAATTCATCCATAACTATTTGATTTATTGTGCTATCAGGCATAAATTGAAATGCGGTGACAAACGAACGAACAAACATATCTTTACAAAAATTTGTCATTTACTCCACGTGTTATGCTTAAAAACTCATGTAAATTTCATGAAAATCCGTTCGTAATTTTTGAGTTATTGTGCTAAGAAAAAATAGGCAGACAAACAGGTGAGCGGACTTGCACCAAAAGATTAGTCATTTGTACGTGTTAACATGCCTAGCATTACCTGTAAATTTTGTAAAAATCCGTTCATAACTCTTTGAGTAGTTTTGATGACAGACAAACTGATAGACAAACACGACAAAAATATAACCTCCTTGGCGGAGGTAAAGATGCTGCATTAACTGCTCTTTGGTGACGCTGATCCTATAGGTAGGAATCAATTTGTATCCCACGGGAGCGGCAGGATGCCCCCTTTGTTCAATGCCATAGAATTTCCGTCTCATGCATGTGAAGACGGCATACGCCGCTCTCACACGCACACCCAAGTACCTATAGCTTCTTTCACTTGTGAGAGCACCAGAGATAGCGCGAGTAAATTTTTTTTTCCTACAGCATAGAGCGCAATGCCTTTCATAGAGTCTGCGAAGCGAAAATTTTTTTAAAAAAGGCTGCACGCGGGCACAAAGTTCTAGTACATAAAACTGAGGCCTCAAATCTAGTCTGCCTACTAAAAAAATCTGTGCTTATTTACTTACAATGAGTAGACAAAATGAATATTAATACTAAACTTAAATTACTTTTGCAACACAGGGCATATTACTAGTCATTGTACCCACAGTGAACGGTTTCAAATCTATAGCGTAAAAAGCGATTATAACCGGCGAACGAAGTGATAGAGGTGATAATGTTTTCGTTGAAGATTTAAGTATGTATATTTGTATATATATAAATATGTCTCTCCACCCAAAAAGTGGTCGAAGAAGCTGAACAATGTTCATAATTTTCTGTAAGGAGTTTGGTGGGTTGCCTAGATGTGACCCATACCAAAAAACTGGGCCTAACTGGCCATAAAACATGACGCTACTGAATTTGCCTCCACCGCGGCAGATTGTCTTACGCCACTAGGCGCTCTACTTTTCCTATGTTATCATTAAGAGATGGGAACGGGGCGCTAACCTTGTTGGACAAAGCATCCATATGAGAAACTAAGATTAGCTGGCCATAAAAAATGACTGCGTTGAATTTGGAACCCCACCGCGGATGATGGTCTTACGCCACGAGGCATCTAGTGTAAAGTAAAATTGCTTATCTGTCTAATTACTGGGATTAATTATCGCCATTGCGCGTACTTATATCTATGTCAGCAATCCTTATATAGCAAGCAGCTTCGTGTATTTATTTATATATTTAGTGTCCGCATCTCTAGGAAACAGGCGAAAAATAGGTCAGGTTGCAGATTTCTTTATCAAGTTGCGTTGCCATGGAGATCGATGACCAGGTTACAGAAGATGGTGAAAGTGGGACCCTTATCTTTTATCTGAATGCACTTCGTGCTTGAAAGTTGAAATACTTTTTGAAAATAAAACAATATATTTACTGCATCTGGAGTTTGATCTTATACCTTATTTCTCTCAGGTCACAACGTATAAATTCGGAAGATGATCGAAGCACTGACGAAGCGATGATTTTTCAAGCGCAGTAGACAGATATTTCTTCTAGCTTACAGTCTTTCTTTGCCGAAGCAGTTTTCGTTTCATAGGCCAAAATTTCAGCACTTCAATGAAGCAGATAATTGAGTTTCATAGGCAGTATCATCGACACGGTTCGCTCACATTGCATATAATTTGACTGGAGTTACATTCAAGTTTATTGCAGTGTTTTACTCAAAGATTTTCTTTATGCCTGTGAGTATTTAAGATGCACGTCAAAAGGAGAATGGAGAAGAAAGAACCTAAGGGATGAGAGCCCGACAAAAGATCAATGAGGAGGCAAGTCAGAGAAGAGGAGATTCCGCAAAAATCTATTAATAGCGTTGTTCCTACGTTTGTGTGTTACGCTCTTCATCAGTAACAGATATCAGGAAATTAGATGTATAGTTCAGTCGTATCTATGATGCGAAAGTTGCAGTCGAGCTGGGCTGCATTAACGTGTACGTTAAATTTAAAGGTTACACGGACAATTGGACAATACGTCATATATACAGTGGTGGGCACCATATACATTAAAGTATTTAAATGCTAAATACATCGGTAAAATGTAATTAATACTAAAAACGTTTTTGAAATGCATTTAAGTACTAAATACTTAAATACATACATGTATTTAAATACATGAGAAAATACAGTTCATTTTTTAAGGACCAAAAGGCACTAATGCAGGTATATTTTTAGTGTTCATGAATTACTGAATATTGATATACTAGCACAATATGTGACATTATGCAAGTCGCAAGCAATACTCTACAGTCTAGATAATATAAAAACAATTCAGAGGCTAGAGCTTCCAATCTGACACCTGCTATCACTTCACTAGAGAATTGATTTAGCCTGTTTCAGCTTCCTGGTTTGCTTATGGGCCTTGAAAATTAAATCACTAGTTCATTGAAATGATTCAAGCAGACAGAAATAAAGTTTGTAAGATCAAATACCGTCGTATTTTACGGATGTTTTCCCCAATAACCCTGAAACCTCCAGTCCTCAGCCATAGCTCTTGATGAACTGTGACGAAACGCAGCCGTGCACTACTTTGAGCCAGTTACCATAATAGCATCTGAAGAACGAACCAATGCTTGTGAATCCTTTGGGACGTGTCTGTCGTGCCCACTTTGTTTCCTTCCGATTTCACGCTCCAATTGATTATACTTTGTTCTGTTCTTCCTCTTCTTTCCCGACTTTCACAAGGGTTCGCGCAACTGAGCATGTACCCAAGGTGCATAGAGAGCTATAAAAAATACAGGGTAGAGAGAAGGAGGGAAAGCTAGTATCACATCGGCCAATCATTCCAAGCCTAAAGTAGGAGAATGCTTCTACGACTGCTTGTGGATTTTCAACTAGGGGAGTGCGATCAGGACAATTTTACGTTTACGCTAACCATCAATAGACTTGCCCCTTGTCTCAATAATCAAGCATCGTGCAATAACAAGATGCTTCAGTGTTAATGTCACACCCAGACTACATAAGTTTGAGACTGTTGCCAGCAGGCGAGTTCCTGTGCTTCGCTTGTAAAGGCAGCATTCGGTGCTCAGATGCTGTTGCAGGACTCTTGGCCCTAACCATGCTGGGGATTGTCGTGGGCGCCGGCCGTCCCCTAGGAGGTTCCATCGCTGGCGTCTTAGCTCTTGACGATCTGTGATCGATTGAATGCGTCCACGCCTCCGGAGCCAAAAGCAAGGCCTCCTTAAGATTTTTGGAGTTCTCGCCAGATGGCTCATACAGTATCTGCAGCAGTGCGTGTTGGCTTCCAGTTGGGATGTGCGTCTCGGTGACTGTACAGTAACTGTTATCTTTCCGCAGAAGTTAAGGCAAATATCTCATCGATTGGGTGGCGAATTTAAGCCCAATAGGCTAAACTTGACAAGAAATACAAACTACTGAGCTGTCTTTTACACTTTCTATCGAGTTTCAATGTATTAACTCTCTTCTGATTTAAATCAAACTTTCGAAAAGTTTATCTTGTTTCGTAAAATGGAGCTTGCAGCCGTGATTAGGTTAGTTCTAACACATGTAAAGCCATTCAGAGAGGGCAAGTGCAAGCGCGTGTATTTGAAATTCCGGACAAGTGCAGCCTATAACGGCACAACTGAACTCAATGATTAATTCTTAGAGTTTTGACAAAATGTAATATGCAATTTACATAATATATGGGGAAGCGCAAAGGTCGGTAAAGGAACTAAATATAAAGTGGACAGAAAGTGATCCCATATTCCACTTAAAACTAAGCTGAGTAGTTTCTTACACCTGCAACACAATTCAGAATGATGAAAGCAGAAGTTCTATTTTAAGTTCTAAGCAAGTCAAGCCTACCCTAGCAACATTTAGGGCCGCCGTGGCGCCGAACAGAAGTTGAATCGAGGTTTTAGCTTTTGCGGCGACCCTAATTGTTAGTTGGGTAGTGGGTTTATTTTGATCCTACTCTAAAGAGTCAGTCACTCGATGACACCTAAAATCTAGCCTTGAATTTATAAACGAGAAGTTCCAATTCCCACCATCAACTGCATGCATCGCTCGCTCTGGACACTGAACAAAACATTTCGAGAAAATCGAGTGCGGAGCCTCATCAGAGTAAGAGCTTTTTTATTTTCAATCCGAAATGATATACTCATACACTGCCTGGATAAAGTGTCATACAACTGCCACAGCTTAGTTTTGTTTAGCTAAGCCAATAAGTCTTGACTTCTCCGGAACCTATAGAACAGTAGCGTTGGTTTCGACCAGTTGAGTGGTTTTGCAAGTCAGGCACTGACACCAGTAATGCATGAAACAGCCAAAAATTTCATTTTGCAGTGTAGAATTGAGTTGAGGCAGTATCAAGAGTAATCGGTTCGAGTTAAACGCCTGATACTTCATTTAACGGGCGTAACCAACACACAGTTTGAAGTTCTGGATAATTCAGACTTATAGGACTGTCTTTCTAAACTTTGTGATAATGGGGTCAGAGTGCCAAGAGTAATCGGTTCAAGTTTATTATCTGATACTCTATCTAATTTTTGAAACCAGCACCCAGTTTTGAGTTTTGGATAATTCGAACCTATAAGTCTGTCTTACTCAGTTTTGTGATGCTGGATTAAGTAATGTCCTGGGACTGACTTCATTAGCATGAGCGGGATGTTAGAGTGCTGTGCCCGCTTGCCCAGCTAAGTAGTTGAATTCTTGAGAATCTCGGCCAGCTGCGTCAATGTACCGTAGCTGCCATTTACGTCCCAGTGTGGGTTCTCTGTCCCATGTCCATCCAGGGATGGTATGAGAGTCGTAGTAATCCTTCAACCCTTCCGTGTCTGTTGTAAAAGCTTCGACAATAATTGACAGGAGTCGCGCATTCAACTGGGGCCTACCGGGCAATGCGCATGTATATCTGCATGTAGGCCTATGCGGTCCCATAGACAAATATGTTTCGCATACTTGTTACTTGTCCGAAGCTTCAGTTCAGAGCTTCGGCTTCGCCATGCATAATCGTATTGCAAGTGCAATTAGATTACCCCGAGTATAGCAGAAAAGTCAATTTTACAACACCTATAGAGTTTTAACCTATTGCAAGAGCAGCCGAAGAAAGTTGAATGCTTGAAGCTCTATTCCTGCTGGTGAAACCAATGTGCACTGTTTTCTTCCTACTCCAATAGTAAAACGCAAGTTGCAGTGCCGCTTTCAAAATATTATTAACATAATTTAACAAGCGCTGCATGTAAGGCTTTTTCTAAAAGATACTTAAAGAACGCCATCGAGCCCAGCCAAAAAGATCACTGATGCTTGCGACACGGGATAAATACAAGTTTTTAACCCGAAGTGCTGCATGCTGGTCATTATTAATAAAGTAGGTGTAATAGCAACAACTGCTTGTTTTTCTCATTTGAATAGTCAGTACAGCATTCTATTGCTATTCTGTACAGTATCATCAATCTATGCGATTATGTAATTTTTATGTCTAGTTGTTAGTCTGGTTAAGCATTTTAAAAACTGAGGAAAGCAATGCTTGCGAGGCCTTATTACGAACCCTGTTTGTTGTAACTGCGGCTATCCGTACAAATACGAGAAATTGCGAAGTAAAGTGAAACGCATTCAAGGCATAATTAGAAAATCTGCAATCTGGCCCACTTTCGCCTATCTTCAGTATTTAGTTAAGAGCTTGACACAAAGGTACAATAACATATAGAATATAATAAACACCGTTGAGTATTTAACTATTTGTTTATATATTTATTTATTTGTTTATACAGTGTCTAGACATAAGTATTTGTACAACTCTATTTTTAATGTGTTTTGAAAAATTCAGTACCTGCTTTAGGATAATTAATACAGGAAGTTTATATAACATATATTTAATAGCATATTTAAACAGAACAGCCAAGTGTGCACTTTTAACAAGAAAATTTAACACAAGTGAAAGTAATGAGGGACAAACGTATTTGACCAAAATAAATATGATGTTGAATCTTTGATATTTATTAGTATAATTTGAATAAATTAGTTGGAAATTATTCTAGAACGTTCACGAAACGTCTCGAAACAAATGCAATGTAAACAGCCACAGCCGGTGCAATCATTACCTCTCTAGACCTCGTTGAAGTCGCGCACACTCTCACTACAATGCGCAAAGTTCAAGAAATCCCTGAAGCTACTCGTAAACGGATAATTCAACGTCGTAGTGAGGGATTAACTAATAGAGTAATAGCAGAACGTGTCAATGTTCCTTTTTCAACGGTTGGAGCAAAAGTCAAAAACATCAAGTGACTGGGGCGGGCTCCAACCTGCCAAGAGCTGGAGTTCCGCGTAAGATCATGGGTCGTCCTCGGCGCTGCATGCTACGTAAGGTGACTAATGACCCTATGACAACATGTGCTGACCTTCAGTGTGAACTGGCGTCTCAGGGACTGCATATCAGCAAGAAAACTATTGTTAAGGAATTGAACAGTACTGGCATTCATTCTTACACTCCTTGCAAAACTCTTCTTACAGAAAAACATGTCAAGAGCCACTTAAAATTTGCCAAAGACCACCTGGACAAAGGAAATGAGTTTTGGGAAGGGGTTATATGGTCTGACGAAACTAAAATAGAACTTTTTGGCCGAATCGAAGCTCGGCATGTATGGAGGAAACGTGGTGCTGCCTATGACCCCAAGAACACCATCCCCACCCTGAAGCATGGAGAAGGCAGCATCATGGTGTGGGGTTGCTTTACTGCCCATGGTGTTGGGGATCTTCATATTATTGAAGGCAAGATGAATAGTTTCATGTATAGGGAGATATTTGAGAAGATTCTTCCAAGTGCCAAAGAATTCTACGGACGGCGCAGGTGGACCTTCCAACAAGACAACGGCCCCAAGCATACTGCGAATTTAACGAAAGAACGGTTTCAAAAGAAGAAAATAAATGTTTTTCCATGAGCTAGCCAATCACCGGACCTTAATCCAATAGAAAATTTGTTTCGTCTTTTTAAATCTGGTGTCTACAAACGGTGTCTCAAAAGCCTTACTGAATTGTAAAAGTTATCTGCATGGAAGAATGGAAAAAATACCATCAAGTGAATGTGAAAAGTTAATTTCCAGCTATAACAATCGTCTCCATGCTGTTATTGCCAATAAAGGTCGCGCCACCAAATACTAATGTCATAATTTTTTTTGGTCAAGTACTTTTGTCCCTCATTACTTTTGCTTGTGTTAAATTTTCTTGTTATAAGTGCACATTTGACTTTTCTGTTTAGATATTCTGTTATGTATATGTTATATAAACTTCCTGTATTAATTATCCTAAAGCAGTCCCTAAACTTTTTAAAATACATAAACAATAGAGTTGTGCAAATACTTATGTCTAGGCACTGTATATATATCTGTACATTTTTTGTCACGATTCAAGAAAACAGATAGGCGGAAGTTAGGTCAGGCTGCAGACGATCGCAATAGTATGGGGCGGTCCATAGACCACACCATACATTGACTGGACACTGAAATCGGGCCTCCCGCAATTGGGTCTGGAGACCGAGTTACGTAAGTGTTGATAAAATGAGTTCTAATAATTAGAAAGACCTCAAACAAAGATTGATTTCTTCGTCGTACCGTAAGGAATGCGCTGAAGAGCAGGGAATCTAAATTCAGAATCGTATATCTTCAGTAGGCGATATATTAAAAAACTTCGGAAACAAAGAATCATTGAAAATTCAGCATATTTTCTAGGAATATAAAATTTTATAGAAGAAATAGGCGCACAGATACTACAGGTAAGGAACCTTAATATCAGATACAATTGAGTTTTTTCCAAAGACAGATTTGGAGCAAATCCTCAGAAATTGATATATGTATTGCTTTCAGTAGAGCTCATCCCTATAGCCGCATGGAAGGGAAGGTTAAGAAAACCCTGTAATACTGAAAGCTTAATTAAAACCGTACTAATACTACAGAGCGAAACCACATTAGCACCCATGAACTAAAAATACATAATTAACCATGAGATAATGATACAAGGACAGCCATTAAAGGACAT
>LQNS02278170.1:41298743-41310325 GCA_001587735.2 Parhyale hawaiensis
AATCCTTCACGGCACAAAGACACAGCGGCAGTTAATGGATAACTAATTTAGAGTGTCACATAATAGATGACCATTGCTAATGGCACAGTGCAGCGCTGTAATGGGGAGCTATCAGCAGCGAGCTGGCAGTTAGCTGGCCGGGCAGTGTGAATTAGCGGGACACTACTGCGCTGCCTGGGACGGCTGAGGCTGCACTGTTACAGTAGCGACGTGCAGTGGATCTTAGCAGATGCAGTTATTTGCAGTTTGCGATTGTGAGCATCGACATGATAACCAGAAGCATTTCACGTTGCACGCGGCTGTAACAGAGACTATTCAAAGAGTGGTATTAAGGATGAAATTGATTTCTGTAGATGACAATGGCTGCTATATACCGTTCATCATAATTAGTTCATTTCGTTTTTCTTAATTTCAGTAGAGTAAGAAATTATAAATCTTCGAGAGTTCTCTGCTCCAGCAGCTGACTAGCGAGGCGATTATACATATTGTCTTCGTAACGTGATGTATGCGTCATGAACTGAGACGGGTTGTACTAAATGTAATACAATAGATAAATTCTATGTCCGAAAACGCTATTGTATTGGTACTGCAGCAGCAGCTAGTGCTTTGTTCTTCCTTGATCTCTTCTTCATTGCTTTCAATTTACATGCGATGCTCACTTTACAGCGCTGAGGAGATTGCTATTGAGTAGTTTGATTTCTTCGCTGCAGTTTGGTGCTACGCTAAATGTCAGGGTAGTATACCAGTGTTGCCTTAAACGATAGGTTACAATAATCATTATTAGTAGAAAACGTTCATTGAGGCAATGTTCCAACTTTAGCATCATCATTTAGCATAATTTCCGAATCTAACTTCAAACATGTATTTATTTCTTTCATGTGAAGTAATTAATTTAACCTATTACCGTAAAATTCTTTCCTATATAATATGACAAGTCAATACAGCAATATTGATACCTCCCCGTTAAGTTTGTCCTCTGTGTCGCAGGATTTTGGTGCTGCCACCACCAAGGTTTTATGTTTCGCACGATAAAGCAGATTATTAACTGACTAGTGGCGTCCCAATCATCAAATGATAGTAAAAAATATACAAGGTAATTTTTATATTACAGAAGTACCCGGCTTTCAGAAATGACCGAAATGAATTGGTGATGAATCCATTATTGTTCTTTTTTGGCGTACTAATTTGACAGCAAAACCTACATTGTACTTGCAAGATTAGTCTGTTATTGATTCAATTATAGATTGGGGGCAGAAAATTTCCCTACTGCCGGTAAAGATTAAATGCTTGAACGCCAAACAGTATCAAGAAAAAAAAGTTTAACCAAAAGAATTTATCGGACCTGCTCAGCACCAGCGATAGGCACCGTTACATGATATTGGAGGTCGTTGCCGTTACTCGTTACTTAAAAAAAAATTACCAGAGCGTTACCGTTACTCGTTACTACCACGTAAACTTGCACGGGACGTTACCGTTACTCGTTACAGTAACCACCGTAACTTCGTTACGCGTTCCATCAGAGTCCTTATTGTATAAATAGCCTGAACGCTATGCAAAATTTGCAGAGTTGGAGCTACCGAATGAAATTCGATATTTCCGTAGTATCGGCGGTAGATTCATCTACCGATCTACCGAATCTTTACTGAATGTTCTACCAATACCGATGCGGAATGGATCTTCCGAATGACTTTCTTCGGTAGATTTGAATTAATCGCGCCGTCAAAAGAATCTTCTCAGCTCTCTATGACCCACCGTCCGTCTTGGAAGAGGTTAGAAAAATCCTATTGATTTTCGTTCAGTTAAGAAGAGACGTTTGAGAAATGAGCGTAGTGTATCATAACGTTTCGCTCACTCAACTGACATGTGCTTCCGAGCTTAGTGGAGCGTGAACTGCCAGTGGATGATACAGTTAAAGGTTTGAAATAGGTGTTCTATGGGCTCTAAAATGTATTAAAAGGCATTTAAAGGTGTTTTTATATAAACATATATATATATATATATATATAAGGAGTATTTGAAATCAACGAAACCAAAATACCGAATGACCCGTTTTCATCTACCGAATACTGATACCGGCGGTACAAAAAAAAAANATACCGGCGGTAAAAAAAAAAAAAAAAAAAAAAAGAAAAAACCGAATCCCTGCTCGGAAAATTTCCTTCTGTTATAAAGTATGGCAAAGTAGCTTAAAATTCGGATCTTTTACTACACATAAAAGAGATAGATTTCGTAAAAAATCCTTATTACCAGTCTAACATTTTAATAACTAATCTCTATTTTTAATGAAAGTGAAATTTCCGTAAAATTTAATATATGTTGTGTACGCAATAATATTTCCTTAATCTTTCCAACATACGACAGTTATTCGTGCGTCCTGACTTTTGTTATATTGCACTTTCGTCAGAGCTTTTATTTACGAAGCGGAACTCCATAGGCGCAAAAAAAGAGGAAAAAGCTTGGTCGAATCTCACTTTCATGTAACCGACTGCTATCAAAGCAGCAGACTTTTGCATCTTCAAAAAATTGATTTTGATGTTATGAAAATGTTTTCGAATCAACCGAGTGAGGTTGGCAGAAGCTACAACTCTATGCAGCCATTTTAGGCAACCGGACTCACTAATTTCAACCTAAAAATAGCAAAGGCGCTTGCATGATCATCCAGCTTAGGAGATTATTGCCTTGTTGGCATATTCGATTGACACTTATAAGCAAAAATCACGAAGAGAGATTCATCTGACAACACTAGAAAGCAAATTTGGTTCGATTGGTAAGATCGTAGCATTAATTGACCAATTAT
The DNA here is from genome assembly GCA_001587735.2 of Parhyale hawaiensis. Classification (NCBI taxonomy): domain Eukaryota; kingdom Metazoa; phylum Arthropoda; class Malacostraca; order Amphipoda; family Hyalidae; genus Parhyale; species Parhyale hawaiensis. The sequence continues at coordinate 41,301,541 of LQNS02278170.1, forward strand.
TGTTTCTCTTGTATATACTGAGCACCTTTTGGACTGCCTCGTGCAAGCAATTCAAGAAGCAATTGAAGAGGGCAACCCATCTTCAAATTTAATACAATGTCATATATTGCAGCTGATCTTAAGGCGTCATTGTTTGGGCTCACCGTGACCGTAACCTAAAACTGGTTTTCGTTCAAATACCTTAAAGTTCATTCGTTTCACCAGTTTTGAAACCTTTTTGTACGAAAACTAGTTTCCGTTTACAAAAATTTGGCAGGTTGAGATCGAAAATTTAAATAGAATTAGGTTTAGAGCCTAATTTTTGGCAAAAATTGTTGCCGTGAACCGTGAAGTTATTATTCGTGCATATATTATTTAGTGATAATTACGTAGCCACGCAGTATCGGAACGACTTCTGTGGAGCGGGAGCAAATTTTTAAAATATTTTTTTAGTGGCAGTGAATATTCCTCATCTGATTTTTGGCAGGAACAACAGACTTGGTTATGGAAATTAAAGGCGTCATCGTTTGGACCCACTAAAAATATGAACGAACACCAGTTTCTGCTTAGAATTTGGCCAGTTCAAAAATTGACCGAGCGAACACAGATTGTAAAAAAAAACAGCATTACCGGGACGTTTTTCGCACTTGTTAATCCCCAAAGTAAAGCGAAACATAAAATGCTTTTTTAACAATTTAATTTCCACATGAAAGTTTGTTGTTTCTGCCAAAGAAAAAAAGATAAGAAATATTTTTAAGAATTGCTACAGTTCCACAAAAGTCGTTCCGCTACTGCGCTGCTACGTAATTAGCACTAAACATACGCGAATGACCACTTCACGGCAACAATATTTGCCAAAAATGAAATGCAAAACTTAATTCTATTTCAGTTTACCTTCGCAATCGAAAACTAGTTTTCATTTAAAAAGTGCCAAAAACTGGCGAAACCAAACCAATGAACTTTAATACACTTAGCGCAAACAGTTTTATGTTACGATCTCTGTGGGCTCAAACCATGACACCCTAAATTGTACAAAAATATTTATATTTTGCGTTAATTTGTGGATTAACAGGTGTAATTCTGGTTTGTTTACAATCAGACGGTCGCGTGAGTGGGTTTAGCAATCTGTGTTCCTTTGGTCAATGCTTGAACTGGCCAAATTCTAAGCAGAAACTGGGTTTCGTTTATTTTTTTTAGTGGGCCCAAACGATGACGACCTTAATATCACTGTCATATTATTGAGTGGAAAAAATCTAATTGAAGAACAGTAGGCTTACTAATACCGGGATCATACAGTTTGTACATTAAAGAGTTTACAGTAACGATGTGATAAATGGTGAGGATAACCGTTATTCATAAAATATGCTTGAAGGAAAGCTATTTCATTTGAAAATGCTGGATAGCTAGGGTAAAAGGAGGATAAGTTTTGTGATATAAACAGTAGAGTTTTGATAGCACTCCTTTCCATACGATAGCAAAACCAGCGTCGATAGAGTCAAATCTCTTAACACTTTCCTCGCGAAGCCTACCCGCATATAAACTTAAGGTTCTCCAACGAAACGTAGGATCCTATTTTGAATTCAAAGACAAACGTCCCTCACCTCTTCTGTCTAGTGTTTAGAAATTTTAATCAGAAGCTGCGACGCTTCGTATGTGGGCAGCACTGGATAGCATTACAAAGCCCACGTTGCCCAACATTTAGGTACAATACATCCGGCAGAACAGGTTTACCATTTGCAAAATCTACGCATTCAGCTCCCCATCTTCATGCAAAACAAATATATTTTTAGCAGTAAAGACCTCTTCATCATAGACATTTCAACCCTAATAGAGCTCACAAATTTAGCATCCCATTATGTCTGCAAAACCCAGCCTCAGTGTGATGACTATAGCTGTACCTCTCATTACAATCCATACCTGACTTTTTCTTCCGACTGTACAAGCCCTGTTTCCTCCTAACTGTGACTATGCCACGACTGCTGCGTTGAACTCGTCAGACTGTACACTTATGGTCATTTGGGCCTCCCGAGCTTTCCCCGGTTATTCGCATTGTACAACTCCTTTGACAACGTCTCTGCCCCTTGCTAATAAGTGAAAAAATGTCTTCTTTGTTTTTATTTTTTCATTCAATATTTTACAATCTAAAGATGGGAGAAGATATCACGAAACGTCATCTAACACCGGCAGCAAAAAAGCATCTACGGATTAATTCTTTGTCACCAAACACCGGATTTACTTTAAGCAGGAGCTCAATTTACTGGAAGCACGTGACACAAATTACTTAATAAGCTGTTTAAAAGTAAGCTTCTCATCAAAGACAACAGCGAGAATTATATAATTTTGTCGAGACTAATATTCGTTTTACTTTTTGAGTTATATTACTGACAAACATAAAAACAAGCATAGAATCATATAAAAGGGCAAACAGATCAACACAAAAATTTAGTCATTCACTCCCAGTAATTACCGTAACAACTCTGAGAAAAAAGAGGCAGATAAGCAATCGGTTGAACGAATTTCCCCAAAAGTCAATCATTTGGTCCTCCTAACATCGTCAACAATTCCAGTAAATTTTGTAAGGATCTGTCTATAATTTTCTAAGTTATATTGGTTGAAACAGGAAAACACACAAACAAATGAACTAAAGTAAAACATAACCTCCTTGGCGGAGGTAATAATTTATCCACCTTGCTGAATGATCAGTGATCATAAAGTGTCATTAATACTAGTATATCAGCAGAAGTTTCGGTTGAATTTTGTGGTAGATATTACCTACGTCATGGAGGTTATGTTCTTGCCATGCTTGTCTGTTGGTCTGACTAGTTTATCTGTTTGTTAGTCTGTCACCAAAATAACTCAAAAACTTATGAGCAGATCTTTACAAAATTTACAGGGTTTGTTAGGCATGATAGTAGGGACAGAGGACTGAATTTTCGTGAAGATTCGTTCATTTGTCTGTCTCCCGATTTTCTTGGTACTGCAACTCAAAAAATTACTGACGGGTTTTCATGACGTTTGCAGAAATTGCTAGATATGTTACAAATAGCAAACAACAAGATTTTATCATGATCTGTTTGTCTTGTTGTTTCTTTGTCTGATTTTAAGTTGGTCAGCAACATAATTTAAAAAGTTCCGAAAGGATTTTCACAAAATTTGCAGGAAAAGTTAGAAATGTTACAATGCACAAACGACAAAATTTTTGGTGATGATCGGTCCGTCCGTTTGTGTGTTTGACTAATGTTGGTCTCAGTGTTTGCAGAGCATTACTCAAAATGTTACGGTTGGATCTCCTAGAAATCTGCAGGAACTGTTGTTACTGTCAAGGGGCGCAAATGACCGAATTTTGGTTTTGAAAAAAAAAAGAAATCCTAGTTTCAGGACCAGTTTGAATTTTTCTACAACATTGCCTCGCTTGGCGGAGATTTGAGCTCTCAGAGGGATCTAGTTTCTAATAAACTTGTTTGGTAAAAAGCGACTGAAGAAAACGCTGGATTGCTGATACACGTGAGTCAGCAGCAGAAGCACTCAAATCTTTAAAATCAATGATCGAGAAAATGAATAACCTATCTTTTATTGTACATTCGAGAAATTGGTGCACTGCGACTGTGAAAAGGTAAACCCATATGTTAGAATTTCTTTGTGTATCAAAGATTACAGTTAGCGAGTTTTCTGCAAAGTTAGAGGTTATATATCGTGGGTAGATGTCAACACCCATTTCGTATCCGATGTCCTAGGGCGTCCATATATTCTGTATCAGGTTCGTTCTGATAGTTATCACGCAAGGTATCTTCGCTATCAGGTAATTATTGTTCCTTTACAAATGAAACTTTCCTTTAGAGTTCAACGTGCTATTAAGTGCAATTTCTTAAACGTTAGTTTAGATTCTCGTGCAATACTCTTTTAACGTTTAGTTATTGCGTTCAAATTGCAACTCGTACAATTCACGTATTTTCACTGGAACAAACTGCAATATTGTCTTTTAATCTTTTCACATTTATAGCAAAAGGAAGTTTTATCAGAAGATTTATTAGGTTTTATTTCTTTGCAGAAACTCTGTCTCTATTGAGCGTCTATGGTGAGAATGTATCTGACAAAGATTTGAATAAATAGAAGAGAATAGCAGGAGTTTGGAATTATTTTCACCATATCTACTTTCACGACATTGAAAAAACATGGAAAAATCTAGACTTAGCTGGTCATCGAAAAGAACGGCGTTGAATCTATAACTCCACCCAAAAAGAGGTAGAATGAGTTGAGCCTTTTCAGATGGTTAGGTGGGTTGACGTTAATGTGAAAAAAGTCAGAACTCTAGAGTAAGTTGGCAATAGAAAATGACGGCGTTGAATTTTCCCGTACGGCGGGTGATGGTATTTCGCCACAAGGCGTTCTAGTTTTAAGCTATACCTACGTGTATTATATAAGCACGGTCGTACAACAAGTATCTTCCTAACATTTGTGTATCTTTTCAAAATCATGATACCACTCCTTCAGCATAACTTTCTCATTGCCGAGAGCTCATCTGTCGTATTTTTCGTAAATTTTGAAACTGTAACGAGCACCGAGTAACGTCAATTTCCGTTACTTTTGATAAAATCCACCCGGGCGTTACCCTTACTCGTAACGTTTCTAAAATTCCTAAAGCGTTACCGTTACTGGTTATAATAAGCTCATTTATTTTTCATATGGAGACTGTGTCCAACAAGGTTAGGACACAGTACCCTGAGGTTTTCATGCTTAGTACTAACATAAGAATAATACTAAAAAGTAACATAAGAGGATGAAATTCAGTATGCAGCCTAAAGTGAGCTAGGGCATGTAGTTGCGTATTAAAAATTGGTACGTTTAAAGAAATTAACAAAAAAAAAGAGGAGAAAAGTGCGATGGCAAATTTAGAATATATAGACCAGCTGGCCATATTCAGGAGTGAGTGAGAAATAGACATGTATTACAAGAAATAGCTAGTAATGATAATATTGGAAAAAAACTTGAATTAAAATAGAATAGATTATATTACAGTGAAAGAGACGCTGCACATTTCCAATTTAGTTCATTATATAGCCGTGATTTCCCTATTTGTGACAGACAAGGATTTATTTATGTAAAACAGCCTGTGGTCATTAGAAAAGAATAGTGAGCAGAGATCACGTTAGAAGAGATAATTTTACGAAAATGTTTGCTATGCTGCCACCGTTACCTCAAGAATTTTAGCAAAGAAGTAGCGTGAAAATAAATAATTTTCTCATATGGATGTGGCACTCATCATATTATGGAGGCGCAGCACCATGAGTGTTTAATTCTTAGTCTTAAAGGTAACACCGTAACGTGAGTGTTTTATCTTTATGCTTAAAGCTAACACGGGGCCAAATTCGCCAGATGAAAGAGTTTGTTTAACGTCTTCATTCAATGATAAAAATGAGGAAATGTAATACTAAAACTAGACATACGAAGACAATGCAAATGCAACAAGATTGGCCAGAGTTTGTTTAACGTTTTCATTCTATCTCTAATTACACAGTTCAATTACTTTACGCCCGTGCAGACGGTCTCTTCCTTGGTCCTCCGTACGTACGGGAGAAGGTAGAGGCCTCGTCGTATAGTTCGGTTACCATTATTAGCGGCCCACTTCCCTAAATAGAGGGAGGAGTATTGAGAGCCTATCCAACGTTAGAAAAAAAAAAACTCTCGTCAGCCGGAACTGCGGCAAGCTGCAACATGTCCAACGGAGACGGCACTTGGGACCCTCAATCTTTTGGCAGGTAAAGGGACCCGCCAGCATCTACCCCTGGGGCGGAATAAAAAAGTAGATAAAAAATTAAACTAAAAAAGAAAAAAATGTTGAAAGCAATGTGATATATACGTTGCGCGTTGGCGTAATATTGTGATGCCTCTTAGGACAAAGATGGAATACAATTACATATCAGAATAAACATAGCAAATCTACATATGCGCTGCATGTAACACAGCATCAAAATAATCATAGTAAGTTAACAAATCCGCTGCAACGCCCGTTACTTAAGCCGTTACAGTAGCGTATCACGGCTACCTGCAACGGCCACAACAAATGTTATTAGCGGTACTCGCGGGAATTCTATGGTTAATCCTAGTATAAAAAGCTTCCTGTATTTATTTCGTGTTCGCTTCTTAAGAAACATACACGAAAAATTCAGCCCTTCAATCAACCAGATATTTGAGCTTGAAAGTCAGTAACATGGTTACGGTACGCCTCTATTGCATATAAGTCGTAGTTCACTTACAGAAGATAGTTGTGTCAGATTTGAGTGTATGCACTACGCCCCTAAATTTCCAGAATTGTGATGTCAAAATTCTGGAAATTTAGAGGTGTAGGGTATACACTCAAATCTGACACAACTATCATCTGTAAGTGAACTGTGATATAAGCTGACGGGAGCTGCATTCAAGTTTATTGCAGTGTTTTACTCAAGGCAAGATTTTACTTCTGCCTCTCATTCTGAAAGAAGCACGTGACGAAGAAAGAGACTGGATCAGGAACGTAAAAGAAGAATGAGACTGCTACAGTCTCAAGAACAAAAACGTGCTACCAATAAAGAGAGAAGACGCATCTATGCGACACAGGAGCCACCTTCACAGGTCCACGCCTCCTTCCCGACCTTTCGAGTCCTTCAGCACCGGCTTCTATTAATGAGATCAACCCAGCGATTTGGGTCAAAACTTTCATTTTTTGGTGAAAAAGGAGCTTCAGGTTGTATGCTATTGTGTCCCAAATTTTTATGGGCTACGGGCAATATGACCCCCACCCGCAAAAAATTGGCCTCAAAAGGAGGCAGGGAGGGGGGTCAAACTGAAGATTTTTTATAACTTACAGGTAAAAAATACAAAAAATATTCATTCATATCATTTCTAGATGACAACATAATATGAATACAGCATTCAAACATTATCCGTGGAGCAAAAAGTGCGTCATATGACATTTCACCATAAAGTTTCACGTTTTTTGCTCTCCTAACCGTATGATTTTCTCACCTAAAAATGAAGGTAAGTCAATGAGTTTTCACGATAAAAAAATTGCTTTGGAATCTTCCTTCCTTGACTGATTTGCGACACACTAATATAGAGATCTTTTACATTTTTACCTCATTTTATTTTTATCACAGTTTTAAACTGAAAATTCTATATTTTTTTGAATAAATTTAATTAGTGATCAAAAATTTCAAATAAAATGAAAATGCAAAATCCGGCTTTATTAGTTTACCAGGAATGTTACAAGGATTCTAGAACTGTCTTAGTTTTTGTTCTAGCAAGGAAGCTCATACACTTTTTTTTTGGAAATTCAGTAACAAAACAAAACAGAACAAACGAACGAACAAGAAAAAAAAAAAGTTTTTCCCATTTCCTCAAACACTAAGGCCAGAATCAAAAACGTTACATTTGTAAAATGTATTTGTTTCTTTTTTAAAATTACATGTACTGTACACAGTGATGGGCACCGTTACATGATATCGGAGGTCGTTACCGTTACTCGTTACTTCAATAAAATTACCGGGGCGTTACCGTTACTCGTTACTGCCCCAAAATTGCACGGGGCGTTACCGTTACTCGTTACTGTAACGACCGTTACATCGTTCCTCGTTACATCTGAGTTTCTATTGTGTAACTAACCTGAACATAGTACCTACAAAATTTGCTACCGTTATAAACTGTGTCAAAGCAGGCCTAACTTGACTTTTTTGCTACAGAGTTGGTGATAATATCTTTATTATAATGAAAGTAACAGTGGAGCATTTTGGTAACTGATTTCTATTTTTCATGTAAGAGAAATATCCGTTAAAGATTTAATACCTGTTGTGTGCAGAATGAAAGCTTTCTAACATACGAGAGCTACAGTATTAGCGCGTCATGGCTTGTATTATAAAAAGCACTTTGGCCAGCACTGTTTTTTCTGGCGAAGCAGATTTCTATAAGCGAGGCGTAAATTAGAAAGCAAAAAGATGCGTTGAATCTCATTTTCATGTAACCGATGGCTGTCTATAAGCAGTTGAACATGGCGCCCTTAAAAATTTTATTGTGAAGAAAATTTTTTTGAATTAGGCGAGTGAACTTGGCAGAAGCTGCATCCAAGACAGTGATAACCCGAAGTTCTGTAGCTATTTTTCACAGGTCATGTACATTTTCTTTATTGATGCTATATTATGATATTTGTGTATTTGTCCGTGAAACGGCGGCAAAAGATCGCACTAGAAACTTTCACTAGCGCTTCAGTGGCACACTGACTATATCGCACCGAACTATTTCTGTATTTAGCCACAGGCTCGTGCGCCGCCTGGACGCAGAATTTGTCTCATTTTATGTTATAAAGTAGCGAGGAGAACATTGTTATCAATGTCAATTTTACATCTAGTACATTTAATCCACAAAGGAACGGGAAGGGCCGTAGTTTACGATAGCGTGAGGCTTACCAACCAGCCCCTCACCAACACGGTTTCCGGCCCATGCACTCTACCACATCTGCTCTACTTCCTTTGGGGTTCCAAGCAACCCGCGGTATGAATAAACCTAAACCCCACGACCGCACGGTGGCCTTGCTGATTGACTTCAGCAAAGCGTTCGACATCTTTCCCACTGAGGGCCTCTTCTCCTCAGTTTCCAGCACCACACTCCATCACAACGTTGTTAGATGGCTCGCGGCTTACCTCAGGGGTTGAGCAGCCTGCTGCCTCTATAACGGTTCCCGCTCCCAGTTCCGGGCTGTCAAGGCGGGGGTTCCTCAGGGCTCGGTCGTTTCGCCCTCCCTGTTCAACCTCTACGTCTCTGACTTTCCCATCCCTCG
>LQNS02278170.1:41311605-41323717 GCA_001587735.2 Parhyale hawaiensis
CCGTTAACAGTGTTTTGGGTTTTGCCCCGCCGGAGATTTCGCCAGACGAGGCGGTCCTCTCCCGAGCGGCCCGTTCCACTCTATCACAGTTGCGCTCAGGCTTCTGCTTTGCCCTGATGTAATACCGCAATAGGATAGGGCTGGCGGATTCCGACTCCTGCCCCGAGTGTCATCGCGCCCCCCATACCGTAAACCACCTGTTTGAGTTTCCCGCCCAACCCTACCGCCCTCCTTCCTACCTCTCTATGAGACAGCCCTTTATCTGTGACTGACTTCTTATGCTCCCTGCCTTCCTTCTCATACCTTCCGCCACACGCTCGACCCCCTCTGGAGCCGCCCCCTGCGTAACAACAACAACATAGCATTTATCGCAATTGGTTTATCACAGTTAGTGATAGAAGCTACATCTGGTAAGATAAGTCTCAAGGGCATTCCTATTAAATTAGCTGCGAGGTTTCTCAGAAACATTCCTCGGAGGATTGAGTCGGCATCTTGACCATGAAATTTCGGATAGCAGTCTCACCGCTCGTCGGAGAAGGTAGGACACTCGGCCATCAAATGCAAGACGGTGAGTGGTACGACGCAGTTGTCGCAATATGGCTGCGGACGCCTCATCCGCAGATAGTCGTGAGTAAGTCTCATTTGCCCAATACGCAGTCGGCACAGTATTACGTCCATACGGCGGTAGTCACAATTTGACGAGTGCCACTGTCGGACGGTTTCTTTGACTGTATGTAATTTATTATTTCTCTGCGCCAGCCACTGGGATTGCCATAGCTCGCGCAGGTTTCACTTGATTAATGGGTAATAGTCTCGGCAGGGGAATGCACGGTTTGTCGCGGGAAAATCCGACAGGGCCACCTGCCTTGAATCCTCATCAATGAGCTCATTGCCCGTGATGTCAACATGACCAGGCGCCCAATAGACACACACGGACTTTCCATCCTCTTGCAAGTTTTGTATCGTACCTACTATTCGGTTGATGACGGGGTGGATGCTGCCGTATGCTCGAATGGCCTTTACCACCCTCAGTGATCGGAAAATATGGTAAAGTTGTTCTCATCGCCGTCTCTAATGAGGAGCAGCGCCCTGTACACGCCGAACAGCTCTGTGGTGAAATTAAAGGTCTCCGGTAATAGCTCTAGTTTCACCAGTCCCAGCGGCTGCGCATCCAAGTCTGTTTCCTCTTTTAAAACCATCGGTATATCCTAGATACGGGTAGACTCGCTAGGTTGGTCTCTCACGTGATCCGTGAAGAGAGCTTTTAGTAAGAAGGAATGGGAGTCTTTCTTTTTTGGATATTGCGTGCCGGGGCAAAAAGTTGAGACTGGTATGCGCCAGGTCGGCTTGTCTCTGAACAGGATCGGGGCCACCTTAAAGGGCTCGGTCTTGGCACACACTGTTGGGACTTGTTCTAAGCGGGCCAAGTACTGATAGGTAAGTTGAGCCTTGCGCTGCTGCATGCTAAGTTCGCCACTCTCAGCGAGAAGACTTGGTACGGGTGATGTACGAAAACAAAAGATCGCATGGACGTATCTTTCTTGTTCTTCGCAGTTATGATTTTGTCGTGTAATGCATATTGAATCAGCCTGCTTATTTCTTGATTTTGGAAATACTGTAGCCGAAGGTGAACCCCACCAACTCTCCACTGCAAGTGAAGTCCTTCCTTCTTTCTTGGGTAGTAAACTATCACTGAAAACAGATTCACGTCGGGATGCAGTAAGTAGAACAGAATAGGTACAAGAAACCTAGAGAAAAATTGGGTATAATTTTTCCCTTTTCTACAGCGTAGTAATAAGAAAAGTTATTTAAATAAAACAAAACAATTCAAACAGCGCTTATCTTGTGAGAAATAAATGTACAAAAACGTATTTGTCCTTGGATGGTTAAGTATGCATCAAAGAAAAAAGCTCTTAGTGCTATCTTCGATCTAACGCGAAACAATCAGCTCTCACTAGCCTAGTCGAAAGTCTGACTAGAGAGGGCTTTAAAATCTATTTTGTTAGTTGAGAGGAATATCCATTGGCAGTAACTTACACTAATCTTAATTTTCACTCAAAATCCCTAGTGCACCCGAAGACAATTTGATATAATTTTGATAAAAAGTTTTCCTATATGCATATATGTGATCTTGGCATTAATTAACAGAACATTTTTCTAATGCAATACTCAGCAGTTTTTAGATTGGCATGTGCGAGCAATTGAAGAAACAAGTAAAGAGAGCACAACCCATCTTTAAGATTGATACAGTGACATAAAACGCAGCTGATCTAAATATCTCTGTCATATTGTTTTGTGAACCAAACTCGTTCTTTTTATCTGTTAATCTAAATTCCTAAGAACAGTAATGACTTATCCAATACCAAACATTCAATTGTTCCTCTCGGAGAATAATATTTATTTTTGCTAGGGGAGAGATTTCAGCTAAATTTGCTACGGAAAATAATTTTCAGTGAAACATGTGAAATAACATTGAAGCTTCGTCAACAAATAGAACTGAGTTAGTCTTGAAATAAATGAAAATCAATAGTCATGTTGCAGTCCATTAGTTGAGTAAATTAATGACTGATGTGAACTGACTATCTCTGATTTATTGGCCATAGCCAAGATTTTAGTTAGCCTTGAGTTCAGTATCAAATAGTATAGTTAACTGTTCAATGCTGTGTAATTCTAATCTGCATTCTAAACTAGGTCACCCTGAGAGTGCATACCTCCACTAAGCATCGGTAAAGTTTGATCATTTGTGCTTCATGACAGTATTAACAGATTCTGTATTTTTCTTGACCATCTGTATGTATTTTTTTGAGTTATGTTCTGACAAACGTTAGTCAGACCAGCATAGGACCAACTGATAATCACCAAAACTTTACCATGTGTATCCTCATATTTCTATAAAATTCCTGTGAGTTTCATAAGGATCAGCCTATAACTTTTAGAGTTATGTCACCACTGGAAAAAGAGGCAGGCAACAAACAACAAACGGTTGATCGAATCTTATCTTTAGAGCTTCTGTTCTTCCTAACTTGTATAAAAAATCCTGTAAATTTCGCAAAAATCCATCTAAAAATTTTTAGTCGTTTTGCTGATAGACCAACAAGCAGACAAACCAGTCAGACGAAGAATAAAAACTCGAAAAACATAACCTCTTTGGTAAAGGTAATAACTGCCATTAACTTCAACCAAAATTCTACCGTTGAAATACTGGTATTGATGACAATTTCATGACTACTGATTATTCAGCCAGGTTAACAAATGATTACCTCCACCGAGAAGTTATGTTTTTGTGGAGTTTGTTTTTCTGTCCGTCACCAAGGCGACTCAAAAAGTTAATGACAGATCCTTACGAAATTTACTGGGATAGTTAATGACAGATCCTTACGAAATTTATTTGGATTGTTAGGGATGGTAGGGGAAACAAATGACTAATTGAACTTCGGTGATCCGTTCTACTTTTTGTTGATTGGTTTATTGGCCTGCTTTTTTTATCTTGGAAATTCAACTCAAATATTTACGGAGGGATTTTATGCAATTTGTGTGAATTATTAGATATGTTATGATGAGTAGATGATCACACTTTATTGGTTATCTGTTCGTCCGTATGTTTGGTTTTATATTGATCACAAACATAATTNCAGACGGTCTCTTCCATGGTCCTCCGTACGTACGGGAGAAGGTGGAGGCCTCGTGGTATAGGTCGGCCACCTCAATTAGCGGCCCACCTCCCGAAATAGAGGGGGGAGCATTGAGAGCCTATCTAACGTTAGAAAAAAAAAAAAAAATCTCGTCAGCCAGAATTGCGGCAAGCTGCAACATGTCCAACGGAGACGGCACTTAGGACCCTCAATCTTTTGGCAGGTAAAGGACCCCGCCAGCATCTACTCCTGGGGCGGAATAAAAAATAACAATAGTAATAATAAAGTAAATAAAAAAATTAAACTAAAGAAGAAAAAATGTTGAAAACAATGTGATTAAACGTTGCACGTTGGCTTAATATTGTGATGCCTCTTAGGACAAAGATGGAATACAATTACATATCAGAATAAACATAGCAAATCTACACATATGCTGCATGTAACACAACATCAAAATAATCATAGTAAGTCAACAAATTCGCTGCAACGCCCGTTACTTAAGCCGTTACATTAACTACTTACAAGCCCATCTCTGCTCAGCAGCGTATCACGGCTACCTGCAACGGCCACAACAAATATTATTAGCGGTACTCGCGAGAATTCTATGGTTAATCCTAGTATACAAAAGCTTCCTGTATTTATTTTGTGTTCGCTTCTTAAGAAACGTACACGAAAAATTCAGCCCTTTAATCAGCCAGATATTTGAGCTTGTAAGTCAGTAACATGGTTATGGTACGCCTCTATTGCATATAAGTCGTAGTTCACTTACAGAAGATAGTTGTGTCAGATTTGAGTGTATGCACTACGCCCCCTAAATTTCCAGAATTGTGACGTCAAAATTCTGGAAATTTAGGGGTGTAAGGCATGCACTCAAATCTGACACAATTCTCAGCTGTAAGTGAACTGTGGTATAAGCTGATGGGAGCTGCGTTCAAGTTTATTGCAGTGTTTTACTCAAGGCAAGATTTTACTTCTGCCTCTCACTATGAAAGAAGCACGTGAAGAAGAAGGAGACTAGATAAGGAACGTAAAAGAAGAATGAGACTGCTACAGTCTCAAGAACAAAGACGTGCTACCAATAGAGAGAGAAGAAGCATCTATGCGACACAGGACCCACCTTCACAGGTCCACGCCTCCTTCCCGACCTTCCGAGTCCTTCAGCACCGGCCTATATTAATGAGATCAACCCAGCGATTTTGGTCAAAACTTTCATTTTTTGGTGAAAAAGGAGCTTCAGGTAGTATGCTATTGTGTCCCAAATTTTTATGGGGCTACGGGCAATATGACCCCCACCCGCAAAAAAATGGCCCCAAAAGGAGGCAGGGAGGGGGGGTCAAACTGAAGATTTTTTATAACTTACAGGTAAAAAATATAATAAATATGAAATCATATCATTTCTAGATGACAACACAATATGAATACAGCATTCAAACATTACCCGTGGAGCAAAAAGTGCGTCATATTACATTTCACCACAAAGTTTCACGTTTTTTGCTCTCTTAACCGTATGATTTTCTCACCTAAATATGAAGGTAAGTCAGTGAGTTTTCACGATAAAAAAAAATTGCTTTGGAATCTTCCTTCCTTGACTGATTTGCGACAAACTAATAGAGAGATCTTTTACATTTTTACCCTCATTTTATTTTTATCACAGTTTTGAACTGAAAATTCTATATTTTATGAAAAAATTTAATTAGTGATCAAAAATTTCAAAGGAAAAGAAAATGAAAATGCAAAATCCGGCTTTAATAGTTTACTAGGAATGTTACAAGGATTCTAGAACTGTCTTAGTTTTTGTTCTAGCAAGGAAGCTCATACACTTTTCTTTTGGAAATTCAGTAAAACAACAAAACAGAACAAACGAACAACCAAAAAAAAAAGTTTTTCCCATTTCCTCAAACACTAAGGCCAGAATCAAAAACGATACATTTGTAAAATGTATTTGTTTCTTTTTTAAAATTACATGTACTGTACAAACATCAGAACAATTGGAACACTAATAAAAATGTTTTCTGATATCTGGGTTGATCCCCCTAAGCAAACATATCGATTATTGCGTGAATTTTTTCACGTACGCGTCCACTAGTCATATTATTACAAGCGGGCGTTATACTATTACAACTTTCATTTGTTTTTCACCTAATGCAGCTCTTCTATCGGAACCCACACCGTCTTTGTTAACGCCAGTCATGTATCCAATGCTTGATATGTTTCTTAAAACATGGCGTACAACATATCCCTCATATCTAGCTCAACATCATTTACGAAACGCTTATCATCTAACCTAACCACACATCCTCCAACCTAACCTAACTTCTAATCTAACGAACCTGTGCAACTCCTTATCTAACATAATACACTACATCTAGCATAATGCATTTCAACTAACATAACGCGCCTCATATAGCCCAACGCACCTCATCTAATTAAACACTCGTCAGCTAACACTGCTCTATCTAACATAGCGCTCAACATCCATCCTAACGCTGCTCATTTGACCTGACGCTCTTTATTGGGTGAGTTTTTACTCTCGCAAAACTCATTGTAGTACAATTTGCATTTCATTAATGGAAAACTACGGCTGCTGGTATGAGACTTTTTTACAGCAAATCCTATACTGGGAACCGGAACAATAATAAGCTTAATAACAAAATTATTGCCGTCATATTTGACGGATGGGCCTTAAATTTATTGAAATATACCAGACTGGCGACGTGAGAACGGGCTTATCAACCCCCACGCAACCAGCTCAGCAAGAGAAGAAAGAAAGAGAAAATAAAGAACACAGAATCACCCTGCTTACAATGCGTTTAAAGCTGCCAATGCCAGCACCAACAAAGGCAGAGCCATCAAGATTATGCCAAATAACTACACAGATGGAATAAACGAACGAGCATACTGGCTTGTACGACATCCTACCAGTTCAAGGACAAACTTACGAAGTGCACCAGTACGCCGGGTAAATGGTTCCGGAAGAAAATCCGCCAGCGAATGACTGCGGCAATTATATATTTTATACGGAAACTCTGCAACTATGCACCATATCACAAGGCACAACACCATCCATCATAAACGCACATCAACGAATCACACTATCAAGGAAACGAAACTTGGCAGCAGAACACTAGACCAAGGAGCAGTATTCTAAGAGGGGGTGAACATAGCAACTAAAGCAGCGACGTATCAACTCTACCGAACCAAAAACCTTCCCAGTACTTCGCATAAGACCGATTTTCTCTGATACTCGTGATGCAACTGAACGGATGTGGGCCTCAAACGTCAACTTAGGATCAAACTTGATACCAAGACAAGGGCGTAGGCTAGTCTGACCATTAGAGGATACTCATTTTGGGGAACCGGAAGACAAGGTTTTGAAATAGGTGTTGAGAAACTATACTAATTGAGCACTACACTATTTTGATTACATACTGCAGAGTCATGAACATCTCATTATGACAGCACTCAAAATTATAATAGTTGATGTATAAATGCCAAATCAGACCATGAAAATTTGAATTCATTTTGCATTTAATCTGCAGACGAATACCATGTACGTCCATTTCACAGTTATGTGTTCAGTAACAAACAGTTTCTTTTGTCACATGTCATGGTCACGCATCACTAAATGTGATACAAGCTACATTGTAGAAAGCTAACACTTGATTAGGGAACTCCGCTCAAGTCGCCTGGATGTGATTGAGGCATACTTGTTAATTACACGATCAAGAAGATCTTTATGCCCAATGTAGTGAAAGTTGATGAGCTTCAATGATGCATGTCTTTTTTTTTTTGTCCCATGGTTGATATCAAGTATGAATAGAGGACCCTCAGTGTACTTGTTCTCCCTTCATATAGACAGGAGGTCAGGATGCAGGCATTTTGCAAAAGAGTAGATACTCGGCAATGTCATAGGATGATAATCTTTGATGGCTTCTGCATGTGACTTAATAGGTCGTTTCTCCTCTGGCGTCTTAATATATGAAGGTTATTTCAAAAGTAGTTCCTCCTATTTTTATTCCATCTGAAGGAGTCCAAGGGAATTCCAAAATGCATTTTTTATTATGACTGAACTTATGCACTAATAACTTGCATATATATTGACGGTGCGACACTGGAAGACAGCTGTCCCTGTAGTGGATGTGTGTTAGAAGCAATGATGCGTCATTGAATTTCACCATAGGAAAAAAAATAAACCAATCAGCCTTGTGAACGTTAACGAAGCCGTTGTAGTTGATGTAAGCAAAGTTAGGACATGGGTTCGTCGATTTCAGAGTGGTGACAGAGCTTGAGTGAAGAAGTGCTCTGCGAACGCCCATGCGCAACCATCACCGCAGAAAAGAAGCGCACATCGATTAACTCAGCCGCACAGATCGGAGGATTACGGTGAATGAAATGCGCGTAGAGTTAGATGTGGGTGTCGCTAAAGACAATGTCAACTTGACCGCACCCTCCACTGGAAAACCCACAATCTCTCGTTCGTTCTGCGGATATAGGCCAACTGGCCCCAGAGAAATAAGTACGGCTGCAGTCGACTATTGAGAACTATATCACCATCTACGGAAGGTTCCACGACCCTCGCTCCCTACCCTCCCCATTTCTGGGGAAAGTAAGTTCCCACCACGGTAGCTGTATACACTCAGTAACAGCTAACCAAGCACACCAAGCGGCACAAAGACGCTTGCCTAGCATGGTACCGATCCCGATATCTTCAGTGCCAACAGTCGAGCACGCATGCATGCCGGTACCGTGGGTGCACTAGAAACGATGTAGTCATCCCATCCCTAGGATACGGTAAAGCGCATGCGCTAGGTGGGCTCAGATATGCTCAAGCAGGAACAGAAGAACTACCGACGGAATGTCGCTAGGGACTTAGTGGAACAGTACGAAGCTGATGGTGACAGATTATTGGACCGCATCATCACTGATGACGAGACGTGGTGTCACCACTACGAGCCGGAGTCTAAACGACAATAGATGTCCAGAATGGTACCACTCACACGCTCCAGCACAGAAATTCAAGATGCAGACATTTGCAGAAAAAAGTAATGTGAGCAGTCTTCTGGGACAGGAAGGGCGTCATCTTCCTGGATTTCTTGGTACCAGGGCGATTGTCAACACTGACCGTTACGTTGAAACGCTGACCAAGCTGTATCCCGGATTGCCCACGTAAGGCCAGAGAAATAGGAAACATTCCGCTTGTAGTACGTCAACGCCTGGCCACACACATAAGTTTGAAAAACTCGGAATGTGTGACAAAGTTCGGTTGGACGGTGCTGTCGCACCCGCTGTATAGTCCCGACCTGGCCCCATCAGACTTCCACCCGTTCTGACCTCTGAAGGACGCCTTACGCGGTCAGTGTTTCTCCGACAACAACGCCGTAATCGCAGCCGTGAAAAATTTACCGCTTCTGAAGGCGCTAACTTATAGGACACAGGCATGCAGGACTCTCATTCATCGCTAGCAAAGGTATTGAGAATGGTGGTGACTAAATTTGAAAATTATTTCTATCGTACATAAGGTCGCTCGTTTCAATGGTACCACTTCCGTTATTGTAGCTCTTGAACTTTTTGAATTAAAAATAGGAGGCATTACTTTTGGAATGATCCTCGTAGATAGACTACCATTGTTTTAGCTTCTACAGAACCAACTAAGGTGATGGAAGGCCACTGCTGTATAGGTCAATATCTTCACCAAATGCCAATGACTGAAGTTTTGCAAGTGACTGCATTGACAAGACCCACCAGTAATGCTGCCTTTGTGCCAAACTTGAGAACTGAGCATTCACATTTTCATTGATGAGAGCCAATAATGGAATTGCGACACTTTAGTTTGTTGAAAAAAAAAAAATATCTATGGGGTGTAAATTTTTTCGGTGCCTGGCAAGCGGAACTCCGCTGCTGCTGTAGGGCACCCAGTGCACCCTCTCCCCCAGCCTACGCCCTTGTAAGTTTACAAGATCATTGACAACAAAAAGTGACACACCATCCAGTTTAATTAAGTCAGGGGAAAGCAGGCCTCACTGTACGTGACCTAAACACGAGCATACTTAGTCTTATTCTTACTTGCATTAAAATCTCATCACCTACAGAGAACACTAGGAATCAATTACCTCAAAATCACGCTGAATGGATTTTGAAACCTCCAACCCATTACTAGGATTCTCGCAGACAGCCAGCAAAGTAACATTATCTGCGTAACCATTAAGTATTTTATGAACAAGATCAAACAAGTCCGTTGTGTATGCGGTGAACAATAAAGGGCCGGGAACACTACACTGTAAGGCAGCAGATACGACATCAAAAACTCACTATTCTACCCATCAACAACTATCCATTGGCGTCTACCAGACAAGAACAGACTAACAACTGAGCTGAAAATTGAACCACCATCAACCCATCGATCTAACGTTATGAATCAATCTAGGTGATTAACACGATCAAAAGCAGCACTGAAGTCAAGCTGCACCAACTTTGCTTCACGACCCCTATCGGGTGCCTACTAGATACAGATATGGAGGGTTCGGTTAAAGAATGGCAGAATCGAGCGTTGGGATATCTGGAGTAGACATTATAGACTAATGTAGACGGACTACGGTATGTTAGAGGAATTTGCCGTGGGTTAAGTGATGGGTTTTAGAGTAGGAATGTTACCTTAGAAGATCTGTATTAGGGCGAACTAAGAAATGTTTTAATAGCGTAGCTTATATTCAGACCATTTTAGAAAGTAAAGACAAATCACTAACCGCGGAATTTCTGCGGGTCTCCATAGTTAATATATTCATTTCTAAAACATAACACACCTAAGATGCGCGACATATGACTTTTCTTAGTTCGATTTAACGTAGGTCTCTTGATATTATCCGCAACGTGTAAACTAAGGCCCATCGTTAACCCTGACGAGCTACGTCTATTCTAATGTAGTCTCTCTACCCTAACGCAGCTTATCTCACTTAACAAAACTCATCTCATCTAACTTAGCCCATTACTAAATAGCTAGGGAAGTTAGAACGGACTGAAACAGAGGAAAACACATTCATACGCATGAAGGCGTGAGTAATGTTCCATTCGAAATTACAGTGTTACAGGGGATCTTCTGGACCTTTTAAATTCTAGGTAAAGTTAGCTCGGAAGGCGATGGTCACCATTTTCTGAGATTCAAAAGGCACAATTCTGATAGCTTGCCTCGAGCATTAAATAACTTTAACGGGAGCATCAATAAAATGAGTGTACGAAGCCGAGTACTTCAGTGACGATAAAAGCGACCGGTGAGGCTGCCTCGTTGAATTATTGTTCGTCACGACAACAGTCCAGCTCATTTTGCAGGCTGGCAAGAGCTGTTGGGCGAGAATTTCCAGGCTGGCAAGAGCTGTTGGGCGAGAATTTCATTTTGTGATGTTTCACTTTCCTTACAGTACTGGTTTAACTCCTCTTGATGCTTTTCTCCAAAGTTTAAAGAATAGTTGAAAGGAGCACTAATTAAAGTCGTTAACTGGGCAAAATAGGCTGTTTTAAGTTGGTGCACAAGTCACACCCTGAGTTTCTGCATAATAAATGGGAGAGGCTCATACACGGCTTTCAAAAGTTCATATACTGGAATGGTGGATATGTTGAGATGTACTTCTCGTACGATTGTAAAATAATAAAGCAAAACTTTTTTATTCACCCGTGTAGCTATACTTATAAATATAGAAATAGGCACGCTGTGTAGTTTTGTAAAGCCTAGATACTTAAATAAAAACATATTAGTCTTGAGTGATAATGATTTGAGTAAATCCTATTCATTATTACCATACGTAGCAAATTGCTACTGTAAGCCCTGGCACGATTACTCTGAGTACAGCGATTGCACTCTTCATGTCTTGTTATAAGGACAAAGTTAGAACTAGCTATAGGATCGCATCGTATGGTTGTTACGCGTAAGTTATGTAAAATAAATTGATAGTATGGGCGCAAGCTATTATATACGGGATAAAGGATTCAACACTCCATTATCATAAGACATGCCTCGTTTTTTTTTCTTTTCTGCGTGCCTGAGCATATGAAGTGGAGTTAACAGACGCTCCATTTCGTAGGATGAGGTGAGAACCGACGCGATATTCTCCATAATACCACCAACTCATAAATCTGCACAAGCAGGCTCTTCATACGCACCTTTGCCCGGTAAGTCGGTGTTTCCATTTAGAAAACCTTGGGCGACTTTGAATACCAAATGAGCCTAAGAAGTAGAGAATTTTCTCCTCGATACCCGCTGCTACCAGACTCATAAATTGCGGTCCGGCGTGCACACAGGCACTGCCATTTTTATTCTTAGGCTCGTATGTAAGAGTCAGACCGATTTATGGGGTAGAAGGAACCATCAATTACCCTAAGGGATGCCCTTACGCACCAACCCTGAGACTAAGGCACAGCCCTTGAGTGGCCGCATATTACAGTTTTTGGTGATGTTGCGGACCACGGGTTAGCTCTGGTGGTCAGGGACT
>LQNS02278170.1:41381006-41392245 GCA_001587735.2 Parhyale hawaiensis
TACCCCAGTGCACCATACTGTGATTTGCTCCGGTGAACCTTACTTTTTGCGGATTCCCTATATTTACCAATTCTTGCAGTTGCACACGCCAAATAAATTGAAGAACACCCAAAAGCATCTCATTACCCAACCTTCTGATAGGGCCAGCCGCCATAGATTCATGAGAATTTGCCCTCTTATGCTGATAAAATTCATTGTTAAATAGAAGTTAACTATTTTAAAATTTCAGTAATGCTTGAAGCTCTAGTGGCTGTGAATTTAGATCTGCTGCCCTCAGTAGTCTCTAACGCAAGCTGCACAACGCTCTCTATAGCCAAGAAGAAAGCTAATCTTTCGCCGCCACTTCGTCTTGCACGCCCTGCACTTTATTACAATATCTTCGCTGCCCTGTAATTATTACACTATTGCAAGGCTCAGTGGTTCAGGTCGGAATTTCTCTCACGGCTGCAGCATGCGGTGGAGGCTCATCGCACAGATCAACAAGTTGTGAGCGTGACTATGTCTGTCCGACGGGACACGGTGGGTCGCGTGTTGCTCTGAGTTTCGCTCTCAATTATCTGCTGCAGTGAAGTTCGTTCCCAGCCCGTATTGGGCGGGTCAAGAGCTGGGAGGTCCCGACAAGTTTACCACTTTTGTTTTAGCTTTGAGTGAGTTGAAATGAGCAAGGACGAGTACTTTAACGTTCAAGCATGTGTTATTTATGAGTTCATATCATAAGAACTTACTTATAACAGTGAAGATCTGCTTCTTTTGTGTGGCTGCTTTGTTCACGGTGCTAGTTGCTTCAGGCATTTGACAAAGTAAAGTTAAGTTAACAAAACAATAATAAAGTAGTGCAACGACAGTGCTAACGGCTGCACTGACCCTTAAAATATGCCTCTCTTATGTTGAGAATCGTATTTAATAATACCACCTTCAGTTGCAATTGATGCTCTATTACGAAGTCTACGATCAAACCGTTTTGCTTGTCAAGGCGGATTTCGAAGAAGCTTTAATGCTATGATATGATTACTGATCTCTTGAGGTTACTTGACGCGTTATAGAGAAATGTATTCAGATCTGGGCAGCTAGAAGGCCAAGCCATATAGACTACCTACGTGAACTTGAAAATTATTAAGCACCAATTCATACATTGCTTGAGTCCCTTCATAAAAAACATCAAAATATCCATCACATGCGAGCAAAGCGAAAAGCCGCGATGACGTTTTTTCTGAAGATTTAAGTATATATATTTGTATGTCCACTTAAAAAAGGAAGAAGCAGTTGAGCAATGCTCATAATTTTTTGCAGGGATGTGATGTGATGTGACCAATAAAAAATAAACAGAATTAGCTGGATGCAAACGGAGTTCAGTCAAAATAATTTTTATAATGCAGTCATTTGTGGTCGACTGAGATGAGACATATGGCAAAAATCTTGAGTTGGCTTACCATAAGAAATGATAGCGTTGAATCTGCAACCCCACCTAAAACGAGGCAAGAGGAGTTGAGCAATGTTCAAAATTTTTTGTCATGAGGGTTGACCTAGATGTGAACAATGAAAAAAAAAACTCGAATTAGCTAGCCATTATAAATGAAGGCGATGAATTTTGTTGTCCGCCCACCAAAAAATAAAGAGGCAGGAGTTTAGTCACACTAATATTTTACAGACAGTCAGGTGGGTTGACAGAGGTGTGAAAAATGCCAGAACTCTAGAGTAAGCTAGTCATCAGAAATGACTTCGGTGAATTAACAGCTTCCCGCGGGTGATGGTCGTACGCCGCGAGGCGTTCTAGTTTTCCAGTGTTATGCCTTGAGTTGACGTCCGCACTCCACATCAGTACTTTTGGTAAAAAATAGAAGAATAGCTGTCGTGGCAATATATCGATTGTAAAAACAAGTTTTAAGATTCGTATTTTACAAATGCGATCGCAAAACCAACTAGAATGCCTCGCAGCGTAAGACCACCACCCGCGACGGGGGCAAATTCAACGCAGTGATTTTTGATGGCCAGGTAATCCTGATTTTTCATATGGTTGTTTTGTCCAACAAGGTTAGCAACTGACATATTGCCTGATCAGAAGAATGGGCGCGTGGCGATGAAATCCTCCCTATTCTCCTGACCTTGCACCCTCGGACTTTCACTCTTCCCAGCCATGAAGTTGTTTTTGAAAGTAAAGCGTTACCAAGATGATGCGGCCTTGATTTCTAAAGTCACCTGGGGTGTTCTGCATCAAACAACGGAAGAAATCTGTAACTTTGGGTGGTTCCCTTGTAGGGCAATGCTAATAAATATGCCAAGTTTCGTTACTCTACTGCTATGGGAAGTTGGTCAGAGGCATTACTTATTGAATACTCCTCGTAGCCCAGGATCGGATTAAAGAGGAGTTGTAGGGATTACTATTTGGGCTCCTTATCAGTAGGTTTCCATTCTTAGAAGAATGCCGAGGAACATTGCCTCCAGATTGGCAGTGAATTTGGTTATCATTACCTTAGGCGTAGTCCACAGTGGGTGATCTGCAGCGGTCGTCCTACTGCTCAGTCACGGGGGCCCCGCGCTTCGACACACATCCCTTATAATGGTGTCTAAAACGGAAGAAACAGCACAAGGGCGTCAGTAACTGCCCTAGCAAGGTACGCCGCTAGAGCAAGCCGCATAGGCGTGTTGCAAGGATGATGATACTTACAAAGTTGACGCACGCGGAGGGCCCAAGAGGCAGTGCACCAAGGGTAATGAGCTTGTGACGTCACAAAATGCTAGTACGTTAATAAGAATTGAAATAAAATGCTGAAAAAACTATGTAAAATAGCTGCTTATTAACGTACTTACTAGGTTTTTATGACGTCACAAGCTCATTACCCAGGGTGCACTGCAGCTTGGGCCCTCCGCATGCGTCAACCTTGTAAGTTTCATCATCCTTGCGCGTGTTGTGTGCGGAGACTAAAAAGCGGCTTCCTGTCCGGCTCGGGGGCATCGAGATGTAGCGGTGTGCTTTTTCTGTGGCGGCTTCACACAGAATGTGAAGGGAATGTAAAGCTCAGAAAATACCCTCGGTAACCCGTTCTGTAGTTGGCTAGTTGCTATACCTTTTTTGTACAATTGCTACAGTAATTGAATTTCTTTTGTGGTGTCAAGATTATTTACTTCTTCAGATATTGTTGCAATTTTTACTGGTAAGTCTGCAAAATAAACAGAAAATACAAGTTAAATTATTAGCCTCATAACACGCTTTCATGAAAGACCGCTAATACTTTCAGCAAGTGTTTGAAAATTGTGGAAGAAAGGGATGTAGCAACGGAAAATTGAGCAGTTTGAGTTCAAAGGAGAGGGAAGTGTAGTGAACACGAATATATATAATAGGCTGACAGGCTACGGAGGGTGCCTCCCAGGTGATCCAGCTTAACCCAACATACAAAGGACCGACTTCAATTCTTTTGTGGGGAAAAATCACTCAAATGAAAAGAAAAACGATTAGTTCAAGATAGCACAAAGAAAATATAAGAAGCATACTAATTGAATATGGAAGAACAATCTATAGTGAAGTTAGTGAACAGAGCGAAGATAGAACTCGCTGCACAAAAGTAACCGCGTAAATGAAGCGGCCGCCGGCATCAGGAGACCACGACAAAATTTTACAGCTTCACTTCTACAAAGTGTAAGTTAGAACGTGACTACCCGGACCGCTGTTAAATGGCGGTTACTCTGAGCATCAAGGTTAATAATGTACATCAGTATGTATATTGAAAACCATGGAATTTGGAAATTCTGGGTCAAACAACCGCCGGCACACTATGGAAAACACAACAGCCGGAATACAGTAGGACACACAACAGCAGGCAATTATGGTCCAAACGACAACAGTTAAAGTATGGGCCAAACAACAGCCGGCACACCATGGGCAAAATAACAGCTAGAACACGATGGGTCACACAACAGCCGGTACACGATGGGCCCCACAACAGCCGGCTCACTATGGGCCACACAACAGCCGTCGCAATATGGGCCGAACAACAGCCGGCACACTATGGGTCTCACAATTGCTGGCACACTATGGGCAACACAACAGCCGGCGCTTTAGGGCCACACAACAGCCGGCACACTATACGCCGAACAACAGCCGGCACCCTATTGGCCGAACAACAGCCGTCACAATGTGAACCAATCAACAGCCGGCATAGTGTGGGCCATACAACAACAACCGGTACACTATGGGCCCCACAGCAGCCGTACACTATGGGTCACACAACAGCCGGCACACTATGGGGCGAACAACATTCGCCACACTGTGGGCAACCCAACTGTCGGAACACGGTGGGCCAAACAAGCGGCACACCATAGGCCACACAACAGCCGGTACATTGTGGGCCCCACAACAGCCGGCATACTATGGGCTACACAACAGAGTTGGCACACTATGGGCCACACAACAGCCGGCACACTGTGCCCCACACAACAGAGTTGGCACACTATGGGCCACACAACAGCCGGCACACTATGCCCCACACAACAGAGTTGGCACACTATGGGCCACACAACAGCCGGCACACTATGCCCCACACAACAGAGTTGGCACACTATGGGCCACACAACAGAGTTGGCACACTATGGGCCACACAACAGAGCTGGCACACTATGGGCCACACAACAGAGCCGGCACACTATGGGCCTTCAGACGCCCATTACAAGCGAGAATGCAATAAAATACCCGAAGCCGACAGTCACAACACACTCGCTCTTCAAGTATTCCAAGTTGTGATCTAAAGAGGTTCAGGATCTTCTGCTGATCTGAGAGAAGCGGGCGAGGAGCATCTTGAGAAATGGCCTCTTTGTTAGCAATCCAGCGCAGGCCGGCCATAAATATCCCCTAAAGACACAGCGCCTGGTTGCTCANAAGAGGTTCAGGATCTTCTGCTGATCTGAGAGAAGCGGGCGAGGAGCATCTTGAGAAATGGCCTCTTTGTTAGCAATCCAGCGCAGGCCGGCCATAAATATCCCCTAAAGACACAGCGCCTGGTTGCTCATCCGTCTTGAGGCCGATAGAGTGGTTGCTTGCTGGCCATGGGCGAGGTAAAGTCGCTGCTCCGACATATGAGAGTTTCTTTCTCTCTTATTTTGATGCAGCCCTGGTAAGAGTATCTCTGTAAATTTATTCGCTCATATAAGTGCGCGTGTGCCGAGGACTGCGTTATGAATCTTTGTTTAAAAAGACTTGTATTGTTAGCTATCTGCCAGCAGTTGACATTATATAGACTTATTGAGAAGTGTTGTTATAATCATTATGTATCTATGCACCTGTAGTGGATTTTTTTTTTACCTATTATCTCCCAGCGATTACTGTGACTGCTGAAAATATTTCAGATTTACCAGCTCACTTCTTCACATTGCGATGTTTTTAATTGTAGAGAAGTATTGCATTGTTCCGTATGAAATGTTCAATTGAAGAGAAAAAAAGATCGTTTATGGGTACTATACACTAATTTCATATTGGAAATATGAGTCTTGTTTATCGAAGACGGCTTCCCAAAGTTCGTCTGAAGCATTTATGGCATCTTCAAAGAATTTGTCACCTGTTTTACTTTTAAACTGTTCGAATGTTTTAATAACTTCTCTATTAACTACGGGCAAAAACTTCGATATGTTTACGTGAATAATGATCAGTATAATAGATATCAGAAGATTACGGAAGAAATCGCAAAAATTTTATAATTTAAACATTGTAACTATGTAGTTGACTGCAGATTTAAAGGTGTGAAGTCGTGTGTGCATTATCATGAAGTAAATTGGACCATTTCTATTCAATGGTCTTAGTTGCTTCTTTTTCAAGGTTCACTCTTACTATCGATTTCCAGACAATGTTATATTGCTGTTACGGATTTTCCTGTAGCAAAAATAAGTAATCGAGAACTCATCAGGGTAGGATGATGGTTCTGGATGGATAGTGTTTCTGTGACTCTCTTTTATGTAACCATTGCCCTGTTCTTTAGCTGTTATCGAAGAGCATTTAATTCTCATCACACTTGATGAGTTGATACAAAAATTTTGTTTTCTCTCTTGCCGAGAAAACAACACAGCACCAGTTACTTTCAAGTTCACTACGTTGATGTGAAATAAATTTGTCAATCTTTTGATTTATTCTAATTTGCTTCAAGTATCGAACGAAATACAACCGTGCGAGAAGTCTTGTACCTGATGAGAGTTTTTCAGCCCTTGTTCTCGGAGCTCGTCTAACAACGTGCAGCATTCAAGTCTTCATGAGGAATGGCTGATTTGAGTCTCACTCTACGTTCATTTTTACCTCCCCCATGGAGATTATGCTTTTGTGAAATTTTTTCTCTATTTGTTTGTCTGCTTATCTGTCACCAAGGTAACTCAAAAAGTTATTATCGGATCCTTGCGAAATTTACAAGAATTTTTAGCCATATTAAGAGTAGGAGATGATTAGCTTTTGGTGAAGATCCGTTCCACCGTTTGTTTTTCTGCCTCATTTTTCTTTGTACCATAGGTCAAAAACTTATGGATAGATTTTTATGAAAATTTCATGAGTTGTTAGGTATATTACAATTAGTAAATGACCAAATTTTTGTGATCTGTTTATCCCTTTGTTTGTCTCTGTGTTGCATTTTTTATTTCTCAGCAGTTCAATCCAAAAACGTATGAACGAATCTCCAAGAAAATGACAGAAGCTGTTACTACTGTCAAAAGGGACAAATGACCAGATTTGGTAGCCAATAAAAGGGAAATCATAGTTTCAGAACCATTTTGATTGTTTCTTTAACGTTGCCTTGATTGGCTGAGGTAGCCGCTCTCAGAGTGCTGAACAAAATTTTCTGAACCGTCTCCCTGAACCATTCTGGAGTGACGTACAGGATCGTTGCCTGAAGCCCAGTGGATTTTCATAGAGCTTCTGAGACCGAGTGGCCTGGATCGTATTAATACATGAAACTCAGTCCATACACAGTAGTTCAGTTGTCACCGTGGTGACAGAGCTTTGGGTAGCAACTTTGGAGATTTACAGTGTTCGGAATGAAGTTGAGTTCAGTTTAATCAGGTAAAGAAACTCTTAAAAAGACTACTGTGTATATCTCGTGTAACTAACTAAACATTTGGTATGTGTTCATTCTTTTTGTGCGAATAAATTATACACACTGGACAACTTTGATTTGGGTTTTACTTTTGATCATTTTTTAAAGTAATGGTTTGTTTTCACGTACTGTAAGTAGACTGTAAGAGACAGTAATTGCTTTGCGCGTTTGCAAACTATCACCGCTCGTGTAGCAGGCAAAACAAGTACCTACAGATTCGTGAATTCTCCTGGACTTAAGGTAGCATACTTTGCTCTAGAAACTTTGAAACTGGACCTTTGCTTGGGACTTTAGGTCTTCATCGTATAAAAAGAAACACAGGCTTAACAATTAAAACAATCTGCGTATCGCTGGTAGTGAGACTGGTTGGTTTCGACTGAATCGTCATTGCCGACGAATGCGTCTAAAAATGCACGAGAAAATAAACTGAAACCTATCTATTAGTCTTTACGTAGAGTGGTACTGATTGTGCATTTCAATCAATGTCATGTAGATGTTGTAGTTTTGGATCGTTTCTGGTTTTCTGAGGGTAAGTGATGCTCGTTCCGCGTAAAGCTTCTTAAATTTAAGAAAAAGGCTTGATTAACCACTTAGTACTAATTCTCCAGCTTCTATGTTTGGGAATCACGGGTGTACCTAGATTCAAAGGAGAAACAATTTGTAGAAATTCGTAAACAGAGTATAAAGAAAAGGTTTGATAGGTTTATTTCACACAGAAATACATTACAATACTGAAGACTCTCAGATTACTGTACACATACAGTAATATATCTGAATAACCCATAGAAAGTTGAGAAACTTTTTGGGCAACAAGTAGTAATTATATTAGTACTGTTGCATGACGTAATTCTTATACCGCTTTTTGAAAGCGTTATTAGATAGTGGATCTAATAAGTGCGTTGGTATTCTATTAACAAGAGACGCTGTTTGGAAAATAGTTGACCGTTTTCTACATCAACAAGGACATTTGGAAGATTGAGAATGGAGCGTCTCATCTCATAGTTTGGTTGGGGAATGAGTGAGCCGGAATATTGTTCAAAAATAACAGGATGATTATGTATGAGTGAACGGAAAAATGCAAGTAGTGAATTTATTAACCACATGTATACATTGCAATAGACAATACTTGAGATGATCGGAGCTAGGTGGGAGACCGATAGTCGTACCAGCTCTCTGACTCAGACTACCCGAATGATACAACATGATGTAGAATCCCTTCTATTTTTGCCCGCCTACATAAGGTTTATTTTTTATCATACAGAGCGTTTCCCTTAGACACGAGACTCCCTCTTGGCTCAGACCCTGCCATAGTTCGACAATCATTGGCTTTGGATTTGAGAACTTAGTCCGCCCTTCAGGTTTTCTAAGCTGGTAGATGGTCCCCAAAACTAAATAGACCGCAAGAGTTTTAGCCAACGTTGTAAAATCAACTACGTTAACAATTTTAAAGCGAATAAACTTAATGTATCTTTGCTCAACTTCGACTTCAGTGAAGCCATTAAATTTCATTTAAGTGACCGTAGTTTCATTCAATTCAATTAAACGAAATTTAACTTCAGTTCGCTACACTTGTTAATTAAATTAGCTCCGTTTAGCTTCCAACAAATTTTCAACATTTGTTTAGCTCCATTCCGCTCTTTCTGCCAACAGGTACCGCTTTGTAACTAAATTGAAATGAATCCAGTTTCATTTCATTAATTCAAATTCAGTTCTACTCTACATAATTCCATTCGATTTCATGCAAATCAGGCCAACTTCATAAAATTCTATGTATCTCGGAAACTACGTGTAACTTTATGCAATTCTATTTAACTTCTGTAAACTCCCTTTAGTTTAATTAACTCCATATAATTCCGCTATACTTCACTTCATTCGCTGCCATTTCACTCAACTCTATGTATATACCTCCATTTAACTGTATATTATTAAAAAAACTTTATATAAATAAATTTTCCTCGATTCAACTCTAAAGAGGTGAAAGTGAGTATAAGACAGTCCTAAATTTAATAATATATATATTTTTAATGGATCCATTACTCGCTATTGCTCTGAAAAGTTGCTTCTATAATCTAGGTTTATAATGCTGAGTTTAGGCATTGTTTCATAGTACCTTGCCAAAAAATTATTCCCAAACTACGTTTTTCACTGTGGCAATAACTATATACAGGTTTGAAAACTGAGCTCCTGCTAGGGCATGCTACAAATTTCGATAGTTGGATTTATTCCCTTCCGATTGCTACTTCAACGCAACTGATGAAACGAGATTTGTAAGGGTACCATATTTTTTAATGCCAGACCTCAAACCTTCTGGGTCTCTTAATAATCATCCAAAACTGTAAATTCGCATTAACAAAGTTCCTCACAGGTTATCTGTCGAGCTTAAGATGGCAGAATTAGTGGGCCAGTAAAAATTTCGATGTTTGCTTCAAACCATAGTTGTGGAAAACGCTGTATCAAAGCTTCAATGCATTGCTGAAAACGACATTATTTTGGTCTGGATGATTCATAAATGAGAAAATATTTTCCAGCGTACGACTGTATGTAGCACAGCAGTTTCGCTTTCCTTCTCTAATACTAAATAAAACCCCCTTTACATACAAAGGCCAAAAGAGCTCCACATGCTACTAAAAATCCTCACCCATGTGACATTTCTTAAAAAAAGTTGCTCCTCATTTCTTAATTCATGTCAACTCAAGTCAATACCTGTGAACAGTTTGCGTCCACAATAGGGAACAGCTTGCATCACACAGCAATTGTTAAGCAATTCACAGATAACAATTTAAATTCATTTATTGTTAAAG
Source organism: Parhyale hawaiensis (assembly GCA_001587735.2). NCBI lineage: Eukaryota > Metazoa > Arthropoda > Malacostraca > Amphipoda > Hyalidae > Parhyale > Parhyale hawaiensis. Next base: position 41,390,869 of record LQNS02278170.1, read on the forward strand.
GAATGAATAGCCGCACAAAGAGACTCAATGGACGCTTTGACGAGAAAGAACAACAAAGCTTCGCAATTTTCCAAAAGCACAGTAATAGTCTAAAGTACCTTCAAGTAGGTATGCAATGTTGGGCAATATGCAATGCGTAAATATCTAATGCAAAAGTAATATATTCAATTTCTGTGCGTGCGTGAGTTCTAATTGAGTTCGTCACGGTACTTGATTGTGAGAGTTAACTTCAATGCAGCATAATGTAATTGGGCTACTGTGCTGGATGGTGAAGGAATATCGTCAAGATCTTTTTGCTTACTTACATCTTATTATACAAGACTTAGAAGACATGATCCAATAATAAGTGCAAACATGCTACTTGATAGATGCAGACAACAATATACAAGGTCTACATATGAATAAGTGCTACAAGCAGATTGCTGTAGACAATGTTGGTACAGTAAGGCTAAGTACCGAATAAGCTGACGCTTGATAGCACAAGCGCCTTTAAATATCTATGATTGTCGATTTCATTCAGAACACCGGTTGCTTCCGCCAGAATCGAGTCGGAAGTCCACTGATAAATTACTGTACGGTTAAGAGAATAACAAATATCTTCGAAACTTCGGTTACAGGTTGTAACAGACAGCTTTTACTAATATAAGTTCTGGCCGGAAGGTCATTGAGAATTATGCATACCTCTCGCATTTAGTGATGTTGGTAAACAAGCACATTTTGTACGGTGTCATAAACGAGCTATTAAGTTCTTTATCTGAGAGCTTCTAACTTGAGAGAAGGTGGCTATTTCCGCCCAAACATGAACTGGCATGATACAAAGAAAGCGTCTATACATTTGAATGTTAAGGCTAACACATTGGAATGTTTTATGCTCGAAACGCATACATAACAAAAATGAAATTGCTAAGGTTTACGAAGCTGAAAGCAAAGAACTTTTGAATTTATTATTATTATTAAATCACACCAGCCTAGCGACGTAGGAACGAAGAAACTCCATGAGGTTAACAAACCCCCACGCAACCAGCCCAGCAGGTGGAGAAAACAAAGGAATGAAAAAAGAAGATCCGAGATCACAGAATAGTTCTATGTACAGATCGTTTAAAGCTGCCAATACCAGCACCAGCAAAGAGAGACCCATCAAGACCATTCCAAACATTCACACACGAAGGAAAAAACGAACGGGAATACTGACCCGTACGGCATCGTAACGGTTCCAAGGCAAACCCATGAAGAGCACTAGTACGCCGAGTATACCTCACCCGAACAAATGGATCCGGAAGAAACTCAGACAGTGGATGCCTGGGGCAGTTATAGATTTTATACAAAAAACAGACCCCACCAACTCTGCGACGATGCGCCAGATCACAGGGCACAACA
>LQNS02278170.1:41437689-41466648 GCA_001587735.2 Parhyale hawaiensis
CTGCACAGTGTCGATACCATGACCTGCACAGTGTCGATACCATGACCCGCACAGTGTCGATACCATGACCTGCACAGTGTCGATACCATGACCCGCACAGTGTCGATACCATGACCCCCACAGTGTCGATACCATGACCTGCACAGTGTCGATACCATGACCTGCACAGTGTCGATACCATGACCTGCACAGTGTCGATACCATGACCCCCACAGTGTCGATACCATGACCTGCACAGTGTCGATACCATGACCTGCACAGTGTCGATACCATGACCTGCACAGTGTCGATACCATGACCCGTACAGTGTCGATACCATGACCTGCACAGTGTCGATACCATGACCTGCACAGTGTCGATACCATGACCTTCCAAATATTCACCGCGTTGACGCTCTAGCGAGAAGCCCTCCTGCTCTAATGTAATAATGAAAATATTTTTTTCCTTTTAATCTTTACGCTTCAGTTTTCATTGAATTTGAGTCACATGCTGGTAATTTAGTTCACCCTGCTCCAATCGAGACCTTGGAATTTTGCAACACCAAACAGGCTATCGAGTAATTCAGTGCAATTTGGTCTTAGCAGCAATTATTTGTGTCTGGCGAACCTTTTGTAGAGCTAAGCCCGGCCCTGTTTATGTCAAAGAAGTGCTGAAGCAATAAAAATAGTAGGAAACTGTACAATTTGCTGAGTTCTCAGAACTTATGACGTTTGAAACTTTATCAGCGACGCTTGCTTAGCAAACTGAGTTGGCGGTTAGCTCGTTAACTAATTATTTGTTGGACGCATACTTGTGTGCTCAGCTAGCCGTCGGGTCAGTTGGCTTTGCATTCTCTCTTCACAGTATCTTTGTTTCGCTTGTTCGCTATTGGTTTTACAAAGGGACCACGAGGAAAACACTGAGATACCGTGGCATACACAAAGTCATACTCATTCACAAGCCAACAGGCAAAGAGAAAGATGCTCAGAGTGTGAGAAAACAACGTACGGGAATGATAACAGCCCTGGTATTAACGCACAGAACCAAGCTGACACGAGTGCGTCCTTCCAAGATATAAAGCGGCAAAAAGACCAGTAAACCTGATGTTCAAGCATTAGAAGCAACTGATAACTACCTAATCTACCTAATGGATTAATTCGCAAAACTAAGCATTGAATTAGCCATCGATGAAATTAGCGGGAACAGTGCTTCAGGGCCAGATGATGTTCCTGCAAAAATCCTCAAAATGTGCAAGCTAAGCATTTCTTACCCGTTCTTCCTCATATGGTGCAAATCATTGGACGATGGTGTTATACCATGCACCTATAAACACGCTATCATTACCCCAATCCCCAAAGCCGGAAATAGTAGAGATCCAGCTAACTAAATTTATAGACTTGTCTCATTAACGAGCAACGAAGTGAAAACGTTTGAAGGGTGTTCCGTAAACACCTCGTGCACCATCTAGAGAGTAATGATCTACTCACATAGAAACAACATTGTTTTCGACATAAACGTTCTACTACTTCACATTAATGTTGGAGCATTATGATTCCATCGTAAAGATATTGAACCAAGGAAAGTATGTGGACGCAATCTACTTAGATTTTGCTAAGGCTTTTGACAAAGTTGACCACGGAATCCTAATGTAGAAAGTTTCCCGCATGGGTTTCCGTGGAAAATGCTTTCGCTGGCTTGAAGTATTCTTGTCAAATAGAACCCAAACTGTAATTGTCAACAACAAAGTGTTATTCAGACAGCCGGTAGTCAGTGGAGTACCACAATGCACCGTGCTTGGGCCTGTTCTCTTTCTCATCATGATCAGTGACACGGGGTACGGATGTAATTATGCGGTCCCTTCATCATTTACTGAAGATACACGAATACTGACTGCTGTGCAATCTATGCAAGACGTGCTGTCTGTGCAGGGAGATCTGGAAAGTATCTGCCAATGGTCGGTAAACAATAATATGACCTTTAATGAAACAAAATTCGAACTGCTAAGATACAGAAAGAATCAAACACTCTTTGAATCCATGCAATATACCACCAGCGATGGGCATGAGATTGAGAGAAAGACAGTTTTAAGATACCTCGGAGTGGGAATGCAAGACGATGCTACTTTCGAAGAACATATTGCTAGAGTTACCTATCGCTGTGGGAAAAAGACGGAGTGGATGGGTTTTACGAACTTTCTCGTGACGCGAAGTGGATGTAATACTCACACTATGGAAATAATTAATTCATCCGAGAATAGAATACTGTTCTCCACTTTGGATGCCGAGTTCAAGAAAAAAGCTAAAACAACTTGAAGCTATCCAACGGCCAGAACTCGAGGCATGCAGGAGTACGATTACCATAAACGACTTAGCTGTTTCCACTTGCTTTCAATACAACGAAAATTCGAGCGATTCACAATCATATATGTTTGGAAAATTCTGGAACGTATCACTGTGAATGTGCATGAGCGGATTGTCGCCAGACACTCAGAAAGAACTGAAAGGACTTGTGATATACGCATCCCATGCAGAGATAGTGGAAAAGCTGTGGCCACAAAATATTCTAATAGCTTCGCTGTATGGGGAGCAAGATTGTTCAACAAAATGCCTCGGTATATTACATACACCACTAATATCAAAATTGTAGAGTTCAAAATTTCGCTGGATTCTCATTTAAGAAGAATTCCAGACTGACCAGCGGTCAGCGGTTACGTACACTGAGGAGATAATTCGCTGCTGGCTCTCTTTTTGGTCGCTAACTGCGACAACACAGAAGACACCCAGCAGAGTGACTCCACACACGTGGGGTGACTTGAACACCGTCACCTGGACTTCTTCCGAAGACCCTCAAGGTAGGTACATGCAGTTTAGATTTATAAACAGAGATTGCTTTGCACAGTAAAAGTTGTTTTTTTTATGTTTCAAGATACACAGGACCACAACGTTCACACGAGCGGCGCTTGTTTCAGGGTGATGTTTTTCAGCATTTCGATCATCGTGACACTGTCCTCACGCTGCGGCCAGAAAAAGCCTCTACTGTAGACCTCGCGCCAGAAAGCAGCTTGTGCCTTCATTGCTTACTTAAAAAGTTTTGTGTCGGCCTGACACCCATTTGTGCACACGCGTGTATCTAATGTGTCGGCCTGACACCCATTTGTGCCCACGCGTGTATCTAATGTACCCTGAGTATTCTCTACAAGCCTGTACAATCAATAGTTCCGTAGTGCCACCGCCACTATGATGGTACCTGTAGGAGAATGCTGTTATAGTCCCCTTTCAGATCTTACTATCCTGTTACGCAGACGGGTCCTCAGCTCACCTTGAGCCCCTCTTCAATATTATGATGTCCATTCAACTCAGTAAGATATTCTGCAGACGTATTTTAACTCTTAGAAGTATACTTGGCATATTCAATATATAGGCAGCAATAAGTAATTAGTGGTATGTACGATCTCGGTGACACAACTGTCTCAGGCAGTGTCCGTAGGAGGAGAGACCGTGGCACGTCTATCTCCTGGGTGTGTGCGATGAACAATGACACCGACTCATGTTATCCAGTCACTATATAGAACTGGAGGGAGAGTGTGCGGCGTATAGCGGCAGAGTTTGCCTTCCCGTCCTTACGTGAAAGATTAGATAGGAGAAAAATAAGCTGTTGAAAAGCAAGGGTACCATTGCCTTCCCATTCAAGCCTAAAAGGGTCATATTCCGTACTTTCTGGCGGGTTACGTCAGCAGGGGGGAGGGCGATATCAAGCTCATGCTTCATGCTGTTTTTTAACTGTCTTAGCTGCACACACTGTATTGTCTACGCATACTAAGTTTATATTTCAAATTTTTTAATGGACTCCGCGAATATAGCACTTATTATTCAAATTACTAACCGTCTTAAGTTCCCGTCCCGTCTTGACTGTTAATGTTTTACTAGTAAGTTCTGCGAGCCAGCTTGTGCTTCAATAGGTGGCTGATGTGGTGCAGGCAGTTTAATTTCCCCGGAGAATTGGTTGTCACTCACTCAACTAGGTTGGTCCCCGAAGCTTGGATAGTGGGGCTACAACCATTTCCCAAGGCAGCAGCTTGCATCAGTTGGGCAAAAATTTACTCCAGTTATATTTCCTCCCAGCCGTTGCCATGCCAAATTTTTTAAATCAAAGTAGTGAAGACAGCTGAAGTACCTTTACGATTCTACGTGGTATCCCAGCTATTGAATTGTACTTCCTTTCCATTCTGATTTTTTTTGTGCTAATAAAAGTCAGTGCAGGAAAAGGGTAGACATTCTTGAGGCAGAAATATTCAGGTGATCATGTGTGATCATTCTCGTAATTCTATTCTTTCGACAGCTTGTTTCAGCCTGCCGGTAAGGGTTTAATTCGAGGGTCAAGTTTCATCCTATCACATCACCAAGCCGGCGTTAGTGAGAAGCAATATATACAAAATGTATAAATAGATAGAGAGTGGTGTTTATCAGAGCATTTTAGTAGATATTATAAGTGACACGGGTACCAAGCACTGCGATGTGTCTTGAGTCGCAGCGGCGGCAGCTGCTGCTGGGCATTGGCGATGACGCACGAGTCCATAAATTAAACTCATTACGAATATAGAAGTTGATTTTGCAGAACACTCTGTTAAGCTTTTACTTTTGCTTGATACATATTAAAAATAAAGAAAATTTCACAGTTTGTAAATGCTAACTGAACAACTGTACAGCCCAGCACAACTGTTGCGAAGGAGGAGCTATCTCTACTCTTATGGAACTGTATTCGCGGTAATGTAATACGATCTCGAACAAACGTGCCAATCGTTTCTAATGGAAAAGGAATGCGAACAATTAATGTAAGAGGCAGAGTGGCCATTGCTAGCAGGTGCGGCAGCAGATAGGGTCTAGGATCGTCCAATTATTTTTCCCAATGGTCGTCAGCACGCCACACTCAGGCGCGGGTCTTCAGCTTCTCTAGGGATGACAAGCGCCCGTTGCACTGGCTTGTTTCCTTTCAACTAATCTAGCATTCACCACTCCTAAATTTCCAAACCTTCATCCATGCGGGGAAAATTTGATTTGTGACAGTGGATTTAGTATCGTGAATTAATTGCAAGCTAATGGAGAAGAAACAGGCGAAAACTCAGTTTTCGCTTTATCGTATCCATGAACGTGCCGAATGATACATGTACTCAAGCGGCGATGTTGTGGTTAAGTAAAAGTGCTAATATCTCGCAGCGTCATCGGCGCACCAAGGAGCAGACAGACAGTGAAATTATCTGTTTATTTGTTAATTTAGTTACTCTGTACACTCTGAAGGCAATGCATACATAGGAGAAGAGAAGGCCCCACGAGTGATCACTCGATTTCTTCGCTACGTCATGAGTCCTGCCGATGTGCTGAGGAGCTGCTGCGTAGCATCAGTCATAGGATTGCCATGCAGCGAGCAGGATCACATATTTCTGCTCAAATTGGCATAAAAATTTATGATGCGCTTAGCAAAAGGAGCCTGGGTGGCGGCGCTGTGCTGTATCTGCGGTATGCTGTCATCGAGCAAACGACAGACACTTGACAACCTACAGTCATTGACTACTGCGCGGTCATAGTATCACTATTTTAAGTAATCCGTGTGTGAATAACAGTACCTAAAATGGATCATACAGTTTATGTTTAGGTTTATAATATTCTAAACCTACTGTAAACAGCATTCAAACTGTTTTCACAAAATGTAATTTAATGTTAATGCGAGTGAAAATCGTGTAGTCTCGGCATCAGTCTCTCCCTCAATGGCACATGCACATTGCCAAATGAACCATAAAAGCTACATCATCATTACTCCCTGTAGAGAATTAATCTTAGATGAGCACAGAGTCCAATGCTGAGCGCAAGTTATCATAATTGATGAAGAAGAGGCTATGGCGTGCTGTGGGGCCATCGTTCATTAGTGTCCCATGTCATTGATGAGAGTTGGGTTCCAATAACCGGGCAGGGTGCTCGCAACCAATCCTGAGATGGCTTGCATTTCTCTTTTATTGGGCTGACGTGACCGCTTATGGATGATACGTCAAACCAGTGACCGTGCTAATCAATCGCTCGCACAAATTTTCCCACCAGACACTTTGTGCTTGCCATCGATGTTTTCTTACGCTCTGCGGTAAATAGGGCACCTGTATGCGTATGCCAAGTTTGTCTTTGAATACTTCTGCAAGTGAAAATAACATAGCAACCGCATAAGAGCTACACCCAATATCTGTTCGAAATATGGTGATCACGCGCACTAAAAAAAAGGGAAATGTTCAAAAGGTATTGCGTAAATCTTAAAGTTTCTCCTAATTAAATCTGCTCCGGAAGCCGTGACTTTTCTGGTCAGTGCACTGCTTTTATAATTAATTATTTTACCTTATAGTGTTTCCACAGCCTTTGCAAGCAGTTTACGGAGAATATTCCAAAGAAATTAGATGCCACAGCTTCATTAGCGATGACTCAATCAGTAAAATTTTCAAAGCTAAGACAAATCTCAAATACTAAATATAATGTCGACTAATCATAAATTTAACATTTCGGGAAAAAGCATCCCATCATCAGAAAAAGATCAAATTTAAATCTACACCTATGAATAAAATTTTTCTTTACTACTAATGTAGTGAGGGGAGCATAGATATAGGGAGGAAATCTAAAAGGCGAATGAACCAAGGTAGGCGGAGGGGCTGAATATCAGTTGCTGTACAGTCAGCGGGTGTGGGACTAATTGTGGACTGTATGAAACGGTACAGCCGAGGTTATAACGTTAAGACTGAATCTTGTTCTGTGGATGTAGTGGGACTCTTATGTTGTGAGCTCGATTGAATTAAAAGAGTGTATGATGGAGAAGTCATTCATGCTGATGGGATGATGGTTTTGCTCAGCATGTAGGCTGGGAGCTGAATGTGAGGGTTTTGTAAGTCGTAAGTCCGTTCGACTAGATATACCTAATTGTTGGTCAATAGGGGCCACCAAGTGTTGTAAAACGCTATCGATGTACGAGACATTGCATCTCCTGCACTGGAAACCGTGGCTCACACTTGACAAAAGTTACGTGGGAGATTTGTATTAAAATTTGCAGTAGGACCCTAAGGTAAATGTGCTTTTGCATGAAAATTTGAAATTTATATGTGAGTAGGCTTCAGAGAGAAAAGTTTGTTTGTTGTAGTACGGAAGCGAGTGGAAGAAGTCTAATGTACAGACCGAGGGTTTTCTAATGACGGGATCAAACAGTTTGTCTAGGAACAATTTGCAGTAGTGCTACAGAAAATGGTGCAGATAGCCGTTATTTTTTAAGAATGTTCGGAGATGGTTAGCTTCGTTTGAAACTGCAAGGTAGAAGGAAGACAAATGGTATGCTTGAAATAGTAAAGTTTATATTGCATTGATTTTAAATTGATTGTAGCAGTGACTGAAACAAAAAAACTGTCGCGAGGTCTAAGAATGGGGGTTTTCTGTAAACGCCAGTGGTCAGTGTTGAGTCTTGGTTTGTTATTAAAACATCTGGAAAAACTAAAGTATTATATGTATGATTGGTTTTCGGCACTAATTTTGATGTTTGGATATTTACTAATCAAATATTGCATAAACCAATCAGAACCAATTTGATTGTTGAATATGAGGAAGGTGTCACTTACATAGCGATTACAGTGGATCGGTTTGAAGTCATTTGGGCAGTCGTTATGCCAAAGAGTTTTATGATGGCAAAGAAAAATATTTTCTAGCGAGGGACTGAGCGGGACCCCAGGGATGCTCCCTCTATTTGCTTTTGTAGTCTGTTGTTACACATAAAGAAGGAATCTTTAATGACGAGGCTAAGGAAAGTTCCGAAGGTAGCTTTGTCCATGTTGTGGAATAGGTCCGTATCACCAAAAACTTTGTTATAAATAATATCTATAGTTTAGTCCACACATTTACCATAGGGTCCTACTTCAAATTTAAAGGCAAACCTCCCACACAACTTTCGTCATGTGTAATCTAGCGTTTACTGTGCAGGGAATGCAATGCCTCGTACATCGGTAGCACCAGACAACACTCCAAAGCCCGTATTGACCAGCATTTAGGTGCATTAATGTTATTATTATTAATAAAACTTCACGCACGGCCTGCCACGGGCAGGTAGTACAACCCAAATGAAGCAGTTTGCAACAACGGCAAGCCTGGAAACGATACTAAAGAAAATCCAGTAAAAAGCTATTAACAGCTGACTTAAACGCCTGCAGGCCAACTCGACCAAAAACCGATGCCGGCAGTGAATTCCAAACCCCAACAGCCAGGGCACAAAACACCGACTGAACTAACGAGTTTTGCGACTAACACTCACCAAAGTGAAAGAATGCGCGTCAACCGCAACACGTGTAATCCTCCATGAAACCTTGAGGGCCGGGACAGAAGAATACGAATACAATCAATGTCTTTCATTCTTGTACGCCTTATAAAACATGGAGAGTCCAGTCACCTCTCTTTTATGGGACAGATTCACCAGATCATTTTCGGCCCACAACCTGCTGGCTGAACTAACAAGTCGGTCCAGCAGACGCAAGTGACTGTTAGCATCTGAAGCCCTGACCGGTGAGCAATATTCCAACACAGGCAGTAAGAAAGCATTAAAGCATCTGCAGATAACCTCAATGTCACCAAACACGGAATTCACCTTACGCAAGAGCCCAATCTTACTGGAAGCACTTGATGCCAGTCGCCTAATATGAGGCTCAAAGGTAAGCTTCTGATCAAATACAACACCGAGAATCTCCAAGGAGCTAGACTCCTGAAGCAAAGTGCCGTCTATCTTCAGATGTGGATGCTGTACAGGTGTCGGAAACCGACTGACAATCACAGACTTGGTCTTATTGGCATTCAGTTTCATACTCCAGGTCGAACACTAATGTGTGACAGATCCCCTTCAGAGGCTCGGCGACATCATTACGCTTGCTGGGTGCAGGTATCACTGCTATCGAAGTGGAATTGTCGGCATAGTCGAATCAGTTTACCACTTGCAAAACCCTCACATTCAGCTCGCCTCCAACATGCTGAGCAAAACAACCATGCCATCAGCAAGAATAACTTCGCCATCACAGACTCTTCTAATCCAATTGAGCTCACAGCATTAGAGTCCCTCTACATATACAGAGCAAGAACCCACCTTAACATTATGACTTCGGTTGTACCGCTTCACACAATCCTCAATTACTTACACTCCCGCTGACTGTACAGGAGCTGCCATAAGGCATCTCCACCAACATTAATTCATTGTTTTTTTTTTAAATTTCCTCCTGACAAAGTCTGCGCTCCCCTCACCACATTAGTAATAAAGAAAAATTTTTATTCATAGGTGTAAATTAAGATATAATAGTTTTTTCTGATAATAGGATGTTTTTTCCCGAAACGGTTAATTTTATGATTAGTCGACATTATGTTTATTATTTGCAAAGCTGCATCGGCATCTACACGTCTTGCATGCGGCCATCTTCACACATCAAGATGTGTTTTAGGTCTCTTTGGAGAGTGCGCTTTATAGGTTAGCGCTGAGCTCTAGTCGCTCACGTCCTCGCAACTACTCCGACAGTTAATATTTTGTGTGAGCTACTGGGGGCATGTTAACCTTACCTACCTGTACCATTAGCCTTACCTTGTCTGCTTATTAACTAGTCGCTACCGCAGCTACATTGTGGTCACTAGTCACTGGCGAGTGCCAATGTAAATATTGTGTGGCCTGTACGACCGTGGAATCCTGGGGATAGAACAGCTAGTGGCTGAAGCGGCAACAATTTTGTTCGTTGACAAAGTTTATTGGTTGCTTACTTGCTTTCCTGATTGATTGGTTGGTCTCTCCGTCCCGACCTGAAGGATTAGATGGTAGAAAATTCAACTGCTGAACACCGAGGGGATGATATAGGTAGAAATTTGAGTTTTAGAGTAACAGCAATTATGTTCCATGAATAGGGTGGAAAAAGTGCTAAGTAAGTCTTGGCGCCTTCCTCTGGAGTTTAGGAGGTGGAAGGCTTCTCTTCTGTAAATGGCCCGTAGCTGCCAGTCCTTCCCGTGCTCTGTATGAGCAGTACGTATGTTTATCGCTGTACCAAATGCGTCACTTTATCTCATTCCGTTTATTTGTTTCTTTCCATTTTCTTCAATATTTTTTTTCGATTAAAATGCGTTCACTAGAGATTGCCTTCTTAGCAGGAGTCAAGCCAAGACTGCCCATCTCTTATGTTCTGTATCTTTAAGTCAGCAGTTGTATGGTGGCCTTTAAGAGCTCAGTAACGAAAGTGTCATCAGTGAAGAAGTATCATCGCAAATTCAGCGCAGTCATATTTGATGAACGGGTACACTGGTTATTTTTTATAGACTAAAATGCAAGCCAATCAAAGTGTTTTAATAAAGGCTAAAGTACATTTATATAATTATCGCTATGTTTATGCATATTGATAATTATGAATTCAAAAAGAAAGTTGCTCTTGAGCAATAGATCTTCAACGGGAAATTTATTCACGTAAAATAGTCAAAAACACTACATAGGCATGGAATGTAAAAAGTAATGCGATAGTCAAGAGGATTAAAAAGTTACTGAATTATTTGCGGTTAATTTAAAGTACTTCTGTGTCAAAATGAATGATAAAAACTTATTTTCCCCAACATACTTCTCTATTTGAGTAGATCTTTAGGAGTTCGAAATTGGACTGCTCTCTATGCAGAATCTCTGCTATTCTCTGCAGAACCCCTGCAACTCTCTACTTAACCCCTGCTACTCTCTGCCGAACCCCTTCTATTTTCAGTAGAAACCCTGCTACTTAAAAACAGTGGAGACCAATTTCTAGCTCCTGTAGCTCTATTCAAAGAGGGGAGCGGGTGAAGGAAAAAAAAGATTTTTATTAATTTGATATCCGAGTCCTTTTGGATAAGTGCTGAAATTAACTTTCAGTGAATTAGTAACTTATTAATTATTTGGACAATCGCATTATTTTTTACATTAGATGCTTAACCAGTGTTTTGAAATATTTGACGTGCATAAATTTATACATATCTATGTAAATACATACATATTTTCGGTCCCTCCTCTTGTACGGGGATAAAATAGCCAGAAATTTGATACATTAACAAGTACAGAAGCACTGCGAGAGCGCATTCCTAATGCAAAGCAAGGTAATGTAAATGAAAAATTCAAATTGGTTGTGTAACAAGGATTTCTTTTTTTTTCCATCATAAAATTTGGTTATTTGTGTCTTTTGACATTTGCAACAGTTCACGTAATTTTCTTGAAGATTCGTCAGCAACTTTTTGAGTTATGTTAATTCTGATAAACACCGAGAGAGACGCACATGTAGTTAGATACACAACGGCCTAACCGATCATCAGCAAAATTTGCTCATTTGTGCCTCGTAAGATTATTAATATCCGGAAATTAATTAATATCTGGAAATCAACTTGTTGATTAAAGTTCTGACAAACATATAAACGAACATAGAGATCAAATAACAAACGGACTGACAGATCACCACAAAACTTGGGCAAGTCAGTTACTATTCATAAAATCACCAACAATTACTGTAAATTTCACGAAGATCCGTTCATAATTGCTTGAATTATGTAACAAATAAAGAATAAAAAAAAATCACAGAGACAAACAAACGGTAGGAAGGATCTTTACCAAAAGTTCATTATTTGTTCATCCTAACATACCCAAAATTCCCTCTCAATTTCGTAAAGATCTGTCCATAATATTCTGAGTTATCTTGGTGAACAAACAAACAGACAGACTCCGACGAAAATATTCCTCCTTGGTCGAGGTAAACATAGATGTTGATAATATGACCCCCGAACAGATTGACGTGCATCATCACTTCGCACGAACATTTTTAAAGAATTCATTCACAGTAGCAATTCTTTATCTTATTGAATTTCGGCGTCAATATTGTGGGACGGACTGAACTCCAATTCGTATGTATCCATGCCACGGTCGTCACTTCCCATTTGCAATGCAACCTTGGCTACGGGCATCGACAGTGCAACGGTCACCGAGCTGCCATATAACATGACGGTAGCGTACAAAGAGAAGCATGACAAGTGCTACCAAAAAGTTCTTTGCTGTTGTTTTTGAAGACCTACACTTAATTGTTATAACTAGAGTGCCAGCTCTGTCAAATATGTCAGCGAAGAATCTGTGATGATCCGTTTTAATTGATCAAAATTTTTCTATTAATGCTAGGGCTGAGCAGCGCCAAGCTTTATTTCGGTAATATGCTGAGAAGCAATGTTTTTCTTTTCCTACAGTCGATATTATCTCCTAATAAATACGGAGCTTTGTATCATGGATACTGACGCTGTCTTATAGCTCGGAAGTTTTTCCTCCAATGAATTGTTGTTCTGTGAACAAAGAACCCAAATTGGAGAAAATTATTTGCTGAGAAGAAATCCTCGCATGTTTTCTCGCTTTCTGATCTCTGAAGACTGTCTCCAGTTGCTTCGATGATTATCCAGCCAATAAGAGCATCGGGTAAACTCAGGGCAGCTGAAGTTTGGATGAAGGAAACCTTAGGAAAGAGTACGAAGCACGATGCAACAGAGTGCTCAGAGAAGCTGTATGTATCTGCACTGAGTGAACTTGAACGTTGGAAAAGAAAGAACTGCACTGAGATATACATTTGCCATCATCTGAAACCTGGCCTACTTTCTACCTATCACTTTTTAGTGACGCGGACATATGTATGAAAAAAGTGATAAAAATTAGGTTCCATAATCGCGCGAAAAAAATATCAAAATAGCTTCATTATTTCGATGCCAAGAACTGTTTCGAGCAAGAAGTGCATTGGGATAAATAAAGGAATAAGAATCCCACTTTCGCCATCTTCAAGGAGCTTCAATATATCTACAATCTGGTCATTGATTACTATGAAAACGTAACCTAATAACAAAATCTGGAACATGGCCTATTTTTCGCTTATTTCTTTTAGAGCGTGACTCGAAGCATACAAAAATATAAATTTATAAACAAATAATATATAAATAAACTCAATAATTAACCGATATATTCGATAAGGCAGGCTTATTACCTCCTTTCCAAGGAGGTTATGTTTTCATCGTGTTTGTCTGGCTGTTTGTCTGTTTGTTTGCTTGTTTGTCTGTCTGTCACCAAGATAACTCAGAAAGTTATGAACCGATATGAATGAAATTTACAGGGATTGCTAGGTATGTTAGGAGAAACAGATAATTACATCTGGTGAAAATATGTCCATCCGTTTGTTTGTTTGTCTGCCTCATTTTTCTTAATGCCCTAACTCAAAAAGCTATGGATGGATTTGAATGAAATCAACATGAGTTGTTAGGTATATAACCAAGAGTAAATGACCAAATTTTTGTAATGATCCGTTTGTTCGTTCGTTAGTCACTGTTTTTAATTTTTTGTTTGTTATCTCAATAACTCAAAAAATACTCAATGGATCTTTATGAAATATGTAGGGTCATAGCGTGGTTAAAAGACATAAATGATTAAATTTTGGTGCAGATCGGTATGTTCGTTTGCGTGTTTGACTCATGTTTACCATAACGTTTGTTAGCAGTATAACTCAAAAAGTTATGAACAGATCTTCAAAAAAATTGCACAAGCTGTTATTACTATCAAAAGGCAGAAATGGTTCAATTTTGGAGTCTATATAAAGAAAATAATGGTTTCAGAGCCAATTTGAGTTTTTTGTTACCATTGCCTCGCTTGGCGGAGGTATGCGCTCTCAGAGTGCTCTAGTCTTCTTATATAAATATATAAACAAATAAACACACGACGGTGTTTTTTACATTGTGTTGATGCTTAAACTATGTTGCTACTATCACTATTGGTGTATATTCATATGCTGTTATACAAAAAATAGAGGGCCGTCGCTGTCAAAAATGACAGTGAGAAAAATTTGTGATGGCATTTCTTCATTCATTATATTTTTTTACTAAAATGCTTATAGAGGAAAACTCTACGACGACCAACTCATATTATCGTAAGAGATGCGTGCTTTCTACTGAGTAGTACACTTCAACTCGTCTTCAGCACACTCTTTCCTTCCCTTAGATGACATGCGAAAAAATTTAACTTATAAGTAAGCGCTGAAACATCAATGAATTTAATTTCCACTGCGTATCTAGAATACACAGTGATATACATAGCTTCAGCAGAACGTAATTTTCGCGTCCAAGAGAAAAACCTTCTTGAAAAGGAAACAAGTTGAAATCTATATTATAATTCTACTAGAGGCTCCATCCGACCGTACGTCCGTCCATCCGTTCGTGTGTCTGCACGCTACGCCTTCAGTATTAGTTTGGAGAAGCGTTGCACTGGTATAAGAAAGTGTGACGTCAGTCGCTCTTCTCCGTAGTTAAGATGCGAGCCAATTTTTCTCAAGGGGCGCATGCTAATTTTTTAACTCAAATGTCAGAACTGTTTGCTTGGAAATAAATGTCTTTTACTGAATGAGTAGTGTCCACAATTTTCCATTGTTATCTTTTCTAATATGCAGATACCCTTTAGATGTCCCGTCCATTCGTATGAGTAAAGCTCTTTGATCATCAAGTAAGCAGCTGAGTAGGTTCACATTATTAGAATAAATTAGCTCTGTACTTTTCGATATGACGATGATGATTTTTCTTCTCAGCGTGGTAGATGAAAGGCAATATCTTTGACAAAGTTTTTAATCCTGTCGGGCATGAACTATGTCACATATTTTTAGTTGAAAATTTTCTTCGCAGTTTGAGATGCTGAGTCTTGGCTGGAGTTTTTGTTCCTTTTTGTGCACAATTCATTAAGCTTATGTTTTCTTTAGCTTTATCTTTTCGGAGCAGTTGCAACTGTACGCCGAACAGATGCCTAATTATATTCAACTATTGGACCCGTGCGTGAAAAAATTCAAGCAACAATAGATATATATTTGCTTAATATAGGCGGGTGCGGATCTTCTCGTCTTTGACTTGCTTCTTCTTTAGCACAAGAAATTTGCGATTTCATTTCTTCATTGAATGTACTTTCCTTACTAAAATACATATAGAGGAAAACGCTACGACGGGCAACTCAAATTAGAGTAAGAGATACGTGCTTTCTACTGAGCAGTACTCATCAATTCGTCTTCAGCACACTCCTTCCCTGCCTTACATAACATGCAAAAAAAAAATTAAGAAAACTTTATCGGTAAACGCTGAAACATCACTGAATTTCATTTCTGCTGCGTATCCAGAATACACAGTGAGATAGCTTCAGAATAACATAATTTTCGCGTCCAATAAGTTGGAATAAATAATTACTACGTCTACTGTACCGGAAAAATTTGGTTTCCCTATGCTTCGCTGATTTGCTACAAAATGTGTGCATCGTAAACCAAAAGAAAATAAAATTTCGATGTAGAGAAGCTGGAAGAGCAAGAACTGCATTCATTGTTACTAACGATTAGCAATATTCTTTGCCCACAGTCGATATTACTTCTAATGAATATGGAGGTCTGTATCCAAGATACTCGAGGATGGCATATAACTCTGTCTCGGAGCAAACTTGTTCTGTTGAAAGAAGAACCCTAAATGAAGAAAACCATTTGCTGCCAAGAAATCATCGTTGTTTTTACGCTCGTGCCGACCGCTGAAGAATATCTTACCATTTGCCTTGATAAGTATGCAGTCAAAATAAGACCATCAGTGTAAACTAAAGGCGGATGAAGTTTCGATGGAGAAGACCTCAGAAGAGAGTATTGTACATCACGGTGAAAGAGATTGTTTAGAGAAGCTGTATGCATCTGCATCGGGTGGACTTCAACGTTGTCAAAGAAAGACCGGGATAAGATATGCTGTTCGAGTGCCATCATCAGCAACATGAAATATTTTCTACCTACCAATTTTTTATGAAGCTTGGCAGGATCACCAGTCTTCAAGCAGTTGAATACACTGATGAAGCCAAGATGGCCAGAACTAATTTTGCCTATCTATTTCGTTAAGAGCGTGAGACGAAACCTATAAATAAATAAAAATGAAAATATATATATAAACACACGACGGAAATTCTTAGTATATAGATTTACATTGCAGCCAAATTTCGACGCTTGCGTTTCAACAATCGCTTGGTATCCAGGATAAGGAAGCCTTAAGCCTTTCCGATGAATTCTTTTGGCTGAACTATATTTTCTTGGTGCTGGTGAACATTTGACCAATTCCAAGCTGATATTCGCGCTTCTCTTGCAGGGGATATTTTACTCTCACTAAATTCATGGCTATGCAACTTACGATTCATTAATGGAAGATCAGGCCTGCAGTGATGAGACCTATTTAACAGGAAACCCTATACTGGGAACTGGAACAATAAGCTCAAGCGCATAATTACTGGAGTCATTGTTGACAACTGGGCCTCTACCGAGATACTATCATATCAGGACCGAACTTCTGAAAGTCATGCATGGTAGAAATGAAAAGCTATAAACTTTAGTGTATGCAATTTATTAAGGGCTGATCACCCTTTGGTAGTTACGCCTCTGTTGATCAGGAAGTGAACTAAAATACTTCGGCTCTCAAGCGTTCATTTCCCCAAATTACGAGACGTTTTAGTTGTTGAAAATTTAAATGGCATGAAGTCGGGTTTCTGATTTTTATTTAACGAACTTTGTTATTCGCTATACCGTCCTGACGATGAAAGTACTATGTTGGTTGACAGCGTGGAATTATTATCAAATAACTCCAAGAAGAATTAGCTTTTGTATTTATCAATAAACCAAGCTGTATCATTTAGTTCTCCAGGCACCCATGCGAAATGTTTAGTAATGGAACTATCTACGGTATGTAAGCGCATCATATGCTGATTGTTTGTGGTAAGAGAACTCTTTAGTTCCGTACTCCTTGGGACCGTTTAGAGTTAATTTTCAATATATTAAGGGCGCTCTCAAACTTTTGACAAAAATATCTTGAGTGTTTATCGTGTAGCTAATGGCTTAGTATGTGAAGTTACTATTAATCGCTACTTATTGGGATTCAGCCGATTGCTTTGAATTATTGTTATTCGAGAAAATATTATCAGACGACATGACGTGTCTGGGATTTTTACTCCTGAAGCAGTGTTTCTGTTTTCCTTCAGATAATTTACTGTTCGACCTGCCGTCAACGATGCAATAATGCACATTGGCTGCCACCTTTTGATGCTTGCATCGAAAGGTGTTCCATTTTGTGTGGGCTAGAAGTAACAGGCTACTTCCTCACTGCACTGAAAATTTTCGAAACTTTTGATGCGGTTTTCAATAATCATTACTTAATTTTTTGGAAATGATGACGAAAATGTTAGAGTGTCGTTGGTTAGAAGGCGGTCACTTCTTCCTGAGTATTGGATTTTTCACGTTAGGTAGGTAAGAGCTTTGTTGGCTTGTGGTTCCGTGTTTCTCCATTTATATGCTGTAAATTTTTGTATATCGACGTGCGAAGGATCATTATACATTTTTGTTAGAATTTGATGGTTCAGCGTATATTTGAAGTAGACGGTAGTAATGTGCTTCTGTAGAAACGCTTTCAATTTCATGTGATTAACGTCGCCATGCAGCTCTGTGGCCCAGTCAGGGTCTGTATAGCGACAAAAAAAAAAAAAAAACTACAAAAATCAACCGTGCAATTTCGATGAGTCCCACTGCTAAAAAATTTCTACGTCTACTACACCGGAAAAAATGGCTTCCTCTACGCTTCGTTGATTATTTACTAAATGTGTGCAGCATGAACAGAAAGAATATATAATTTCGATAGGGAGCAAAAGTAATGAATATCAGACTCCACGGGAACGGCGAGAGAAGTTGGAAGAGCAAAAACTGCATTCAATGTTAATAACGATAAGTATTCCCAATTTAGCATTTTCTGCAACCTGGTCCAATTATGACCTATTGAGTTCCATCGGAAGAGAACAGGATTGCCCAAATCGCCAACGTGGAAAGAAATGCATTCAGCTAATAAAAGGATAAGGATCTCACTTTTGCCTTCTTCTGCAACCTGGTCATCGATCTCCATTGAAATGAAACTTGATTACGAAAGCTGCAGTCTGACCTATTTTTCGCCTATCTATTTCATTAAAATGCGGACACAAAATATATAAATAAATACACGAAGCTTCCATTACATTAGGATAGTCACAGTAATAATGTTCGTAACATCCACAGAAAAATAGGTAAATTTATGGATGATACTAAATTCTATTACCCAGTAATATCAACACATCAACACTTTAGAAATGAGCTTCAGTGTCAAGTTACGTTTGGTAAAGCACATGAGTCCAAAGGACATCCCACACCTGTGAGAAATGAACTGTGCGGAACAAGCATCGGCCACGCAGCAAAGTGACCTAGGCATAACTATTACGGAAGAAATAAAACACAACCAGCAAGCTGGTGAACAGAGGCCCGAGAATCATTACCAGAAAGTTGAAGTACAAAGCTAAAGATATATAGTCCTTCCTTTATCAAAAGCACGATTACGACAACATTTAGTTTGTAGTCCATTTCTTATCGCCGGAGTACAGCATCAATGCTAGAACGCCTCGTGATGTACGATCATCACCCGCGGTGGGGGCAAGTTCAACGAAATCATTTTTGATAGCCAGCTAATCCTAATTTCTCATATGGATGCTCTATCTAACATGGTAGCCGCGCTACGCCCCTGATATTAGCTTTATTGATAATAGCATAGGAAAAAAAGAGGACTCTGAGAGCGCATACCTCCGCCAAGCGAGGGAACGGTAACGAAAAATTCAAATTGGCATTGAAACCATAATTACATCCGCCAAGGAGGTTATGTTTTCGTCGTGTTTATTTGTCGGTCTGTCACCAAGATAACTCAAAAAGTTCTGAACCGATTTGGACGAAATTTACAGGGATTGTTAGGTACGTTAGGAGAAACAAATGATTAACTTTTGGTGAAGATTTGTCCATCCGTTTGTTTGTTTGTCTGCCTCATTTTTCTCAATGCCATAACTCAGAAAGTTATGAATGAATTTTATGAAATTGACATGAATTGTTAGGTATATAACAAAGAATAGATGACCAAATTTTGGAAATTATCTGTTCGTTCGTTTGTCACGGTATTTAATTTTATGCTTGTTAGCACAATAACTGAAAAAATAATGAATGGATCTTATGAAATTCATAGGGGTTGTTTTAGTTCGTTCGTTTGTATGTTTGACACATGTTTGTCATAACGTTTGTTAGCAGTATAACTCAAAAGTTATGAACGGATCTTCAAGAAAATTGCAAGCTGTTATTACTATAAAACGGCTCAAATGATTAGATTTTGGAGTTTATACAAAGAAAATTATGGTTTCAGAGTCAATTTGAATTTTTTGCTACCGTTGTCTCGCTAGGCGGAGGTATGCACTCTCAGAGTGTTCTCGTTTTCTTTGTATCAAATTCAAACTCTAATCAATTGTGCTTTTGTTAGTATTATTACCATCTGCATTTTTTTTTAAAGATTCGCTCATAACTTTCTGGGTTATACTGCTAACAAACATTATGACAAACATAAGTCAAATATACAAACAACTTAACCGATCTGCACCAAAATTTAATCATTTACGTCTTTTATCATTACTAACAACTCCTGTAAATTTCATAAAGATCCATTCAGAATTTTTTGAGTTATTACGCTAAAAAGCATAAAATGAAACACAGCAACAAACACACGAGCGAACAAACAGATCATCACAAAATATTGGTCTTTTACTCTTCGTAATAAACCTAACAACTCACGTAGATTTAATGAAAATCCATCTGTAAATTTTTGAGTTATGTCATTGCCAAAAATGAGGCAGACAAGCAAACAAACAGATGAACGGATCTTCACCAAAAGTTAATCATCTGTTCCTCCTAACATGAACGAATCTTCACCAAAAGTTAATCATCTGTTCCTCCTAACATACTTCACAATTCCAATAAATTTCATCCAAATCCGTTTATAACTTTTTGAGTTATCTTGATGACAGACAAACAGATTCACAGACAGACAATTCCGACGAAAACATAACTTACTTGGCGGAGGTGAAAATAGAGCTCCTCGCTGCGTACGACGATCTGCCGGGATAGAGGCAAATTCGCGCGGTGGAAAAAATTCAACGCCATCATTTTTTATTTCCAGCTAAGTCTAGTTTTCAGCTTGGGTCACATCTAGATCAACCCACCAAACTCATTACAAAAAATTATGAAGATTGCTCAACTTCTTCGACCACTTTTTGGATGAACAGATAAATATATATATATTTACAAATATATATGCAAATATATATATATACATACAAAGAATCGAGTCAGGATTCGATCGGAGGACCTAGAGATTACCACGCTGCCACTCTAAACACTAGGCCATAAACAGCTAAAAGCAACGCAATCACGCAAGGTACTTGTGTTGCCTGCTGCATCAGGAGAAAGATTTTATTTTGTTGCTTTTAGCAGTTTGTGGTTTAGTAGTTAGAGTGGCGGTGTGGTAAACTCTAGGTCCCCGGTTCGAATCCTAACTCGATCCTTTGTATTCAATCTATTTAAACGCGAGGGCGGACGAAGAACGCCCTGTCTGGATAATACCAGGTGTTAACGGGACGAGAAACTGAGAAATATACATATATATATATATATACTTAAATCTTCAACGAAAACATTATCACCTCTCTCACTTCGTTCGCGGGTGATAACGAAAAGAACCTAACGCAAAGCAATAACACTGAACTCTCCACAGCGTAACAAGCTACACGAGCGTCACCTATACGAGCTTGGACTCATCTCTCTTGAGTCTATGTAGAACAAAGACGATTCAGGGCGCAACAAGTGGAAACATTATAGTAATTGAAGGACTTCAACGATGCCCTACGATGAGAATATTCGACAACGGACAAATACTCAATCATCGACCCTGAAACTTAGATAAGACTTTCGTGATAGTTTGATTCTTGCATGTTTCGAATTTTTAGCTGTGACTGATCTCTGAATGACATCGAGGCGCTCTAGACCTATCTGCCTACTCGGTATCCGAAGAGGTGAGTAATATTCTGTCCCGGGCATACCAGTTGTTTCCATAAGGTGAGGATTATGTCTTCCTCTCGTGAATGAAAAGTTCTCACCTGTTGGTACAGTACTTGCTCCTAAACTCATCCTTATCATGATCAATGACAAGAGGCATCAATGCAAGTTTATCGTTCTCTCCTCGTTTACGTGCGGCACACGAAAATTAGCAGCGGTACAGTCAGTGGCAGACGTGCGGACTGTACAATTAGATTTAATCAACATAATTTCGCTCGTCGTCGGATAACATTATGATCTTTAACTAAACAAAATTTGAACTGTGGCGATGCGAGAAAACTCTCCTGTTATTGAATCAACATCCCACACTACGAGTGATGGGAGTGAAATCGAGAGAAAGAAACTTATGAGATTTTTTGGCAAGAACGCAAAACTATGCTACTTTTGAGGATCTCGTGGTCGGAGTTGTTATCATAGGATTCTACAATCCAGGATATTTCATTCTGCTGAACAGCGCAAGCCTTAAATTGTAGAAAAATTTATTCATTTTTAGCATAACGTTAGACGTCACTCATCATATGAGTTTTGGTTTCGTATTCTCGATACCTATGCAACATATCATATAAACTAAATTCGTCAAAGGAGGTAATCAAATTAGAAGAATAATTGCTACAAGAAAATTATGGTTTTCGGTAGCATTCGTAGTTACACTGTACTATGAAGAATATCTTACCATTAGCTCCGTTGATCATTGACTCAATCTGCTCATGAACTATGAACAGCTGACGTTTTGTTGTAGGAGAGAAGTAAAAATTAGGGTACATGAGAGTCTTAGGAGAAGCTGCAAGCATCTTCATTGCTTGGAGTTCAACGTTGGAAAAACAAGAAAAATTTAAGTGCATTCACATATACGTTGCCATATTATTGCCTTTCTCGACAACTTTGCCAAATTTTTATTTAACGGTTTTTAATCGAATGTGACGGGATAAAGACAATCTATAACCTGGCCTATTTATGGGGTACCTATATACTGCATTTTCTCAGAGCGTGTCATGAAAAGACAAAAATATAAAACGAGTACATAACATAGATATATAGACTTAAGTTGTGTTAATTATACTGTTTCATTTGAGTAAAGAAATTAAAATACCCTTTCTTCATAGCTTTATTTACACACCTGTTCAAATGAAGCACAGTTCGGAATTTCCTGGCTGAAATTGTGATTGCTGGGATCGAAAGGGAAAATGTGGGCGTAGTGACCAGCAGGCCTGACGTGGAGGAGCGCGTGAATAATAACGAACAACATCAAAACTAAGCTCTAACAGCAAACCCGACGGATCCACGTCTGCGGAGGTAGCCAGCGGGTCGACCCGCCAGGCTTTCCCGGATATTGCTATGTCGTTTCTATTTAATCTAAGCGCAGGTTCGTTGGTCTAATGAACAGTGAGGTGTGAGTTGCTTGTGTATGAATACAGAGAACCCCGTGCGCCAGCGCATGCATTCCGCAGCTTCCTAAACCAAACACAATCAAGTAAATTGCTTACTTTCCCTAACTGCTGGCGAGATCCGTCCATACAGCTGGCATGCAGCAGACACCTCAGCCATGCACCCTCAGAGCATACAGCAAGTTCCTGCCGTTCTTCTTACAGTTTCTTTTGTCATTGATTACCTCCACCAAGGAGGTAATGTTTTTGTCGTGTTTGTCTGTCTATTTGTCAGTCACAAAAATAACTTAAAAAGTTGCGAACAGATCTTCACCCTTTCAGTACTGACGGCATCTTCGGATGCCGCATCAAAGTTTTGATTATTAAAATCAGTGCGTTGTTTCCTTCTCTGGAAATTTGGACAACACATTCAACAACCCGTCTGAAGTCAGTGCTAGTATTTTATCTACGACTGAACTATACTGTAGGTGAGCTCAAGTGGCTACAGTGATAGTGTCTTCTATGAGCTTCTTTTAGAACCTCACAGCAAGAGCGGAGTTTTCGTAGAAAAAGGGTTAACGAAATTTTCAGGGATTGTTAGGCATGTTAACAGTAACAGATGGTTAACTTTTGGTGGAAATCCGTCCATCCGTTTGTTTCTTTGTCTGCCTATTTTTTTCAGGGTCATAACTCAAAAAGTTATGGACAGCTTTTTATGAAATTTACGTGAGTTGTTAGGTTTGTTACAAGACTAATGGCCAAATTCTTGTGATGATCTGCTTGTTTGTTCGTTTGTTTGCTGCGGTGTTTAATTTTGTGCTTGTTAGCAACATAACTCAAAAAGTTCTGAATGGATCTTTATGAAATTTACAGGAATTGTTAGTAATGTTAAAAGAAATAAATGATAAAATTTTGGTGCGGATCGGGTGGTGTGTTTGACTTGTGTTTGTCATAATGTTTCTTATCAGCATAACTCAAAAAGTTAAGAACGGATCTTCAAAAAAAAAAAAAAAATGCTGAAACTGTTAATACTATGAAAAGGAACAAATGACTGGATTTTTGTGTTGATACAAAGAAAATTATGATTTGAGAGCCAATTTGAATTTTTCGTTGCTGTTGCTTTGCTTGGCGGAGGTATGCGCTCGGAGCATGCGCTCTAGTTTTCTCTGAAATTTAAACCGGTACTTGGATAAGCTAGCTTAAGTAATAATTTGATTATTATTTGAAACATAAAGTCGACGATTGAAAGTGATAGTGATTGTAGATGTGAATCAGTGAATGTGAATGTGAATTGGTGTCATAACCTGTGCAGAAAGTTATACAGCCTCCGAGGCTATTCTATTAATAAATAAAGAAAGTGTTACCATTTGTGGGAAATTTTTGCTCCTAGTGTTTTCTAGGATAGCTGTTGAATGAACAGCTGCACGCTGGCCCGCAGACCAGGAGGTGGAATAGAGGAAGAGAGCAGCGGCTACGGAGATCAGAAGTGGAAGTTTCCGGTAAGGCTGACTAGCTGACTGGCTGCACGAATGGTTGGGCGCATGTGATTTGTAGGAAGGAATGGTTTGAAGCCTGTGGTTGGTGGGGAGGGAGCAGATAGAAAAGGATAAAAGAAAAGTCCCTGGCCAGTCCGGCGAGATGTGACTGTGTGTCCTGCTTCTGTTGCACCTGCTTGCTCTCGGATGTTGACCCACAGCCAGAGTGAGGGGCCATTTTATCTCAAGTGTTGTACTTCGTTTTCAAGTTCCAATAAATGCCGGAAAGTACATGCAATCATAAGCTTTTCTAAAATTCTAAAAACTAGTCCGTACCCTTCCCGTTCTATCATATTTCATATTTATGGTTCTACTTTTTTTCATGTGATCTTACTTGTCTCTCGACTTGCTATA
Organism: Parhyale hawaiensis; assembly: GCA_001587735.2. Classification (NCBI taxonomy): domain Eukaryota; kingdom Metazoa; phylum Arthropoda; class Malacostraca; order Amphipoda; family Hyalidae; genus Parhyale; species Parhyale hawaiensis. The sequence goes on from LQNS02278170.1 coordinate 41,461,962, forward strand.
AATGCTCGACATTTTAATCTAAGATATGACGCTAAATATTAACATCTATGTGTTAGAGAGGAACTCAAAAATATTTGATATATAGAACGAGCTCACTACTAAGAGCGCATACCTCCACCAAGCAAAGCAACGATAACGGAAAATTCAAATTGATTCTGAAATTATGAGTTCTTTGTTATCAGCACCAAAATATGGCCATTTGTGCTTTTGACAGCTTATGTAATTTTTTCTTGATAATCCGTTTATAGCATTTCGAGTTCTGTTGCTGACAAACATTTTGATAAACATGAGCCAAACACACAAACAGATCATCCGTTCATCACTAAAATTTGATATTTACTCTACGTGATATACGTAAAAAGTCTCAGAAAACTGTTGAAATTTCTAGCTAGGGCTCTACATAATGAAAACCGACTGAAGGTAATAAGAGATTTTTACTAAAAAGACAAACCTAACTATTTGCAATTTGGAGGGGATGGGATGACTGCATGTCATTTAGGTTCGGATTGAGTGTACATATGTAAAGGGACTTTAAAATGCGTAGTTCTAAACGAGAGTTGCCGGAGCCTACAATACTAAAATTATCATCCTATATTAGACTGTTGCAAAATTATGCATGGGATCTAATGGAAGAATTTGGGGGATGAACTAAAATTGAACATGTTCTAAAACTCCTGCCAGCGTGCTCCAACCTACGCGTTCGCAAAGTACGGGTGGTGTTACCAACGTACTCAGATCCACACCGTGGACAACAGCATTTGTAAACAATAGACGAGAGCATACTAGCAGGAAGCTTTTCTTTATATCTAAAAATGAGCCTATTTTAAAATTGTTGACTAAAATAACGTTCAAGTCAATACAAGTAAAAAATCTGCAAACTAACTGTACAAGTTCACGTCTGAGCTTTTCGGACTGTTGGCTAAAATATGGGACAGTGATATGAAGTTTCTTTTTCTTAGCGGTCGGCACAGGAACAACGGAAATATACTTTTTACACAGAAACTCTCTAATTTGCTTTTGAATTAACGTACTGTAGTGTGAAACCGCTTTGTATAAAGCACGTCTTTAAAAATTCAAACTCTAAGTGTAAAGTAGTGAAATTAGAACTACGCATTTTAGAGTCTTTTTACGTACGTAAACTCAAACTGAACCTTAATGACATGCAGTCACTCCATCACCTTCAAATTAAAAATAGTTAGGTTTTTTTTTCCTTGAAATCTCTTATTGCCTCCTGTCGGTTTTCATTATGTAGAGCCCTAGTTAGAAATGTTAACATTTTTCTGCATGTTTTTCAGTTGCTGAAGATGGCCGAACAGCTGAAACGTTCGAATTTTAAGTAAAATGGCTTTTAAAACAATGGTCTTTGCCCTAATATTTTTATTTGAATTGTGTAAGGCTGCGCAACCTAATCTAATTAACTACGTAAAAACTCGTATCAATTTCATGAATATTCGTTCATAACGTTTTGAGTTATTTGCTAAAACACGTATTACTAGAGCACTCAGAGAGGGCATACCTCCGTCAAGAAAAGCAGCGTTAACGAAATTTTTAAAGTGTTTCTGAAACTACGATTTCTTTTTTATCAGCAGCAAAATCTGGTCATTTGTGCCTATTGTCAGTAATAATAGGTTCTGTATTTTTCTTAAAGATCCGTTCGTGAGTTCATGAGTTATGTTCTGACCAAACATTTTGACAAACATCAGGCAAACACACAAACGGACAAACCGGTCATCACTAAAATTTGGTTATTTATGTCTTTCAGCATTTCTAACAATTGCTACAAATTTCATGAAGATCCGTTCATAAATTTTTGAGTTATATTTCTAACAAATATTTTAACAAACATTAGTCAAACACATGAACGAACCAACCATCACCAAATTTGATAATTTCTAACAATTTCTCTAAAATTCATAAAGATCCGTTCAAAACTTATTGAGTTAGTTTACTAACAAACCCAAAATCAAATACAGAGGCAAACAAAAAAAATATATCGTCACAAAAATTCGGTCATTTACTCTCCGTAATATACCTAACAACTCATCTAAATTTCATAAAAATCCTTCGATAACTATTTGAGTTATGTCACTAAGCATAGAGAGGCAGATAAACAAGCAAGCAAACAAACAAACATACCAACGGATCTATACAAAAAATTAATCATTTTTTCCTTCTATCATTCTAACAATCCTTGTAAGTTTCGTAGAGATCCGTCCCTAACTTTTTGAGTTATCTTGGTGGCAGACAGATAGATAAACTTGCAGACAAACGGACACGAAGACAGACAAACTCGGCAAAACTATAACCTCCTTGGTGGAGGTAATTATCTACAAAATTTTAAATTCTAATAAATAATAGTAACTCAATTGGCCATGAAATATTCACTTTAACCTAAATAGTAAGCTCTCAGAAAGATGCTAAAAATCACTGCGTTTCCACCTATGTATTGAGAAAAATACCAGAAGTGCTCACGCAAAAGTCTTTAGTACCGCTGTATATCATACATTTATGAAGATATCATAGCACTGCACTTGACAAGAATCTCAATATGAGTTACTTTCATGTTGATTTGAAAACAACTCGACCAATCATGGATGTACGTGTGTTGTGATCCACCCTTTTGCACCGGTAATCTCCACTGTGAACATTTGAAGTAACAGGTAGTGTAATTTTTGATGATGTAGAAATGAATGAAGAGAGTTATTTATTGAGCTTTTGAAACCCATAGTGGACATGTAAAGAGAAGGAAATGGATACAAGAAGACAATCCAGGTTTTGAAAGTAAATGTAAACACCGTCATGAGCGTGATCAGACAGTGGAAGAAGACTGATTCTGCCACAATGCGTCCAGGAGCGGCCGTTCGTGAAATACCGTTAGTGCAACAGAAATGTTAGTTATCAGAAAAGTAGAACAAAACCTATGTATTTGTGACTCTTGCCGAGGTAAGAGAAGACTTACAGAGAATTAAAGTAACTTTCAGCAAAGACGACGCCAGTCGAACTCTTCATAGGAGTGGCATTAACTCCAAGTCACCAACAAAACTCGATTATTGAAAAAGAAATGAGTTTCTGATTAGTTGAAAGTTGCTGACGAATATCTAGAGTAGCCAGATATACATAAGGCTTCGGTTAATTTTTATTACCTCAAGTCAGCCCGAAACTTTTACCATTTTGTTAACCTATTTAGGTGAAATGAGGCATATTAAGACTTTTTTTCATCAAAGCACTTTCTGTCGCAAGTGTAGGTATAGTTTTCGAAATATAAGAGGTTTAAGGTACCAGGGCCGTAGCCAGACTTCGAGTGAGGGAGGTTACAGAAATTTTTCTAAGTCTTTCGACAACCTAGAGGGCTGCTCAGCATTGCGCCCCGGGTGGCAAAATATTAAGTATATATGCATCACTATTAGTACGTAGACCTCTCGATGGCACAATCGAGACTCATTCTTCTGCTTGTTTTCCTTCTGTGCCATTCTCGTGTTGTCAACTGCAGGGCCATGGGAGGTTGGTGGAGGCACTCACATGTCTATCGTAATCGTCGTACCCCAGAGCCAAGCGAAGCGGGGGGGGAGGGGGGTCATAGAACCCGTGCTCGGCTTTGGCACAGTTCTGCCGAGATAACCGTACTTCCGCCTCTGCTAATCGTTTATCTATGGGATTTCTCACATATTTTTGTCTTTTTCTATTCATTTTGATGTCTCTTCTACTTCTGTGTGTGGATGGAAAATGTAACCTTGGACCGGGTCGGGCTCGGAGGGTGTCGTCTCCTTTATTGCAATATTAGAGGACTCAGCGCGAACCTTGCTGCGCTCGGCATCGGGTCCCGTGGTGTTAATGTCGTGTGCTGCTCTGAGATGCTGGTGTCTGTTAGGAGGCACGACTCGGAGCTTGCCCTGGCTGGTTTTCAATTCCCACTTGGCAGGCCACTCGGATCTGGACCTGGAATGCTTGGAATGGCCGTCTATGTCCGGAATAGCTTTTGCGCTTACGAGGCTTCAGCATACGAGAGCGTGTGTCATGAGACCAAGGTTGTTAGGATTTGTGGCCGCAATAATATTTTTTTCTATTTCATTGTATCGGAGCCTCACAACTGATGACTCTTAGTATGACTGTTTGCAGACAGTGATGGCTTCCATCCAGAGTGCGGACCCTAAGTCTGCATTTGTTTTTGCCGGGTATGCGAATGCCACCAGGAAGACTGCCTGGGATCTGTATCACAGACTGATGGCCATAGCAGGGCTGCTTTGGACTTTTGCACCTTATCTAGTTGTGTGTAGCTTGTGCGTGAGTCCACGCGTATGCTGACAATTGTCTCGACCTCGTCATGACTGATGTCCCCGACTTTGTTACTGTGTCAATAGGTTCCCTTATTGGTACTTCCGACCACTCTCTTCTTGTCTGTTCTTGGACCTGTACCAGGTTGTTCGTGTGGCAGACCCCAGAAGAGTGGTGTTTGTTGAGAGCAGAGCTAACTGGGATGATATTACCAGGGACTGTGAGGGAGCTTCTTTGGCGCCAAATCTTCTGCTGTGGTGATCCTGTCTATGAAATTAATGGCTTGACTGTTTTCGAGAGGTTTGTCCCAACTAGGACTATTCTTGTGAGGTCTAAGGCACAAACCGTGGTTTTACGATCAGTGTCGGCTTGCTTTCGAAGCTAAGCAAGCAGCTTTTCGGGCTTGGCAGCGTTC
>LQNS02278170.1:41480024-41494400 GCA_001587735.2 Parhyale hawaiensis
TGTTCCATGAATAGGGTGGAAAAAGTGCTAAGTAAGTCTTGGCGCCTTCCTCTGGAGTTTAGGAGGTGGAAGGCTTCTCTTCTGTAAATGGCCCGTAGCTGCCAGTCCTTCCCGTGCTCTGTATGAGCAGTACGTATGTTTATCGCAGTACTAAATGCGTCGGTTTATCTCATTCCGTTTATTTGTTTCTTTCCATTTTCGTCAGTATTTTCTTTTCTTCGATTAAAATGCGTTCACTAGAGATTGCCTGCTTAGCAGGAGTCAAGCCAACACTGCCCATCTCTTATGTTCTGTACCCTTAAGTCAGCAGTTGTAGGGTGGCCTTTAAGAGCACAGTAACGAAAGTGTCATCAGTGAAGAAATATCATCGCAAATTCTGCGCAGTCATATTTGATGAACGGGTACACTGGTTACTTTTTATAGACTAAAATGTAAGCCAATCAAAGTGTTATAATAAAGGCTAATGTACATTTATATAATTACAGCTATGTTTATGCATATTCATAATTATGAATTCGAAAAGAAGGTTGCTCTTTGAACAATAAATCTTCAACGAGAAATTTATACCCGTAAAATAGTCAAAAAACACTGCATAGGCGTCGAATGTAAAAAGTAATGCGATTGTCAAGCGGAATAAAAAGTTACTGATTTATTTGTGGTTCATTTAAAGTACTTCTGTGTCAAAATGATGGAAACTTATTTTCCCCAACATATTTCTCTATTTGAGTAGATCTTTAGGAGTTCGAAATTGGACTGCTCTCTATGTAGAATCTCTGCTATTCTCTGCAGAACCCCTGCAACTCTCTACTTAACCCCTGCTACTCTCTGCCGAACCCCTTCTATTTTCTGTAGAAACCCTGCTACTTAAAAATAGTGGAGACCAATTTCTAGCTCCTGAAGATCTGTTCAAATAGGGGAGCGGGTGAAGGAAAATAAGTTTTTTATTAATTTGATATTCGAGTTCTTTTGGACAAGTGCATGAAATTAACTTTCACTGAATTAGTAACTTATTAATTATTTGGACATTCGCATTGTTTTTTACATTAGACGCTTAACCAGTGAGTGTTTTTAAATATTTGACGTGCATAAATTTATACATATCTATGTAAATACATACATATTTTAGGTCCCTCCTCCTGTACGGGGATAAAATAGACAGAAATTCGACACTCGCATTAACAACTACAGAAGCACTGTGATAGCGCATTCCTAAGGCGAAGCAAGGTAATATTAATGAAAAATTCAAATTGGTTGTGACACCAGGGTATCCTTTTTTCATCGTAAAATTTGGTTAATTGTGTCTTTTGACAGTGATAACAGTTCACGTAATTTTCTTGAAGATTGAGCAGCAACTCTTTGAGTTATGTTAATTCTGATAAACCCTGAGAGAGACGCATATGCGGTTAGATACACAAACGGCCTAACCGATCATCAGCAAAATTTGCTCATCTGTGCCTCTTAACGTTATTAATATCTGGAAATTTTACGAAGATCCATCCATAACTTGTTGATTAATGTTCTGACAAACATATAAACAAACATGAGATCAAATGGCAAACGGACTGACAGATCACCACAAAACATGGGCAAGTCAGTTACTCTTCATAAAATCCTCAGCAATTCCTGTAAATTTCACGAAGATACGTTCATAATTGTTTGAATTATGTAACAAATGAAAAAAACAGAGAGACAAACAAACGGTAGGAAGGATCTTTACCAAAAGTTAATTATTTGTTCATCCTAACATACCCAAAATTCCCACTCAATTTCATAAAGATCTGTCCATAATATTCTGAGTTATATTGGTGAACAAACAAACAGACAGACTCCGGCGAAAACATTCCTCCTTGGCCGAGGTAAACATAGATGTTGATAATATGACCCCCGAACAGATTGACTTCGCACGAAAATTTTTTAAAGAATTCATTCACAGTAGCAATTCTTTATCTTATTGAATTTCGGAGTCAATAATGTGGGACGGACTGAACTCCAATTCGTATGTATCCTTGCCACGGTCGTCACTTCCCATTGGCAGTACAACCTTGGCTACGGGCATTGACAGTGCAACGGTCACTGAGCTGCCATATAACATGACGGCAGCGGCAGCGTACACTAGTTCGCAGTAGAAGTACAAAGAGAAGCATGACAAGTGCTACCAATGTAAGTTCTTTGCTGTTGTTTTTGAAGACCTACACTTAATTGTTATAACTAGAGAGCCAGCTCTGTCAAATATGTCAGCAAAGAATCTGTGATGTTCCGTTTTATTTGATCAAAATTTTTCTATTAATGCTAGGGCTGAGCAGCGCCAAGCTTTATTTCGGTAATATGCTGAGAAGTAATGTTTTTTTTTTGCCTACAGTCGATATTATCTCCTAATAAATACGGAGCTCGGTATCATGGATACTGACGCTGTCTTATAGCTCGGAAGTTTTCCTCAAGTTCATTGTTGTTCTGTGAAAGAAGAACCCAAATTAGAGAAAATTATTTGCTGAGAAGAAATCCTCATATGTTTTTTCCGCTTTCTGATCTCTGAAGAATGTCTTCCGAGTTGCTTCGATGATTATCCAGCCAATAAGAGCATTAGCGTAAACTCAGGGTAGCTGAAGTTTGGATGAAGGAAGCCTCAGAAGAGAGTACGAAGCATGATGCAACAGAGTGCTTAGAGCAGCTGTATGTATCTCCACTGAGTGAACTTGAACATTGGAAAAGAAAGCACTGCACTGAGATATACGTTTGCCATCATCTGCAACCTGGCATTTTTTCTACCTATCACTTTTTAGCGACGTGAATAAAAATATGTTTCGATGTACTGTATGAAAAGAGTGATAAAAATAAGGTTCCACAATCGCGCTGAAAGAATCTCAAAATAGCTTCATTATTTCGATGCCAAGAACCGTTTCGAGCAAGAAGTACATTGAGATAAATAAAGGAATAAGGATCCCACTTTCGCCATCTTCAAGGAGCTTCAATACATCTTCAATCTGGTCATTGATCTCCTTGAAAACGTAACCTAATTACAAAATCTGCAACCTGGCCTATTTTCGCCTCTATTTCTTTTTGAGAGCGTGACCCGAAACATACAAAAATTTAAATTTATAAACAAATAATATGTAAATATATAAATACACTTAATTATTCACTGATATATTCGATAAGGCAGGCAGGGTTATCTTCTTATATAAATATATAAACAAGTAAACACACTACAGTGTTTTTTACATTGTGTTAATGTTAAAACTATGTTGTTATTATCACTGATGGAGTATATTCATATTCTATTATATAAAAACTAGAGGGCCGTCGCGGCTAATAATGACAATGAAAAAAATTTGTGATGACATTTCTTCATTCATTATATTTTTGTTTCTAAAAGGCATACAGAGGAAAACGCTACGACGACCAACTCATATTATCGTAAGAGTTGTGTGCTTTCTACTGAGTAGTACACTTCAATTCATCTTCAGCACACTCTTTCCTTCCCTTAGATGACATAAGAAAAGTAACTATATAAGTCAGCGCTGAAACATCACTGAATTTAATTTCCGCTGCGTATCCAGAATACACAGTAATGTGTATTTTTCGCGCCCAAGAGAAAATCCTTCTTCAAAAGGAAACAATTTGGAATCTATATTATAATTCTGCTTGAGGTTCCATCCGTCTATACGTCCGTCCATCCGTCCGTGTGTCTGCACGTTACGCTTTCAGTATTAGCTTGGAGAAGCGTTGCACTGGAATAAGAAACTGTGACTTCAGTCGCTCTTTTCCGTAGTTAAGATGCGGGCTGATTTTTCTCAAGGGGCGCATGCTCATTTTTGAACACAAATTTCATCCCTGTTTGCTTTTAAATAAATGTCTATTACTGAATGAATAGTGTTCACAATTTTCCGTTGTTATCTTTTCTAATATGCAGAAACCCTATAGATATCTCGTCCATTTGTATTAGTAAAGCTCTTTGATCATCAAGTAAGCAGATGAGTAGGTTCACATTATTAGAATAAACTAGCTCTGTACTTTTCGATATGACGATGATGATTTTTCTTCTTAGCGTATTAGATGAAAGGCAATATCTTTGACAAAATTTTTAATCCTGTCGGGCATAAGCCATATCGCATATTTTTAGTTGAAATTTTTTTTGAGCGATTTGAGATACTGAGTCTTGGCTGGAGTTTTTGTTCCTTTTTGTGCACAATCCATTTCGCTTATGCTTTCTTTAGCTGAATCCTTTCGTAGTAGTTGCAACTTTACGCCGAGCAGATGCCTAATTATATTCAATTTACGTTGCAGCCAAATTTCGACGGTTGAGTTTCCACAATCGCTTGGTATCCAGGATACGGAAACTCTAAGCCTTTCCGATGAATTCTTTTGACTGAACTATATTTTCTTGGTGCTGGTCAACATTTGACCAATTCCAAGCTGATATTCGCACCTTCTCTTGCAGGGGGGATATTTTACTCTCACAAAACTCGTGGCTATACAACTTGCGTTTCATTAACGGATGATCAGGCCTGCAGTGATGAGACCTATTTTACAGGAAAACCTATACAGGGAACTGGAACAATAAGCTCAAGCGCATAATTACTGGAGTCATTTTTGACTACTGGGCCTTTACCGAGATACTATCATATCAGGACCAAACTTCTGAAAGTCATGCATGGTAGAAATGAAGAGCTATAAACTTTAGGGTATGCAATTTATTAAAGGCTGATCACTATTCTACGCCTCTGCTGATCAGGAAGTGAACTAAAATACTTCCGCTCTCAAGCGTTCTTTTCACCAAACTATTAGACGTTTTAGTTGTTGAAAATTTAAATGGTATGAAGTCGGGTTTCTGATTTTTATTGAAGGAACTCTGTTATTCGCTATACCTTCTTGACGACGATGGTACTATACGTTGGTTGCCAATGTGGAATGATTTTCAAATAACTCAAAGAAGAGTTAGTTTTTGTATACATCTATAAACCAAACTGCATCATTCAATTCTTCAGGCAAATATGCGAAATGTTTAGTAATGGAACTATCTATGTAAGAGCATCATATGCATAGTGCTTGAGGTAAGAGAACTCTTTTTCTTTCCATACGCCTTGGGAACGTTTACAGCCTTTTTTAAATATATTAAGGGTGCTCACAAACTTTGACAAAAATATGTTGAGAGTTTATCGAGTAGCTTATGGCCTAGCATGTTAAGTTACTGTTATTCCTACTTATTGGGATTTAGATGATCGCTTGTTTCATTGTTCTTCGAGAAAATATTGTCTGACGACATTACGTGTGTGGGATTTTTACTCTTGAAGCAGCTGGTGTACCTGCTTTCCTTAAGATAATTTGCCGCTTCGCTTGCCGTCAATGATGCAGTAATGCTCATTGGCTTCCACCTTTTGATGCTTGCATCGAAAGGTTTTCCATTTTGTGTGGGCTTGAAGTAATAGGCTACTTCCTCATTGCACTGAAAATTTCCGAAACTTTTGATGCGGTTTTGAACAATCATTTCTAAATATTTTGGAAATGATGATGAAAATGTTAGAGTGTCATTGATTAGAAGGCGGTCACTTCATCCTGATTATAAGATTTTTCATGTTAGGTAGGTGAGAGCTCTGTTGGCTTGTGGTTCCGTGTTTCTCCTTTTTATATGCTGTAAATTTTTGTATATCGACGTGCGAAAGATCATTATACGTTTTTGTTAGCGCTTGATGGTTATGCGTACAAGTCTATTTGAAGTAGACGCTACTAATGTGCTTCTGTGCAAACGCTTTTCATTTCATGTGATCAACGTCGCCATGCAACTCTGTGGCCCACTCAGGGTCTTTATAGTGACGAAAAAAAAACCTACGAAAATCAACCGTGGAATTTCGACGGGTCCCACTAGTAAAGAATTACTACGTCTACTACACGGGAAACACTTGCTTCCTCTACGCTTCGTCGATTATTTACTAAATGTGTGCATCACGAACAGAAAGAATATATTATTTCGATGGATAGAACAAGTAATGGATATCAGACTCCACGGGAACGGCGAGAAAATTTGGAAGAGCAAGAACTGCATTCAATGTTAATAACGATAAGTATTCCCAATTTAGCCATTTTCTGCGACCTGGTCTAATTATGGCCTATTGAATTCCATCAGCAGGAAACAAGATCGCCCAAATCGCCAACGTGGAAATGAATACATTGAGCTAATAAAGGGATAAGGATCTCACTTTTGCCTTCTTCTGCAACCTGATCATCGATCTCCATGGAAACGAAACTTGATTACGAAAGTTGCAGCCTGGCCTTTTTTCGCCTATTTCAATAAAATGCGGACACGAAATTTACAAATAACTACACGAAGCTTTCATTACAAAGGATAATCACAATGATATTGTTCGTAACATCCACAGAAAAATAGGTAAATTTACGGATGATACTATATTCTATTACCCAATATTATCAACACTTGGGAAATGAGCTTCAGTGTCAAGTAACGTTCGGTAAAGCACATTAGTCCAAAGAACATCCTACACCTATTAGAAATGAACGGTGCGGAACTAGCATAGGGCACGCGACAAAGTGACCTGGGCATAACTATTACAGAAGACCTAAAACACAACCAGTAAGCTAACATTGTGTCAAAGTGGCGAACAGAAGCCTGAGAATTATTACCAGAAAGTTGAAGTACAAAGCTAAAGACATAAGGTAACATGTCTAGTACCCGTCCACCATGCTAGTAGACGTCCACCTGGCGCTAAAAAAACTTTCTGTGTGAAAACTAGCAGTGCTAGAAATCCGAACATAGGCTTAAGCTGTAGACTATGTAGTGCCGCACTATCCCTGACAATAACGAGCAAAAAAAGTAAAATAAGAAAAAATGGTGATAGTTCTCACATTTTTTCACTAAAAACATGAAAAATGTGAAAACCACCACCATTTTTTTCTTGTTTCATTTTTTTGCCCTTCATTTTCAGGGATGGTGCGGTACTCCTTAGCCTACAGTTTAAGCCTATGTACTGTTTTCTAGCACTACTAGTTTTCACGCAGGAAGCTTTTTAGTGCCAAGTGGACGGCTACTAGCATGGTGGACGGGTACTAGACATGTTACCCTATAGTCCTACCTTTATAAAAAGCACGATTACTACAACATTTAGTTTGCAGTACAATTATTATTTCCGGAGCACAGCATGGATACAGATAAAACTAGAACGCCTTGTGACGTACGACCATCACCCGCGGTGGAGGCAAGTTCAGCGAAATCAGTTTTGATAGCCAGCTAATCCTAGTTTCTCATATAGATGCTCTGTCCAACATGGTAACCGCGCTACGCCCCTGATATTAGCTTTATTGATAATAACATAGAAAAACTAGAGCACTCAGCCAGCGCATACCTCCGTCAAGCGAGGCAACGGTATCGAAAAATTCAAATTGGCGCTGAAACTATGATTTTTCATTGTATCAACTCCAAAATCTAATCATTTGTGCCTTTTGATAGTATTACCACCATCTGCAATTTTTTTGAAGATCCGCTCATAACATTCTGGGTTATGCTGCTAACAAACATTATGACAAACATAAGTCAAACATGTAAACGAACCAACCGATCTGCACCAAAATTTAATAACTTATGTCTTTTAACTTTACTAACAACTCCTGTAAATTTCATAAAGATCCATTAAGAATTGTTTGATTTATTAGGCTATCAAGCACAAAATCAAACACAGCAACAAACACACGAACGAACAAGCAGATCATCACAAAAATTTGGTCTTTTACTCTTCGTAATAAACCTAACAACTCATGTACATTGCATGAAAATCCATTTGTAACTTTTTTTGAGTTATGGCATTGGATAAAACGAGGCAGACAAGCAAATAAACAGATGAACGGATCTTCACCAAAACTTAATCATCTGTTCCTCCTCACATACTTAACAATCCCTATAAATTAATCCAAATCCGTAAATAACTTTTTGAGTTATCTTGATGACAGACAGACAAAACCGACGAAAACATAACCTCCTTGGTAAAATAAAGCGCCTCGCTGCGTAAGACGATCTGCCGCGATAGATGCAAATTCGCCGCGGTTGAAAAAATTCAACGCCGTCATCTTTAATTTCCAGCTAAGTCCAGTTTTCAGCATGGGTCACATCTAGATTAACCCACCAAACTCCCTACAAAAAATTATGAAGACTGCTCAACTCCTTAGAACCACTTTTTGGGTGAACAGATAAATATATATCTCTACAAATATATATATATATATATACTAGTGGACCCGTGCGTGAAAAAATTCACGTAACAATAGATACATAAATTTGCTTAATATAGGCCGGTGCGGAATCTTCTCGTTTTTGACTTGCTTCTTCCTCATGACAAGAAATTTGTGATTACATTTCTTCATTCAATGTACTTTCCTTACTAAAATACATAGAGAGGAAAACGCTACGACGGCCAACTCAAATTAGCGTAAGAGATACGTGCTTTCTACACTTCAATTCGTCTTCAGCACACTCCTTCCCTCTCTTACATAACATGAAAAAACAGAAAACTTCATTAGTATGCGCTGAAACATCACTGAATTTCATTTCCGCTGCGTATCCAGAATACTCAGTGAGATACCTTCAGCATAACAAAATTTACGCGTCCAAGAAGTTGGAATGAATAATTACTACGTCTACTGTACCATTTTCTCTACGCTTCGCTGATTTGCTACGAAATGTGTAGCTACATCGTAAACCAAAAGAAAATATAATTTCGATGTAGAGTAAAGTACCGTAATGAATATCAGGCTCCACGGGAACGGCAAGAGAAGCTGGAAGAGCAAGAACCGCATTCATTGTTACTAACGATTAGCAATATTCTTTGGTCTTCATCCAAGATACTTGAGGGTGGCATATAGCTCGGACTCGGAGAAAACTTGTTCTGTTGAAAGAAGAATCCAAAATGGAGAAAACAATTGGCTGCCAAGAAATCATCGTGGTTTTTACGCTCGTGCTGACCGCTGAAGAATATCTTGCCATTTGCCTCGATAATTATTATGCAATCAATTTAAGACGATCAGTGTAAACTAAAGGCGGCTGAAGTTTGGATGGAGAAGATTTCAGATGAGAGTACACATCACGATGGAAGTGATTGTTTAGAGAAGCTGTATGCATCTGCATCGAGTGGACTTCAAATTTATCAAAGAAAGACCGGAATCAGATATCCTATCCTGTTCGAGTGCCATCATCAACAACCTGGAATATTTTCTACCTATCAGTTTCCTATGAAGTATGGCAGAATCAGCACAGTCTTTTAACCAGGAAGCCCAGAGCTAATTTTTGCCTATCTATTTCGTTAAGAGCGCGAAACTGAACATCTATATATTAATACGCTAGTACCTACCTCTTTCTCTACCTACCTACCTACCTACCTACCTACGTACTTACCTTTTGTGTCACGCTCTTCATCAATAATAGATAGAAGGAAATTCGAGCTTTATTGAGTTCGGGAAGCTGGCGTATCTGTGACACGGCTGGTGACTAATCTCTCGGCCACAGGCCAGGACTAATATTAACAAATATGCGGGTTTTAAAGATTCTTATTTAGAAACCCTTGGACGTAGCACCAAATGACGGTTTCCTTAAAGTGCCCAGGTCAATCTGTCTCGTTGAATATTTATATTAGGTGCCCAGGTCTTATACAAGGGCAGCTTCAGTAATTATTATCAGCAAAAAGACTTGTCGTATAAGATATCATACATTACATCTCGGTGTTGTTTGTGATGTTGATGGGGAATTGCCATGGTACAATGAGAAGGTTTCACTGATCTATCTGAAGCACCTTAAGCCAGACCGTGAACGTTTCACGGGTGCTGCTAGCTTATATAAATATTCCACGGGTCCAATGATCCGCGGTGGTCAGCAGTCCTGTGCAGTTGGAAAAGGTCTTTTTAATAATTTTTATTCCCCTGGGCTCTTCTGAATGAACGGTTTGGAACATGGAAAATTTCCATGTGGGGGTGGGCACTAAGAGTGCTATAGTCAAACCAGCGTATGCAGTTCTTTAGGGGCGGGCCTGAATTAAACGCAGCAGTGCCAAATCTGATCTATTGACGAATATGCACTTTGAGTATTCGAATATAAATATAACTTTATTGATTGAGACAAGTTATACCACGCACTTAAGTGAGATTTGGCCAAGTTGCTTTGCGTTCTTTGCCACACCCATTGGACTACTTACGCTGGTTTGATTATAGCAATATTCAGAGAGGGGGGGGAAGCCGGACACAAAAGCTAGGCTCTAAGGAGAGCATTTTTTTAGGGCCTCATTTCCAGTGAAGGGTGCGTGTAACTTTTTAGGGAGGGAGTGTGTCCCCCATGATCCTCCCTTGGCTACTCCACTGCAGGGAATTATGGATATTATTATCAACCAAGAGGATGGACTTAATATATCACACATCGAGTCCCTGTGTTGAAGAATATGTGTGGTGTAACCGCACTAAAATATGAACGTTTCATGGGTCTGTCTGCAAGGCCTTACAAAGACGTGAAAGTTTCACGGGTCCAGCTAGTATAAATAAATGAATAAATAATAAACACACGACGGTCATTCTTAGTATTAGAAACAAAGAATCGAGTCAGGATTTGATCCTAGGACCTAGAGATTACCACGCCGCCACTCTAACCACTAAGCCACAAACAGCTACAGGCAACGCAAGCACGCAAGGTACTTGTGCTGCCCGCTGCATCAGGGCAAAGATATTATTTTTTTGCTTTTAGCTGTTTGTGGCTTAGTGGTTAGAGTGGCGGTGTGGTAATCTCTAGGTCCCCGGATCGAATCCTGACTCGATCCTTTGTATTTATTCTATTTAAACGCAAGGGCAGACGGAGAACCCCCTGCCTGGATAACACAAGGTGTTGACGGGACCGGAAATTGAGAAATGTATATATACTTAAATCTTCAACGAAAACATTATCACCTCTCTCACTTCGTTCGCGGGTGATAACGAAAAGAACCTAACGCAAAGCAATAACAGTGAACTCTCCACCGCGTAACAAGCTACACGAGCGTCCCCTATACGAGCTCGGACTCATCTCTCTAGAGTCTATGAAGAACAAAGACGATTCAGGGCGCAACAAGTAGAAATATTATAGTAATTGATGGTCTTCAACGATGCCCCTACGACGGGAATATTTGACAACGGACAAATACTCAACCATCGACGCTGAAACTTGGATAAGACTTTCGTGATAGTTTGATTCTTGCATGTTCCGAATTCTAGCAGTGACTGATCTCTGAATGACATCGAGGCGCTCTAGACCTATCTGCCTACTCGGTATCCGAAGAGGTGAGCAATATTCTGTCCCGGGCAATACCAGTTGTTTCCATAAGGTGAGGATTATGTCTTCGTCTCGTGAATAAAATGTTCTCACCTATGGGTACAGTACTTGTTCCTAAACTCATCCTAATCATGATCAATGACAAGAGGCATCAATGCAAGTTTGCCGTTCTCTCCTCGTTTACGTGCGGCACACGCAAATTAGCAGCGGTACAGTGAGTGGCAGACGTGCGGACTGTACAATTAGATTTAATCAACATAATTTCTCTGGTCGTCGGATAACATTATGACCTTTAACGAAACAAAATTCGAACTGTGGCGATGTGAGAAAACTCATCTGTTATTGAATCAACATCCCACACCACGAGTTATGGGAGTGAAATCGAGAGAAAGAAACTTATAAGAGATTTTGTGGAAAGAACGCAAAACTATGCTACTTTTGAGGATCGCGTGGTCGGAGCTGTTATCATAGGATTCTACAATCCAGGATATTACACTTCTGCTGAACAGCGCAAGCCTTAAATTGTAGAAAAATTTATTCATTTTTAGCATAACGTTAGGCATCACTCATCATATGAGTCTTGGTTTCGTATTTTCGATACCTATGCAACATATCATATCAACTAAATTCGTCAAAGGAGGAAATGAAATTAGACAAATAATTTCTACAAGAAAATCATGTTTTTCGGCAGCATTCGTAGTTACACTGTACTATGAAGAATATCTTACCATTAGCTCCGTTGATCATTGACTCAATCTGCTCATGAAGTTTTGTTGTAGGAGAGAAGTAAAAATTAGGGTACATGAGAGTCCAAGGAGAAGCTGCAAGTATCTTCATTGCTTGGAGTTCAACATTGGAAAAAACAAGAAAAATTTAAGTGCATTCACATATATGGTTGCGATATTATTGCCTTTCTCGACAACTTTGCCAAATTTTTGTTTAACGGTTCTTAATCGAATGTGACGGGATAAAGACAGTCTTTAACCTGGCCTATTTATGGCGTACCTATATACTGCATTTTCTCAGAGCGTTTCATGAAAAATACAAAGATATAAATGAGTACATAACATACATATATTTATAGACTTAAGTTGTGTTAATTATACTGTTTCATTTAAGTAAAGAAATTAAAATATACTTTCTTCATAGCTTTATTTACACACTTGTTCAAATGCAGCACAGTTCGGAATTTCCTGGCAGAAATTGTGATTGCTGGGGTCGAAAGGGAAAATGTGGGTGTAGTGACCAGCAGGCCTGACGTGGAGGAGCGCGTGAATAAAATAACGAACAACATCAAAACTAAGCTCTAACAGCAAACCCGACGGATCCATGTCTGCGGAGGTAGCCAGCGTGTCGACCCGCCAGGCTTTCCCGGATATTGCTATGTCGTTTCTATTTAATCTAAGCGCAGGTTCGTTGGTCTAATGAACAGTGAGGTGTGAGTTGCTTGTGTATGAATACAGAACCCCGTGCGCCAGCGCATGCATCCCGCAGCTTCCTAAACCAAACACAATCAAGTAAATTGCTTACTTTCCCTAACTGCTGGCGAGATCCGTCCATACAGCAGGCATGCAGCAGACACCTCAGCCAGGCACCCTATCAGTGCACACAGCAAGTTCCTGCCGTTCTTTCTACAGTTTCTTTTGTCATTGATTACCTCCAGCAAGGAGGTAATGTTTTTGTCGTGTTTGTCTATTTGTCTGTCACAAAGATAACTTAAGAAGTTGCTAACGGATCTTAACGAAATTTTCAGGGATTGTTAGGCATGCTAACAGTAACAGATGGTTAACTTTTGGTGGAAATCCGTCTATCCGTTTGTTTCTTTGTCTGCCTATTTTTTCTCAGTGCCATAACTCAAAAAGTTATGGAAAGATTTTTATGAAATTTACGTGAGTTGTTAGGTTTGTTACAAAAACTAATGGCCAAATTCCTGTAAAGATCTGTTTGTTTATCCGTTTGTTTGCTGCGGTGCTTAATTTTGTGCTAGTTAGCACCATAACTCAAAAAGTTCTGAATGGATCTTTATGAAATTTACAAGAATTGTTAGTAGTGTTAAAAGACATAAATGATTAAATTTTGGTGCGGATCGGGTGGTCCGTTTGTGTGTTTGACTTATGTTTGTCATAATGTTTTTTAGCAGCATAACTCAAAAAGTTAAGAACGGATCTTCAAAAAAAAAAAAAAAGCTGAAACTGTTAATACTATGAAAAGGAACATATGACTGGATTTTTGTGTTGACACAAAGAAAATCATGGTTTGAGAGTTAAATTGAATTTTTCGTTGCTGTTGCCTTTCTTTTCGGAGGTATGCGCCCTAGTGCCCTAGTTTTCACTGAAATTTAAACCGGTACTTGGATAAGCTAGCTTAAGTAATCATTTGATTATTATTTGAAACATAAAGTCGACGATTAAAAGTGATAGTGATTGTAGATGTGAATCAGTGAATGTGAATGTGAATTGGTGTCATAACCTGTGCAGAAAATTATACAGCCTCCGAGGCTATTCTACTAATAAATAAAAAAAGTGTTACCATCTGTGGGAAATTTTTATTCCTTGTGTTCTCTAGGATAGCTCTTGAATGAACAGCTGCACGCTGGCCCGCAGACAAGGAAGTGGAATGGAGGGAGAGAGCAGCGGCTGCGGAGATCGGAGTTGGAAGTTTCCGGTAAGGCTGACTAGCTGACTGGCTGCACGAATGGTTGGGCGCATGTGATTTGTAGGAAGGAATGGTTTGAAGCCTGTGGTTGGTGGGGAGGGAGCAGCTAGGGAAGAATAAAAGAAAAGTCCCTGGCCAGTCCGGCGAGATGTGACTGTGTGTCCTGCTTCTGTTGCACCTGGTTGCCCTCGGATGTTGACACACAGTCAGAGTGAGGGAGCATTTTATCTCAAGTGTTGTACTTCGTTATCAAGTTCCAATACAAGCAGGCAAGTACATGCAATCATAAGCTTTTCTGAAATTCTAATAACTAGCGGGACCCGTGAAAATTTTCACGGTTTACCAACTTTATTTTGAGTGTTTGGAAAATTTCCTTCTACCGGTATGCTTGTTGTTGGATTTTAATGTAATTAGTTGCACATCTAATTTAATCG
>LQNS02278170.1:41514209-41530705 GCA_001587735.2 Parhyale hawaiensis
ACTGGTGTAAAAATCGCGCACAGGCCGAAGTTATATGAAATGCTGCTTTTATTAGATGTCTGTGGTTTGAGATCTTTCTATTTTAAAATGTGTTAATGCGATGGTCCATCGCCGATTGTGACGCCCTACGATGGCCATCGCCGATGGTTATTTCATCGTAGGTCATCGCCGATGAAAATTGGCGGTTTTTCGTTCCGATGGCGATGGAGCGATGTTATTGCATTCTCCATCGTACCATTCATTTTTGCATCGTAACATCGTACCATAATCGGAGATGCCGAGTTCTGTAAACAAGGATTAATAAATATATGACGTAATGCGGTTAATTGTAGTTCCCGTACCACCGTTACATTTAACGTACACGTTGATGTAGCTGAGCTCAGGTGCATCCTAATGATATAGTCTTATTAAATCATTGCTTTGGCAAATATAGGTGTTCATCAGCTGGTGATAGACCTCACGATATTTGATTATCCACTCTTAAATCTTCAACGCTCGACTTTCTTCTTATCTTATAGCGAAGATTCTGTTCACCGTCACATACAAGCAAGATTATCAGAGTTTCATTAGTATATAGGCAAGGTAGATTGGTCAGGTGTGCGTTTGTATGTACTGCCTTTTTAGTGCATACACGTACAATAAAAAGAAAAACGATAAACGCATAGTGTGCGCGCCCTTAAGGGTCATGTACGTAGTGCTACGTGCATTGGGTATCGTATTTACACGTGCGTACGTAATGGTGCACATGGGTGCGCTTACCAACTTCTTGTAGATGGTGTTGTTGGAAGAATTGTAGATGTAGATCACTGCTATGCTGTAGTCTCGACTACGGATCGGTATGAATTCGGTAGAGCTATAATGGTAGTCCAAATTACCTTGTATCGAGTATCTCAGTCAATGTAGGATCGTAGTAATACTACAGATACTGGTGCTGACTGTAGTGGGTAATGAAAGGACTGGTAAACACCAATTAATATATTGCAGATGACGGTACAAATAATACTTCGGTAGGTACACGTAAATAGAGCTCTAGTGTGCGGCTCTTAAGCGACTATGTACACAGCAGGAACAGTGCTTCTTGTGCTGAACAGCAGAGCTAAGATACCTAAGTGCTGCAGGTCACTTGGCGAACCTGCTATTTATACGTTCCCGTGAGCTTCAGGATGAGCGACGCGCATAGTAGCAAAGAATTTCAATGGATCTTGCCATCGAATGTGAGAGAAAAACAGAGAAAGAGTGAAGAGAAAATTCATGAGACATTGGCAGTATATGCAGATTGGAGAAACACAGTCATGGTTTTTGAGCGAATATGATCGAAAAAGAATGTGAATAGAAGGTACGTCAGGTTAGTACAGATGCACCAGGTTAGATGAAGATCATTTGGCTTGATGTGGAACGTAACGGTAATGAGGAGCTGTAACTAAAATACTGTAGAGTTAAATTAGATTATGAGTGGTGAGTGTTAAATTATATGAGGAGCGTTAGGCTGAATGAGGAGCATAAGGTTGGAGAAAGAGTGTTAGGCTAAAAGAGGAGCGTTAGGTTCGATGAGGAGTGGTAGGCAGGACGAAGAGCGTTATTTTAGATACGGCATTAAATTAGCTAGAGCAAAATTAGATGACGAGTGTTTGGTTAGATGAGGTGCGTCAGGTTAGATGTTGAGCGTTAAATTAAATTAGGAGCATTATCAACGTTAGACGGAGAGCGTTAGGTCAGACGAGGTGTGTTACGTTAGATGAGGTGCGCTAGAGTACATGAGATGCGTTAGATTAGACTAAGGATATGGGGTAGGTTAGATGAAGAGCGTAAGGTTAGAAGCAGTACGTTCGTTTGGATGGGAAGCGTCAAGTTAAATGACATTCGTTGAGGAGCGACGACGTGCTTTGAGATACATTGAGATTCACGACTGGCGTTAGCTTAGACAATATGTGTTAGGGTAGACGGACGTTGTTGAGTAAGACAGAGTTCGTCAGGGTTAAGTTACTGGCGTTGACTCATGACAGGGTAGGTTATATTAGAAGAGGTGCATTAGGTCACTGATCAACCGTGGAATTTCCACGCGTCTTGCTAGTCATATTATAATTCTGCCGGTTCTTCCCAACGTTCCTTCCTCAGTTCCTTCGTTTCTACGTTTGCGCAAGGACTGGGGAGTCGGATGGTTCAAATCCGACTCCTGGCGTTCCAGATTTTTCTACTCCCACTTCTTGTCCTCTAGATTTTCCGACTCCGACTCCAAGATACACTTTGTATTTAATGTAATCATTAAATACGTCCAACTACTTTTTACCAATACACACACACACACACACACATATTATGCTGAAGTATGCTGAAGATAGTAGTTTAAGGTAAAACAAAATTAAGAAAGATATACATAACCAAAAAGAAAAAAAATAATATGTTGAATCTTCATCATCGGCGGCACATTTCCACCAGATACCAAACAGTTTTTTCAAATTGCATTTTGGACAGTAAGATAAAGTTAAATATACTTAAATATTACATCACATTGAAAGTGAGACTTTTAACTTTAAGATAGGCTACTAGCATTTCAATCCAAAGATTTGTTTTGTCACAATTAAGCCAAAAAGGCGGTGTACTTATTTGACCCCACATATCAACCCGAATTTTTTGTTTAATCTAATTTTTCCATACCAAGAATTTAGTCTTAAAATTTGACACTATGAGAAATTTATTGCGAATACAAGCAGTGCTACAATTAATACATAAAACGCTTCAAATACGGTACGATATTTTTGATGCATCACTTGAAGCGTAAAATTACACCAGGCTCATTCTATTCCAGCCATCCGTACGGTCTACGTACTAAATGCCAAAATTATACAGCTTAAGTTCCAGAAAATATTTTGCTGGTACTTCAAACGGAATCCTCTATTATTAGCACCACATGAGGCTGAAATTATCAAGTTAATTTATAAAGTATGGAAAGTTGGGATAAGTTAGTATCAGGCAGGACTCTGCGTAGACCTATGGAAAACACATAGATTAGGTCAAAAACAATATTTGCATACATTTGCAAAACATTTTCTTATATTTACCTCCTCCAAGGAGGTTATGTTTTCGTCGGGTTTGTCAATCTGTCTGTCACCAAGGTAACTCAAAAAGTTATTGACGGATTTCGGCGAAAATTGCAGGGATTATTAGGTATGTTTGGAGGAACAGATGATTAACTTTTGGTGAAGATCCGTCCATCTGTTTGTTTGTCTGCCTCATTTTTCTCTAAGCCATAACTCAAAAAGTTGTGGGCTGATTTTTATGAAATTCATATGCGTTTTTAGGGATATCACAAAGAGTACATGACCAAATTTTTGTGATGATCCGTTTGTTTGTTCGTTTATTTGTCACTGTTTTGAATATTATTCCTGTTAGCACAATAACTAAGAAAAAATAATAAATGGATCTTGTCGTAATCATAAGAATTCCTGCTGCAAATCCTGATAATTATGACCCTCCTAATAAGTATCATGTTGTTAGTGGTTGTCAGAAAGCTGCAATCAGTATCGGCATATTATTAGGAAAACATTGGAAGCTAATATTGTGATGCACAGGTACGTAGTGATAGGTCATTTAATAGTTTACGCGTCATAACAAAATAATTGGACGGTTCCTTACTTAAAGCAATTCAATCTCAAATAACTACTCACCAAGCAATAAGCATGCTCATATTTTTACGAAGTGTGGAACCCTCGACTCAGCCTAGGGATAGTGCGGTGATTAACGGGAGGTCCGAAGCAGAGGACAGCTGCTGGGGTGTCAGGTTCGAAAAAGGGTCANCCAATACACACACACACACACACACACACACACACACACACACACACACACACACACACACACACACACACACACACACACACACATATTATGCTGAAGTATGCTGAAGATAGTAGTTTAAGGTAAAACAAAATTAAAAAAGTTATACATAACCAAAAAGAAAAAAAATAATATGTTGAATCTTCATCATCGGCGGCAAATTTCCACCAGATACCAAACATTTTTTTCAAATTGCATTTTGGACAGCAAGATAAAGTTAAATATACTTAAATATTACATCACATTGAAGGTGAGACTTTTAACTTTAAGATAGGCTACTAGCATTTCAATCCAAAGATTTGTTATGTCACAATTAAGCCAAAAAAGCGGTGTACTCATTTGACCCCACATATCAACCCGAATTTTTTGTTTAATCTAATTTTTCCATACCAAGAATTTAGTCTTAAAATTTGACACTATGACAGATTTATAGCGAATACAAACAATGCTACAATTAATACATAAAACGCTTCAAATACGTTCCGATATTTTTGGTGCATCACTTGAAGCGTAAAATTACGCTCATTTGATCCCAGCCGTCCGTACGGTCTACGTACTAAATGCCAAAATTATACAGATTAAGTTCCAGAAAATATTTTGCTGGTACTTCAAACGGAATCCTTTATTATTTGCACCACATTAGGCTGAAATTATCAAGTTAATTTATATAATATGAAAAGTTAGGATAAGTTAGCATCAGGCAGGACTCTGCGTAGACCATCTGGTACTCCACTATCTATGGAAAACACATAGATTAGGTAAAAAACAATATTTGCATACATTTGCAAAACGTTTTCTTATATTTACCTCCTCCAAGGAGGTTGTGTTTTCGTCGGGTTTGTCAATCTGTCTGTCACCAAGGTAACTCAAATAGTTTTCGACGGATTTCGGCGAAAATTGCAATTATTATTAGGTATCTTTGGAGGAACAGATGATCAACTTTTGGTGAAGATCCGTCCATCTGTTTGTTTGTCTGCCTCATTTTTCTCTAAGCCATAACTCAAAAAGTTGTGGGCGGATTTTTATGAAATTCATATGCGTTTTTAGGTATATCACAAAGAGTACATGACCAAATTTTTGTGATGATCCGTCCGTTTGTTTGTTCGTTTATTTGTCACTGTTCTGAATATTATTCCTGTTAGCACAGTAACTGAAAAAAATAATAAATGAAAATTTATGGAATTTATAGTCGTTGTTAGTAATGTTAAAAGACATAAATGGTTAAATTTTGGTGCAGAGCGGTTCGTTCGTTTGTACGTTTGACTCATGTTTGTCATAACGTTTGCTAGCTGCATAACTCAAAAAGTTATGAACGGATCTTCAAGAAAATTATACAAGCTGTTATTACTATTAAAAGGCACAAATGATTAGATTTTGAAGTTGATACAAAGAAAATCATGGTTTCAGAGCCAATTGAATTTATCATTACCGTTGCGTAGCTTGGCGGAGGTATGCGCTCTCAGAGTGTTCTAGTTACAACTTAAGATCCACCATGTTTTTTTTACTGCCTGTGTTGGCGTATTGCTCACCGGTCTGGGCTTCAGCTCCTGACAGTCACTTGCGCCTCCTGGACTGACTCGTTAGTTCAGCCAGCAGTCTGTGCGCTGACAGTTATCTGGCGAATCTGTCCCATAGGAGAGGCGTGGCCCGTCTCTGTATGTTTTATAAGGTGTACAACAATGAGAGACATTGGCTGTATTCTTCTGGCCCTGCAATCAAGGTCTTTAGGAGGATTACACATGTTATGGTTGATGCGCGCTCTTTCACTTTGGAGAGTGTTAGATTCTGAACTCGTCAGTTCAGTCGGTGGGGCTCATGCCGTGGTCTGTTTCGGTTTAGAATCCAATGCCGGCATCGATTTTCGGTGGTGTTGGCCTGCAGGTAGTTAAGTCAGTTGTTAATGGCTTTTTGTTGGATTTTCTTTAGCAGCGTTTCGGGCTTCCCGCTGTTGCGTAATGCTTTATTTGGGATGTACTACCTGTCCGTGGTCCCTGAGCGCAAACTTTTATTCATAATAATCATTTTGAATTAATTAAAAAATTTGAGACAGTTTTAAAAATGGTATTCCAGAGTCGGGCTAAAATTTCTACTGCGATTCCGATTCATAGAGCCAGAGGAGAGTCGACTCCGACCCCCTGAAATCCTCCGGCTGCGGCCGACCCCGAGTCCCCAGCCCTGGTTAGGACAGCCGCTGCGCTCTCAGATGAGACAGGGGAAAATTTGATATGTTGGAAATCATCTCGGTAGGGAAGGGCAGGAGTCAAGCATTCATTTTTTTACGCTGCTACTGCCTACATGTCATAGGTAGAAGATTTTCCTTTCTCGCACTTGGTATGACTCATACGGGTCTGAGATATCAGTGAAGAGCAATGCTTTCGTCCCAGCAAAACAACTTGACGTTGATTCAACGTCTATATCAGGTGGCGACTTCACATAGCAGTGTGCTGTGTACATTGATATGCGGACTCCAGATAACGCTGTTAGCACGTTGTGACCAGTACGCTGTGAGACAACGTGCTGACATTGTTATGACAACCTTAATGGCTACCTGACATTGTCAATTCAGCTTCAGATAACGTTGTTAGCAGATCGTATCACAACTTGCTGGGCACGTCCTTAGCACGAAGCATCATAACGTGTAGGGACGCCTCCAGCACGTATCACAACGTATTAAGACATTGGTTCCCTATAACACATCAATGTAGATCCGTGCAAAGAGAGCAGTATATCGCCATAGACCCTTATTGTTCTAGTGTTGAATAGATGCATTATGCTGCATTTAGGTAAAACCTATGTTACAAGGGATAAAGAAAAATCTTTGTTTTATCAATATTAACCAGAACACTCCGAGAGCGCACACCGCCGCCAAACAGGGCAACACTGACGAAAATTCCAAATTGGCTCTCATACCATTACTTTCTTTGTACCAACTCTAAAATTTAATAAAATTTAATCATTTGTGCCTTTTGATAGTATTAAAAGTTTCTGAAATTTTCTTGAAGATCCATTCATTACTTTCTGAGTTATCTTGGTGTCAGCCAAACAGACAAACAATCAGACAGACAGGCAAACACGACAAATACATAAACTCCTTGGCGGAAGTAACTAACTGCATAACATAAATACGATCAGAGTTATAAAATACACAGAATACTGATGAATGCTAAAAACTAAGATGTAATATATTATGAACTGAAATTCCCTATATTGGGGTATATTTCCTCAAGAATATTCTAGCTTTCAGGTTATTTAATAAGCGTTTGTCCATTACTGCTGCTAGTCAGTGGTTCAAATTGCCCCAGATTTGTAAAAAAGTAATGCATGCTTTAGAGGTTGAAATTTTATATGTAAAGAAGCCATTACTAAGTTTAGAATTACAGAACAAGTGATATTAAGGTTAGGTTAAGACTAATAGCTATTTACCCCTAAAGAAAACTCTGCTTATCAAGAACATGTCAATTGTTTTAAATGGAACTCTGCAGTTTTTTCGCTAAAAACGGGATAAAAACTAATAAATCATGAATACAGATTTTTTAAATTTTACTTTAGTACTGGATGCATAGGTTTTCGTTCCAGCTACATACTTAATTGTGATCCTCTAGCGGCAGCCTGTCAGACTTCATCGTACGAGAGAATTGAAATTTCGCAGCTAATAAAAAAACTAGTTTCCTATCTACGATGTTACGATGTAAGCGGAACAATAATGACTTTATCGCAAATTTTTCTGCAATAATAATCTACAATATCATAAAGACCGATATGTATTCATCTGTGTGTTTATTTATTTATTTATCGGTTTATCCATTTTCTGTCACGCTTTAACAAAACAGAAAGGCGAAAAAATTGTCCCAGGTTGTAGGCTTGGGTCGTCCTCTCAAGTTCCATTGAAAGCTGTTAGGTAGAAAATAGGCCGGGTTGCAGAAGATGGCAAACGTATCTTAATCAGTGACAGTTGAAATTCAAACAATGAAGACATCGCAGGCTTAGTCTGATTTGTACGAGTATTAGCTTCTCCATACATTGAATCCATGGCAAAGTATCGGGTGACCTTATGTCAGAACGCACCTCAGTATTGCATTGCCGAAATTGAAATCGCAGCACTGAAGATAACTGAAGCTTCCATTGGCACACTCATGCAGCTTGATTCGTAGTTTCTTCCCACAGATCAAATTCGTGGCTTCAGTTATTCTCCCAAATTCAATGGTCGATGAAACAGATTTCGCTAAGCAAAAACCATTGAACCTGTATAGGCTAGCCTACCGTATCCACAATACCGAATCTGAGCTATTACTTTGAGCGTTGCTGATCGGGCGGCAATAAGCCATGTATTTTCTCCATTTCAAAGAAAAAAAAAGTTTTGATACTGAGCGGCTGTGAAGCCGTAAACGCTCTTCTCAGGGTGCTTAGGTTAGCAGTTGTAATAACGAAAGTATTATCAATGAAGAAGGTCACCACAAATTCTTCGCTGTCATTTTATGACAGCGCGGGCCCTCTAGTGAAAAAGAAATAACGACTATCTACATATGTTTTTCCTTATTGAAAATTAGGAAATCAGAGAGTTATGCTTAACTAGAGCTGCATTCATAGAGCATAGACGTCCGCCAAGAAAAGTAGTGCTGACAGAAAGGAAGACGAAGGGACAAACTGACAAACCGACAGACGGATAATTACCAAAATTTATTCAGATGTTGTGCGTGGCATTCCCTTACACTGTCTCATAATCTGATGATTTGCCCGTAACTTTTGAGTTATGTAGTGAGTAGAATGTATCGCAACATCCACAGGTAAAATGAGAGGGCGAACATACAAGGAGGACAAGGATGAGGTGCCTTAACTGACACGATAATAATCAGTTTATTTACACTCCATTGGATGCCCATAAAGTACTTAATTCAGGTCATAAAGTGTGATGCTTAAGATGGGGTGCCGATGGTAAGAGTAGAGCATTCTGAGAGCGCATACCTCCGCCAAGCAAGGCAACGGTTATGAAAAAATGAAATTGTTTCTGAGACCATGATTTTCTTTGTATCAAGACCAAAATCTAATCATTCGTACCCTTCAACAGTGTTTACAGCTTCAGTAATTATTTTAGAGTTCCGTTCATAACTTATTGAGTTATGCTACAAGCAAGCATTATTAGAAACATGAGTCAAACATCCAAACAAACCAACCGATATGCACCGAAATTCAATCACTTATGTCTTTTAATATTAACAACAACTCCTATAAATTTAATAAAGATCCATTCTTTTTTTTTTAGTTATTGCGTTAACAAGCATAAAGTAAAAACCAGTGGCAAACAAACGAACGAACAAACGTATCAATACAAAAAAATGGCTATTCACTCTTCGTGATATACCTAACTATTCATGAAAATTTCATAGAAATCCGTCCATTACTTTTTGAATAATGGCATTGAGAAAAATGCGGCAGACAAACAAACCAACGGATGGCCAGATCTTTACCAAAAGTTAATCATTTGTTCCTCTCAGCATACCTAACAATCCCTGTAAGTTTCGTCCAAATCCGTCAGTAACTTTTTGAGTTATCTTGGTGACAGACAGACAGTGTAACAGACAGACAGAGAGACAAAGCCAACAAAAACATAACCTCCTTGGCGGAGGTAATGATGTGCTATACGTTGAATAAGGTGGGGTAAATGAAATGTGGTGTGTGGGGATGGGAAGGTACGTGTGTTATGGTAGACTAAGTGTGTTGAAGTAGACAAAGCTTGACGGACTAGACGAGATAAGTAACTGTAGTCGAGGTGAGTTAAGGAGTAAGAACGTGCGTTATAGACGAGGCGCGTGCTCACTGGATAGCAGCGTGTGTTAAGGTAGGCACACCATGTCAGAGTACACAAGCTGCATCATAGTAGACGAACTGCAGTAAGAAAGGGAGTATCTTACAGTAGTTGACGTGCATTAGATTAGATAGGCGGCAGTAGACGAGCCAAATGGCCCATTCCCAAAGAGACACCGGGACTTACACCCCGGCCCTCTATGAGCTATTGCCATTATGGTAGTAGGATGTAGAGGAATAGAGAAACGAGAGGAGAAAAATGGAAGACGAAAGAGGAAAAAGAAAGGAGAAATAAAAAAGAAGAGGGAGAAGAATCTACGCCAAAGCGATGGAGTAATTACGGGCGTTCGTACTAGCTACCGGCGACTATACGCCTCGAATTTATGTCATATATCTACCTCGCCTTCACTCTTCTTCAGTCGAATTTTACCGGACCCTTCGAAACTGGCAATTCACGAACCCACTCGCGGAGAAGGAGTTCTTAGCAGTGGAGGATGTCTCTCCCCCCCTCAAGCTGGATGCTCACGAACGACTTACTTCGTCGTTATCAGTCGAATCTGTTGCGTTGCCCCTGACCATAACTTCTGTTTGATATATATGAACAATGTACGAAATAAATGGAAATGTAAAGTCCTTATGAATTTAAAGTTGCTTAGTACTCGGAGAGATTGCAGTTTAAAACTGTCTGTAGTTTTTAGGGCAGTTTAATATTGTGCAAGATGAAACCGTGGTTGCGGCATGGTAAACTAATTATTCAAGTTATCTGTGCTAATAACGTCGACGAAAGTCTGACGTGGACACCAGACTTCAACGTGGCTGAGAATTCGCAACAGTCGTAAGTCAATCGAGGTGCGTTAAATTGAAACTAAGATATTGCATAATAGCGTTGACGAAGTTCATTGTTCTTATAAAAGAAAAAAA
This sequence comes from Parhyale hawaiensis, assembly GCA_001587735.2. NCBI lineage: Eukaryota > Metazoa > Arthropoda > Malacostraca > Amphipoda > Hyalidae > Parhyale > Parhyale hawaiensis. The sequence goes on from LQNS02278170.1 coordinate 41,524,767, forward strand.
TAATGGATAACAGCTGAATTTCCTTGGGTCTCGTTAGTATTTGCTTATGTACCAGGTCGTCAATATGATGTCTCTGACTTTATTCTGATACTTAATCATTACCTCCGCCAAGGTGGTTATGTTTTCGTCGGATTTGTTTGTTTGCGTGTCTGTCTGTCACCAAGGTAACTCAATCATTACCTTCGCCAAGGAGGTTATGTTTTTGCCGACACAATTTACAGGGATTGTTATGTATGTTAGGAGGAACAGATGATTAAGTTTTGGTGAAGATCCGTCCATCCGTTTGTTCGTTTGTTTGCCTGCCTCATTTTTCTCAATACCATAACTCAAAAAGTTATTAACGGATTTCTATGAAATTTACATGAGTTGTTAAGTATATTATAAAGAGTAAATGACCTAATTTTTGTGATGATCTGTTTGCTTGTTCGTATGTTTGTTGCTGTGTTTGATTATATCTTTTTTAGCGCAATAACTCAATAAGTTTTGAGTGAATCTGTATGAAACTTGCAGGAATTGTTAGTAATGTTAAAAAACATGGATGATTAAATTTGATGCAGATCGGCTGATTCGTTTCTATCTTTGAGTTGTATTTGTCATAATGTTTGTTGCGCAATAACTCAAAAACTTTTCAATCAATCTTTATGAAATTTACAGGAGTTGTTAATAATGTTAAAAAATATAGATGATTGAATTTTGGTGCAGATAGGTTGGTGCATTTGAATGTTTGACTTATGTTCGTCGTAATGTTTATTAGCAGCATAACTCAAACAGTAATGAAAGGATCTCCAAAAAAATTGCAAAAATTGTTAATACTACTAAAAGGAACAAATGATTTGATTTTGGAGTTGATACAAAAAATTCATGGTTTCAGAGCCAATTTGAATTTGTCGTTACCGTTGCCTTACTTGGCGGAGGTGTGCGCTCTCATAGTACTCGAGTTTGTTATAATTTTCCAGATATTTGCTTATGAAACATGTGTGCAACTTTCAGCTTCAAGGAACTTGAGATTAATTATGTCGGATTCACTCGTGCTGACCAGCGTAACCTTTTTTTCTGTCCCTGGCATACAGAAAAATCTATTTATTTTGTTATGGACCCAAGCATCAGTCATAAAATAATGCTCGGTTGTTCATTATCAGTCCAATTTTTTTCGAGTAGGAAAAAACCGGTTAGCAAAAAGAAGAGCTCAAAGAAGAAAAAAACAATTGCTGAACTAAAATTTTGGCGTTTTTCACATCTTTTTTATTTTTACGGAATTTTGATGAATATTTTAGGCTTTGCTCCTCGATCATTTACTGAATTTGAGCTTGAACGCGAGGCTACTCAAATTGGATGTGGGAAGAAGTTCGGAATAGTGATACATAAAAGTGTTAAGTGAATCTGTTAATTTCTTCATTAGCGAGTTGGATTGATTGGGACGGCCACAGTCTCCAGCTTTGCCTGCTTTCCTTATCTATGGCAGATAAATAAACAACTAGAGCCCCCTGAGAGCGCATTCCTCCGCCAAGCAAGGCAACGGTAACGAAAACTTCAAATTGGTTGTGAAACCATGCTGTTCTTCATCAACACCAAAATCTCATAATTTGTGCTTTCTTACAGTTTTAACTGTTTCTGTAATTTCATTGAAGATCCGTTCACAACTTATTGAGTCATGCTGATGAAAAATATTATAACAACCATAAGTGAAACACACAAATGAACCAACCGATAATCATGAACATTTCATCAATTATGTCTTTCAACATTACTAACAATTCCTGTATATTTAATAAAGATCCATTTATAACTTTTTGAGTTACTGTGCTAACAAGCATTACATCAAACGCATCGACAAACAAACGAACGAACGGATCATCCCAAAAATTTAGTCATCTACCAACCGTAATAAACATAAAAACTCCATAACAATTTGAGCTATGGTACTAAAAAAGTAAGCAGACAAACAAACAGATGAACGGATTTTCACCAAAAGTTAATCATCTGTTACTGTTAACTTGCTTAACAATCCTTGTAAATTTCATAAAGATCCGTTCATAAATTCTTGAGTAATCTTGGCGACAGACAAACAGACAGAATAAGAGACAAACAGAATAACAGACAGATAAACGGAGTTGCCGGAGGTAATAAATAATGGCAACAGATAAATACAAACAGGTCTTCACTATAGTGTTTGACATGTTTGTGTCCCGCTCCTAACAAGATAGTTACGAGACCAATGTTGGATCAATAAAGAAATACGCATACAATGTAGGTCAAAAATACACGTATACGATGTTCAATGAGCGGTAAGGCACACAGTAAGTAATATGCCGATATAAAGGACATGTACAACTTATCATTTGTCGGTGGCACGCACAGTATCCATACTTTCCATTGCGCATAACTCAATGTCGATGCTCGCAAAACTGTGCACCGCCATACGTGGTATCCCATATCATGTCTTTCCGCATAAATTTGCTTCTAATTGAAATTATTATCAGCAAATTAAGATAACATAAAGTAAAATTATCTTCACCTCTCTGTGGCCTATGTTTTTCTTGATGTTTCGAAAATCTTGATTCAACCTCAGTAAGGTATTCTGTAGAACAATAGGTAAAGCCGTCCCCACCCAGAAGTACAAATGACACTGTGCCCTACTACAGTGTACAGAGCGGTAAGGGTCTCCACAAGCCCTGGGCAGACGGAGCCCCGAAGCAGTGGCGTGGCATTGAGCGCTGCCGAGCTGAGGCAGTTCAGTAGACCCGCGCCTCCAAGACTCGAATCCTTTCAAGAAACCGCACTCATAATGGAGCTCCATTGGCAAGTGAGCGCCATTGGAAGGGTATTTAGGGTCTCTCTAATGCTCCGTGAAGATAAGAATCCTGTGATATGTAAATTTGATGCGCGAGTACTGCTTGCTCAACTCTTCGTAGCTTAGAGAAGCAATGGGAGAAATGACGAATTTCGAAGCCGTCCGCAGTAGTTAGGAGTTATTCACCGGGAATTAATTTATGAGGCTCGAGCGCTTGAGGCCCGTTTGTCTGCGAAGAAAAATCATCTTTCCATAAGGGGGTAAATTTGAGACGACATGTTTTTGCGGGGCGTCGTACATCATGTTGATCGATGAGCAGCAGAGGCTCCTCAGTTAGTCAATCGGGCCAGTTGGCGATTGACTGTAAAACGGCTGCAGAGCTTGCCCGCAACGAGGTCGCTGTCGCGTATTCTTGCGTGCTGTTGCTTTACAAGCTGCACTATAGTAGTGCCACACATGAATAGTATGGGCAGAACTTCAGGCAGCTCACTGGAAAGTGTGCCTCAACAGACACATGTTTTACGGTCTGTAATATGAACAGTCAATTTCTTGTGACTTGTTTCTTACGGTGCAGTACAGGCGACGGTTCGCACTGAAGGTAATCCATTATTTGCAACTAAGCAGGTAGTGGATAAGCGCGTGGAGAAGGAGAGGTCATCGCAGCAGCAGGTCCGTGTTATAAAATACATTTACCGATATTAAATATTATACAATAGTATTGTAGGAAGAATGTATCTTCAAATGTATACTTCACACAAACACTGGAACGTCAATTAATGATATGCATTGTGGTGCCTGCTTGTCGGGAGTATCCCGTGAAGAGTTCACTGCTGTAGTACAAGTGCACCTGCCAGTGCAGTATTATAGCAGTTCTTGATACTGAGTAGAATTTTGAAAATAAGAACTGCAACAACAAAGATCGGCCTATTCCAATTTAGGTTGATACAAATAAATATCTATCATAAGAAAAGAGAGAAAGCGAAAAGTACGATAGTGAAATTTGTTTGCACTTATGTAGTGAGGCAGTAACTCCATTCGAGCATATTAACAATGTCGACGATTCTTGAACTCTTTGAGAAATATCGCCAGAAATTAACACAAGGTTCTCAACAAATCTTTTTGAACAATCTATTGTTCTGCTGCAGCTTCAAACACGGTGGCACTGAAGGAAAAATTGGTTGCAGAAACTTAAGTTTTCTCCTTGATTTATTTTCGCGTAACACTGAAAGTCTTCATGTAGCGATCGACAAGCAGAGATAGACACTCGAGTGACTGACTTGGCGACTCACTACAGAGACGAGTAATGCTTGCAAGTGAGCAAAACTCATCAGTCGCACCAGAGGAGGCAGAATGACGAGCATTCCAGTTGAGGACAGCCCCGTGTGGGACAGTCCCGCGTGGCTGACTGGAGGCAGTCAGAAGTTGTAACCAATAAATGTGGGTATTTTGCGTACGGCAGCAGGATGCACAAAACACCCGCTGGTCTGAGCAAGGGAAGTCAGCGCTGTTGGAACATTTAAGGCATTTATTCAGGGAGCATATTAAGGCAGATGTATCCGCGGTGTTGCCGTAAATCGAGCGGCTATGACGGCTGCTATGCCGAACAATGGGATCGTTACGGCTGATGGCATGCCTTGCCACCGGCACCCTCCTCCCACTTGCTTAAAAACCTGCCACCATGACTTCAAGGAAATACTTTCGGCCTAAGCAACAGAATCGTTGATCGAGGAAGAGATCATGATTCTTACCAGTGCCATGCGAGCAGGGTGATAGAGAGCAGAATTAGTCCGTAGGATGTTTTGGAATATTAAGTGAGGAGAACCGCAATTTGTTCTGCATAGAATACATCAGGCGCAAGAAGAGCTACTCTTTAGAAATGCTTGCTTCGGGTCATCCTGAATACATCATACACTATCCTAAAATTACTTGTGGAGGTCTTTGCATTACCAACATTTTGTAGTAGCTGTAGATCCTACGAATCGCTCGCTAAACTAAATTAACTTTCCGGGGAAAACAGTAAACATAGCGCTGGGTAGCTGCTGCTCAAAGTGCAAGTTTACCACGACACAATGAGGAAATCTGAAAAATTCGTTGCTCAACTCAATGAGTAGAAGATGACGAAAATGCATATACATACAGAACAATAAGAGCAGTAGCACCAGATTGCGCTTGAGTTATTTACTCAATAGAAGCAAAGCGTTGTTTGATTGAATAGTCTCTTGATTGCTTAGGTTGGCAGAGATGAGGCAAGACCTTTGCATTCTGGAAGGCAGGCGAGCAGCTTCTTCTACAATTATTGTTCATGTTGAGATTGCAATCGATTTAATGTATTACTGTGAGGCATAGAGGTAGCTCTGCAGCCACCTCGTGTTCATGCAGGTCTGTTTGTGAAAGTCACAATAGTCTTAAGATAGTCACGAGTTCACAGAAGTCTTCCTGTTACCGGAGGTCAGTCAAGAAAAGTCATAACAATCTTAAGACAGTCACGAGTTCACAGAAGTTTTCTTGTTACTGCAGGTCTGTTAGGGAAAGTCATAACAAACTTAAGATAGTCACGAGTTCACAAAAGTTTTCTTGTTGCTGCAGGTCTGTCGGGGGAAGTCATAACAATCTCAAGACGGTCACGCGTTCACACAGCAACGAGATTATTTTAAGAGCGCATACCCCCTCCAAATAGAGCAACGTTAACGAATATTTCAAATTGGTTCCAAACTATGATTTCCTCTTTACCATCTGGTCATCTGTGAATTTCACCAGTAACAAAAGGTTCCGCAATTTTCTTGAAGATCTCTCAGTGAGTTGATGAGTATGTTCAGACAAATGTTTTGACAAACATTAGTCAAACACAAACAGACAACCGATTATAACCAAAATTTGATAATTTGTGTCTTCGACATTTTTAACAATACCAACAAATTTCACGAAGATCCGTTAACTTATTCAGTTATACTTCTGACAAGCATTTTGATAAACATTAGTCATTTACACAAACCAACAAATCAACAAACAAACAAACAAACAGAGAAACAAACAAACAAACAAACAAACAAACAAACAAACAAACAAACAAACAAACAAACAAACAAACAAACAAACAAACAAACAAACAAACAAACAAACAAACAAACAAACAAACAAACAAACAAAC
>LQNS02278170.1:41538178-41551449 GCA_001587735.2 Parhyale hawaiensis
AGCAGAACTGCGCCTGCTATACAAAGAATGAAATATATACATAGCCTCATCAAGATACAGTTTTGCTTCTATTCGAGGCCATTCCAGTTTTTTGAGAAGAGGACTTGCGTGATCACGTTTCCGAAAGTTGTCCGGCAATACTATTCTTGCGGCAAAATTTAGCGATTTCTGTGGATCTGCGATATTCTTTTGAGAAGTTTCGCCCAAATTAGACTACAGTAGTTGTAGTGGGAGAGAATCAGCGACTGTATCAATAGGAGATGAGCCTTTCCCTCCAGAAGATGCTTTATTTTGTTTAGGAAGATAAGGGTACCATTGATTGTTCTAGATAATTTTTCGATGTGAGTATCAAAAGTGAGGTTTTCGTCAAACCATACTCCAAGATTCTATACTACTTCAACTGGTCGTATGATAGTAGTGTCAAAAGTTAGACAAAAGGCTCGTTTAGCTTGAAGAATGTAGCATGGACTAAAAAAAACGGGAAACCTTGAGGTCTTCAGATGAGAAAAAAAAATAATTTGGACGCTCCTAATGGTTCCCGGTCCTAAGATGGCGTAATTTAAGGAAGGATGGGCAATTATCTTCAAACAAACAAATCAGAGGGATGCCCTTTAATAGTATGGGAGTTTTTTCTGTGTATGGAAAGCCGATTTATTATTAATGCGATGCACGAAAGTTTTGTCCCATTTATAGCTCATTGAGATAAAATTACTAATTTTTTGTAAAACAAAGCAAACATGCACACCTTTTGCTTCGCTGTAGAATGATTTACAACAAGCAACATTGAAGTTTTGGACTGCCTGCTAACTCTCCCGAGTTAAATCCGCTAAAAAATCCTATAGGATTTATTGTCAAAATGGAAGTACTATAAAAACCACTTAAATATATTGAGATATTGAAGTCTCACAATAAAAGCGCTATAGAAAATTTCTCGTGATGACATTATTAATCTCATTGTCATCGGTGCAAAAGAGAAATTTGCGGAAATGCTACAGTCGAGAAGGAATAAATCCAGAGATTGAAATTTGTAGCATGCTCCTGGAAAAGTCACGTTTTCAAACTTGTCTTGCAATTATCTTCACCTTGAGAAGTGAGCTTTGGGTTTAATGTTTTAGCCAAGTTAACATAAAAACGATTGCATACTGGGTGTTCAGAAAATCATTGGTTAGACTGAACTGCAAGCAATTTATTATTACAAAAAAATATATAAAATTGAAAAACAGCCAGTCAAAATGTTAATGTGTAGACCAAAGAAGCAATTAACAAAATTCTTTTCAATACAGCCCCTCCATCCTGAACTCGAATTAACCTCAAGTCTTCGATGGAAACCTTCCATAGAGACATGAAGCTTTTCGTGGGGTATTTTGGTCTCTTCACTCTGATCAGACAGCTTGAGATCATCAACGCATTGTGTCATGAACACAGCATTCCTGTGCCTCCAATATCGACCGCTTAGAGAGATCCATTGGATTTAAATCTAGTGATGAATGAGGCCGCATTTCCTTGATAAAACACCTAAAAAAATCATTCGTTATTTTTGAGATATGGGAAAGAATACCATATTGTAGGTTCGCGAACAGCTGATCATGAGAGTGTTTCTTCGTCTCAAATGCTGGAACCAGCCAAAATATTCTCAATGAGCAATTTATGTTGATCTTCATGCCTTCTTTCAGTAAAGTCAGAGGGGATATCTAAGTCCTTAAGACTGCAAGCCCAGACCAAGACAGAGGGAGGATTGTGACGGTAATAAATAGTTCTCACAATAGTCCTTCTAAGTCTTTGTCTATGCTAGTATGCTGCTATTCTGACAATTGAACTTTGCCTGAACTAAGAAGATTTTTTTGTCGAAATAAATGATCTCACATTTTCGCGTGTCTCATTACGAGGAAGTTTGTTCGTTCAAGTCTCTTCTATTTTTGAAGAGGGGCGAGATCTTGACGCGTACTCATTTGAAAGGAGACAGTTGGAAATTATTTTAATGTTGTTTTCGGTGACGTGTTGCTTACATTCATCTTTCTTTGTGATAACTTTTTATTAGACCTCTTTGAGTTTCTCCTCACCCTCACACGCATGGCTTTAACTGTAATGCGAACAGGCAGAGGTCTCCCATTTCTTGGAAGATCTTTAGAAGTTCGACAAATCTCTTGAGAACATTGTAAACTGTCGATCTGGCTCCTTTCATGAGCTGAATGACCTCGAAATTGGTTCTTCCTGCGTCTTAGATAAAGTTCGATTATTGGTTCTCTTTAACTGATACCTTAAATACAAATTGTACAATTTATGATTTTATCACGAAATTGCGGTTACATTGTGAGTGTCTCAACATATTTAGCTACTTTTGTGATCAAAACAGTGTTATTATATATTTTATTTTAAAATTTATGAACAAATCCAAGGATTGTTTGACCACCCTTTACTACATTATGCATGCAAATTTTAGAGCAGTAGATGCAATAACTACAAAGTTATTAAAAAATGTAGGAATGTCTTATACTTACATATATCCATCACTTCATAAGCGCTTGTATCTTAACTAAAGATGTGAACACGTAACACAAGTTGCCCCATGTCATGTGATGATACATTGGCCTTGCCAGATATCGTAGTGCAGTCAAACTCAATTTACGTACGAGATAAGAGCGGCAATGGCTTCCGTGCTGAATGTCTCGCAGGAATTCAAAATTTTATAATCAAGACCATCGATCTACTACAAAAAACTAAGTACACCTTTACGATGAGCATTTGTGTACTTTTTAACAAGCAGACAATTCTAACATACAGTTCAGGAAGCACTAAAAGTGGTGTAGGCAACCTATAGTTTGAAGGTGGTAGTTTCGTGGAGTGGCGCTAGGTCACGGTCCCATAAGCTGCCATTGAGAACTATATGTGTAGCAAAGTTAAAGGATTTCCATAGATCTGCGAATTTTTTTCTTGGGGTATTTTGACATATTATACTGAACTCAAAGATCGAGCGATGTTGAGATAGCATGGAGACAGCATGAGCAAGATTAATGATTAATTTCATCAGAATACGACGGCCACGGCCAGTTTCTCTTGAAGTTTCGAAGGTAAATAAATTGTTGTGAAAACCTTAGGTGATTTGCACAATTCAATTTTATTTAAGTTATGCACTTTTGCGCCTTCACTTGACTACGAAGAGGTGTAGTGCAGCAGGTGTTTAAACTCACGCCCTAGTGATTGCCGTTCGTTTGCGACTCTGCCCGTACATTGCTTTAACACTTCACCTACATGTGTATATTTGTCCGATAACGGAGCCGTACTGCTCACAAAATTTCAGAAGCATTCTTCAAAAAAAGCTTCGAGTTGATAGAAAATAACTGCTTTGCTCTCTCTCCTCGGCAGCAGACTAAGCAGTTGCGTTATTTTGGTTTCAGAAACATGTGCGTTACCCACTGAAATGGAGAGAGGCCGACACCATGTTTTCAGCAGTACTGAGGACATTTACTGCTTTAACGCTAATATAACAAGTAATTTCATTTGCTTTGCGTTAGGTGTGGATGTAGGCAGTCAGTACAGGGCATAAAAAAAATCGCAGGAGAAGATGGGCCACTATCTTGACTCTCTAATAAACTCCTGATCAAGAGTTTAAGACCACTTAGAAATATAAAAAATAACAACGTTTTACTCAGAAATAAATAAACTCCTTCGACTAGTAATCAGTAGTTCCTGAAGGTAGAAGGTCAGAAAGACAAAAAATACCTGCTGTAACAATTTATTAAGTAATGTACATTTTGTTAAATAATGAGTTTTTCAGTTGATCAAAATTATAAGACCAGGGTAATAAATGTTTAGTTCTAGGGTAATTTCCGGCGTTTCGGATCAGTTACAGGCTTGCACTGATAGTGTGAAGGCGTCACTATGCCCAAAGCAAGCAAACTCTCCAAATTAGAACGTAATCGATTTGTTGAAATGCATAAGCAAGGTTTGTCGCAGCGTGCAGTCGCAACTGAGATTCAGCACCGTAAAATTGTGATTTGAAACTTCCTAAGGGACCCTGGGAGATATGGAACAGCAAACATGATAGGTTTGATAGGCTTATTACACACAGACACATTTTATGCATTACAAGTATTTGGTAAAGTAGTGATACACTGTAGAATAATGCATCTGCGTAGCCACTGAAAGTTTAACAGACTTTTTGGGCAACATCTAGTGGTAGACCGTCAAAATTTCCCCTGCATTGAGTAAGAGAGTTAAACGAGTTGTTCCTCAAGACAGAGGAAGGTCTTCCAGGCAAATCAAGACATACCCAGGTCCTGAATGCAGTTCAGTAACCATCAGGCGACACTTACGACAGAAGGGCATGAAGAACAAAAAGCGTGTGGAAGGTCCTCGGCTGCTTCCGCGGCACAAAGTGGCCCATTAACAGTTTGCTCGAGAGCACCAAGTATGGGACATTGTTAAGTCTAAAGTTTTGTTTTCTGACAAAAAAAGTTCAATCTGGATGATTCAGATGGTTTTTAACGGTACTGGCATAACAAAGAGATGCCTTCTGAAATGTTTTCCAAGCGTTACAACGGTGGAGGCCAAGTTATGATAAGGGGTGCGTTTTCCTACTGGGGAGCAATGAAGCTTTAGGAGGTGCATGGTCGTCAAACAGCTGCTGGTTAAGTCGGCATGTCACAAAGGTCAACTTTGCCGACGGAGGGCCCTTGTGGTGAGAAATGGTTTTTCAGCAGGATAATGCAGTAGTCCACACTGCCCACTAGACTATAACCTTCTTTCAAGAAAATGGGGTTCGTGTTTTACGTCATCCAGCATGTTCGCCAGACTTAAACCCAATAGAAAATCTTTGGAGATGAATGGCGAGAGATGTTTACGGAAATGGTGCAGTTTGTGACCGTAAACGTGATGCCATCTCTTGGAGCGGGGACAACATTTTTAGAGCCCTCATGGAAACCCTCATGTCCAGTATGACCCAAAAATTGTTGAGGTTATCAACAAGAATGGAGGCAGTACTCATTAATAAGTTCAAATATTGGTCGCCTCAACGTCTTTGTCGAAATGTTACCTACGATTTCTGTTTGTGGTCTTATACCTTTGATCAACTGAAAAACTCATCAGATGGCAAAATTGTACATTTCTCAGTAAATTGTTATAACAGGTATTTCTCATCTTTCTCACTTTCTTACCTTTAGGAACTACTGATCCCTAGTTGAAGGAGTTTATTTATTTCTAAAATGTTAATTTTTGTATTCTCCAGTGATCTTAAACTTTTCATCAGCAGTTTATCTACAAAGCCAAATAAGAACAATATAACTCTCAAATTGAAATCTATTTATGACAAAGAACCCATTTGTATTGAATTTCTGCCGTCATTTTCTAGCGGAAGGGCGAACTAAATATTTTATGTATGTATCTCATATGCTGTCTTACATTATTCATGATGACGAAATAAAACATTGTTGCTATTATTATACTATGATACAACAACATGGAACGTTGCTGGAGTTTTGCGTCTATGCTCAGCAAAATGAATAGTTTTAATATTATAACTCGGTTTACTTTGAAGCTTCAGACAAGGAAGTAAAACTTATCTTTGCGTAGAACTTTGAATCGAAGAAAAGATTTAATCTATATTTTCTCCAGTGACCATAAGCCTTAACTTAATTGCAGCACGAAGAGACGGAGAGCGTAGATACTTCGACATAACAGACCTGCCGACCCCTCAGCCTGTCTACTCGAGCGCGACCTGTAGCGCTGTTGCAGGTACACACCACCAGCAGCAGCAGCAAATTATATCAATACCAAAGCTTTCCTGCAGCGCCTATTGCTGATAATGCCATCTGTTTACAAACGCTACGTACAGTGAGCATGAAGTGCACAGTTAAGATCATAATTGGAGACTAAGGCGATGTTTATCAAGTGTTGCGGCTCTTCTCAATTACAGTCCTTAACGAGAAGACGAGAGTCATCAGCGTGTGGTGGGTGTGCGGCGCAGGGACCAACTGCCACTATAGTCTGCTTCTCATCTGAGGCTCTCACTACATACGCCTGTTATATGGCTAGTCTAAATTACTATTCTGAAGGTGTCAGTCGATACATGTTCCCGAGGAGCGAGTGTTCCTCTAATTGAGCATGAGAACAGTCATTCATTCATGGCCGTCGCAGGCTTTTCTTATCGTTCTGTGCAAGGACGCTCTCATTACTTCAGAGACGAACTTTATCATTAGACACATCTCCTCCATTGGTGGATTGGGGCCCCAGTTATGCTCATCGTGAGTGAGTTCCACTAACGCCATTAGCAGGGCGGTGCGCAAGTTACACGACCTGTTGTTCTGTCTTTGGCAGTGCCGCGAGGTGAGTATTGATTTTGTCATGAAACTCAAAACAGCTCAATTTGTGCGCGTAGTACGTAGAAAGGTCTAATTCATACTCCGCACATCGTTAACAGAGCAAAGAGTCTCAAAGCACAAGGAAAAACAACCTGGAAATTACACTACTCATTGCTCAGAGTTGTTTTCCCCATGAAAAATATGAAGGCGTATAGGCCGTTGCGTTTGTTCATCATCCGACACTGATATTTGAGCTCAACGGGAATCATAATTATCTTACGCCTTACTCATGCTTAAACATCTCAAATTACCTATAAACCTTATGCAGAACGACAAAAAAAAAAAAAAACAGTCAAAGTAGTTGCAGTGTCATTAATATCAAGAATAATTATTCTGTGCTACGCTGTTTGCGGAAGAGCAGTGTGAGGATGTAGAAATGGTGTGGCTATCACCTGATACCGGTGGCAGCTGAGACGGGAACCCTAAAGTAACACCTGTGCAAAACCAGCAGAAAACCTGATGTAATACGAGCGGATACCAGAAGCATTACTCACAAGAACTGTTGTTAGGAAAACTTATGCCATTGGCAAACTTCGGAGATGTCCACCAGTGAGTCAAACGTTCACTGAAAGATTTATTGAGTGACTCGATACGTGCGCTGCAGTTAGAACCGTCACTATGAAACGACCATGGATTAGCAATGACTATAAGAGGAAATGTCATACGAAAAACGTGGTACAGCGGTAATTGACTGCTCTGCCGCATAATAACACTCTCCAGAAATTCTGTAAGTTGCTTAAAAAGATGCTTCTAAAATTGTTCGTGATGCCACACGGAAAGAGCTCTTCCAGGAACTGAAAAATGCCAGAAGGGAAAAACTCAAAAGTGTCTCATGAACTTCAGACAGCATCAGATTTCCCAGTACAGGTTTTGCTGTATTACAGGTCTCATCCCTGCAGGCCTGATCTTCCATTAGTGAAACGCAAGCTGTACAACCACGAGTTTTGCGAGAGCAAAATATCCCCCTGCAAGATAAGGAGTGAATATCAGCTTAGAATTGATCAAGCGTTAAGTTGCACTGCACTAAGAAAAATATAGTTCAGTTAAAAGAATTCACTGGACATGCCCAGGGCTCACCGTATTGTGAATACCAACTGATTGTTGAACCTCCTGCGTCGAAATTTGGATGCGATGTAAATTCAATATAAATAGGCGACTGCTCAGCGTGAAGATTCAACTACTTCGATATCATTCAGCAATGAAAGTTGGAATCCAGAGGCTAAGGATCCAGAGGCTGGGGATACAGAGCCCGGGATCCAGAGACTGGAGATTCAGAGCTATATTTATTACCGGTACTCCAAGCGTTGAAATTATATGGTATCTCAATTTGTTCTTCAGTACATGAACTTTCTCCTATTAAACTCTTGACTGCATGACGGAGAGACGGACCAACATTGGAGCAAGGGAGGGAGCAAGCGACGAACAACTGTGTTTGCTTATGTAGTGGATGCTCAAAGTGCATTCGTCAATCCACTATATAATAAAACACAGTTGTTGGTCGCTTGCTCCAATGTTAGTCCGTCTCTCCGTCACGCAGTTAAGAGTTTAATAGGAGAAAATTCATGTACTGAAAAACAAGTTGAGATACCATACANGGAGTACCGGTGACAAATATAGCTCTGGATCTCCTGCCTCTGGATCCCGGGCTCTGGATCCCCAGCATCTGGATCCCCGCTTTCATTGGTGAATGATATCGAAGTAGTTGAATCTTCACGCTGAGCAGACGCCTTTTTATATTGAATTTACATTGCAGCCAAATTTCGAAGCTGGAAGTTCATCAATCAGTTGGTATCCACAATACGGTGAGCCCTGGGCATGTCCAGTGAATTCTTTTGACTGAACTATATTTTTTATAGTGCAGCTTAACGCTTGATCAATTCCAAGCTGATATTCACTCTTTATATTGCAGGGGGGATAGTTTGCTATCGCAAAACTCATGGTTGTACAGCTTGCGTTTCACTAATGGAAGATCAGGCCTACAGGGATCAGACCTGTAATACAGCAAAACCTATTCTGGGAACCCGAACACTAAAAAGCTCAATCACAATATCTTTGCCGCTATTTTTGACGGCTGGGCCCTCTAGTAGATTAGATTTGGCACTGCTGCGTTCAATTCAGCCCCGCCCCTAAAGGACTGCATACGCTGGTTCGACTATAGCACTCTTAGTGCCCACCCCCACATGGAAATTTCCCATCTCCTAAACCGTTCATTCAGAAGAGCCCAGGGGCATAAAAATTACTAAAAAGACCTTGCTCAATTGGCCTGATTCAAAGCCATAATCCGTCATAAATCAGGTTCTCAAAATACCGCTACCAACATATAGACCAGTCAGTATTCTTTTCACGGTTTATATCAATATTTTTTCGAGAAAACAGTGGCAGAGCAGCTTGTGAAGTAGCTCGAGCGCTCTCGTATGTTTCACAAAAATAGATACGCATACAGGACTCGTCCTAACACACACGGCGAGTTCCTAAATAATCTTGGAGCATATTGCAAGAGCATAGATGAAAAATGCCTTTCCTTCTTAGCGATTTGGATTAGCGAAAGCTTTCAGCAGCGTTTATCCCGACAGGCTTCGTGCCTTAAACAGAGCATCTTTCAAGTTCAATGCTCCCAGATCTAAGAACGAAACCGCAACGTGTAGACGGATGGATGGATAGATGGATGGATGGATGGATGGATGGATGGATGGATGGACAACACTAGCATGTGTTTGTTTATTCTATCTTTATATGTTTATATATTTATACGTATGTTGACTAAACGGCCCGCGACCGGTTGGTCATCATCACGATCGATTTTGTTTTGGCAAAAAACAGGTGTTATTCAGCTGGTCATAGACCACTCGCTATTTGACCGTCCACTCCGGCGTATAACTTACCATCACCAGCTTCTTTGCTTCTCAAAGGGAGATTCAACACTCTGCCTGTCAGCAAAAGGAATGATATATGTTACGTATTCCAGTCGTATTTCCAGCATCACTTTTGAATTTAACGTGCACGTTCAAGCTGCCGAGCTCAGGTTCACTTTCCGTATCACGGATACAGTCGAAATAAATCGTCAACGCTTGAACTTCTTCCTACCTTAAAGTGAAGAGCTGTGTGCAAACAAGCAAGTAAATAAACACACAGGTAAATAAAGAAGGTTCACAGAATTTTAGTAGAATACTAGACGACCCGTGACCCGTTGGGTCGTCATCACGATCGTCTTATCTGTCTTTCGTGCCCATTTGCTTCCTTCTCACCTGTTACTCATACTGATTTTTCTTCCATTTGTTCTTCCTCTTCTTTCCCGACTTGCTGTTCCCATGCGCGTTGATTCTGTGTGGGAACACCCTCGCCCATGGGTTTCACATGTATTATCACACTACGTGTCCCTTCATTCTTCCTCTGTGATATCGCCTTCGTTGGGGAAACGGAGACTTAAACTTCTGAATTTAATAATAATAGTCACGATCGTCTGTGCTTATTTATGTAGCTGGTCATAAACCACACGCTATTCGGCCGTCCTCTCCGGCCCGTCAAGGAGCTGCCCATACGGATCACTGTCAACAGATTCTATGCTTGTCTAACGAATATTCAACACGCAGTCTGAAAGTAAATTCGATTTATATGTTACGTATTTCATTTGTACTTTCCGTAGCAACTTTGAAATTATCCTTCCCGTTCTTACAACCGAGGGGCTGGTTCCAAGTGCGTATCACAGATACAATCGAATTAAAGAGCTAATCGATGGAAAGAGGCCCTAGTCCCTCGAATTTCTTCCCGTCAAGAACCGGAGAAGCTGTGTCAAAGAAAACACAAATAAACGTGACACAAACAAGCAAGGTTCACCGAGTTTTAGCATAATACTAGACGACCCGTGACCCGATGGGTCGTCATCACGATCGTCTTTGCTTTTGTACTAAGACAGGTGTCATTTAGCTGGTCATAAACCACACGCTATTCGGCCGTCCTCTCCTGTCTATCAAAGGGCTGCCCATACGGCTCACTATCAACAGATTCTTTGCTTCTCGAACGATTATTCAACACCCAGGCTGTAAGTAAAGTCAATTTATGTGTTACATTATATTTCAGATGTATTTCCAGCTTGCCCAATCTTGCGGGCGAGATCAGGATTAAATCCCGTATCACAGATACAGTCAGTCTACTGCCGCCTAGGTATCTGAGCTAAATCTTCATCTTTCGAATTTCTTCCCGTCTAAAAACGGAGAAACTGTGTTAAATAAGCACGACACAAATAAATAAACAAGCAAGGTTCACAAAGTTTTAGTACAATACTAGACGGCCCGTGACCCGTTGGGTCGCCATCAAGATCATCTTTGCTTTCCCGAAAAAAAAACAGGAGTTATTTAGCTGATCATAGACCACCCGCTATTCGGCCGTTCACTCCTGCCCGTACAGTTCACTATCAACAGATTCTTTGCTTCTTTAACGAATATTCAGCGCCCAGTCTGTAAGCAGCGTCAATTTATATATAATGTATTCCAATTTTATTTCCTTAGCCATTTTGAATTTAATGGGTCCATTCATGCAGTGGAGCTTCGGAACTACCGTATCACAGATACAATCGAAGTCGATCTTCAACCCTCGAATTTCTGTCTATAAAGAAGACACAAGTAAAACAACAGCCAAGTTCACGAATAAAATTTCAATTCCTTCCTGCACTCAACGTAGTTATACAGGGGTCGGTATCCACGTTACCACGCTCAATAAATATCCGTCTCGCTCTGACTCCTGAACGATGGCGTGGAGTGTATAGCGGACTCTAAAACTTCCCAGGGCATGCATCCATGTGCACCATTGGGGCTTGAATTTTCTTCCCATCTAAAAGCGAAGAAGCTGTGTCAAACAAGACACAAGTAAATAAACTAGAGCACTCTGAGAGCGCATACCTCCGCCAAGTGAGCCAACGGTAGCAAAAATTCAAATTGGCTCTGAAACCATAATTTTTTTTGCATAAACTCCAAAATCTAATCATTTGTGCCTTTTTATATNAAGACACAAGCAAGACACAAGCAAGACACAAGCAAGACCGGTTCACAGACTTTTAGTATAATATAGATTAGACTGCCTGTGACCCCTTGGGTCACCATCACTATCTTATTTGCTTTCGCAAAAATCAGGTGTTATTTAGCTGGTCATAAACCACACGCTATTTGTCCCCGTTCACTCCTGCCTGTAGGGGACACCATCACCAGCTTCATTGCTTATCAAAGAAATATTCAGCACTTTGCCTGTGCGCTAGGAAAATATAGATGTGACGTAGTGCAATTGTATTTCCCTAATCACCTTTAAATTTAACGGGCACATTCATGCAGCCGAGCTCAGATTCATCTTCCGTATCACAGATACAACCGAATTAAATCTTAATTCTCGATTTTTTTTCTATTTTAAAGCGAAGAATCTGTCTGAAACTGACTGTGGCGGACCCTAAAATTTCCCCGAGGCACGGAGTATTGGGGTACCTCCATTATGGGCCCTCGAATTTCTTCCTGTCTTAAAGCGAAGGCTCTGTTTGCAAACAATCAACCAAATAAATAATAAATAAACAAACACGTAAATAAAGTTCACAGACTTTCAGTATAATACCAGACGGCCCGTGACCCGTTGGGTCGTCATCATGATTGTCTTTGGTTCCGGAAAAAAACAGGAGTTATTTAGCTGGTCATAGACAACGCGCTATTCGGCCGTCCACTCCTGCCCGTACGGTTCACTATTAACAGATGCTTTGCTTCTTTAACGAATATTCACCGCCCAGTCTGTAAGCAGCGTCAAGTTATATATAATGTATTCCAATTTTATTTCCTTAGCCATTTTGAATTTAACGTGTCCATTCATGCAGTAGATACAATCGAAGTCGATCTTCAACCCTCGAATTTCTGTCTATAAAGAAGACACAAGTAAAAAATCAGCTAAGTTCACGAATAAAATTTCAATTCCTTCCTGCACTCAACGTAGTTATACTGGGGTCGGTATCCACGTTATCCCGCTCCATAAATATCCATCTCGCTCTGACTCCTTAACGATGACGTGGTTGTATGGCGGACTCTAAAACTTCCCAGGGCATGCATCCATTTGCACCACTGGGGCTTGAATTTTTTTCCCATCTAAAAGCGAAGAAGCTGTGTCAAACAAGACACAAGTAAATAAATAAGTAAGCGAGCAAGTAAGTTACACGGAGTTTTAGTATATTGTATATATTTTCTGTATACAGGTTCTTCAAAATATATAATTACCATTCGTTTTGCCCACATTTGTTAAATGTATCGAAATATACACATCAAACCAAAATAAACATATTGTTTAACTTGTCTTCTTTCCGAATATTTATACTATTTTATAGTTTTTTCAACATGCCTTCCGTCGGCATCGATAACCTTCCTGTAAACGCATGGAGAAAGCTTTGCATGCGTTACGAATGGTAGCATACGTAATTTTTGCCCATTCTTTCAAGATTGTTGCCTTAAAAGCCGAGACCTTGTTCTAGAATTTGGACCAAATGCTCAAATCAAGGGATAAAGTTTGGAGATGAAAGAGGCCATTCTTCCTTGGAAATGAACTCGGGCACATTGCTTGCCAACGACTCTTGAGGTTTTTTTTTTTGCTCCATGACACCCGCATCTGACCCATTTCCTACGAATCACCCATTTTTACAAGTCGGATATAATTTGAATATTTCGTAGTTGGCTGGGGACTCATAACTCATTTTTATAAATATTTATCTTTCCAACATTGCTGTTAATAACTACACATTGTATGTTTATCAATTTGTTTCATTCGTGTTCCGCTTATGCAAAATAGATGCGTAAAAATAGGGCAGTTTAGAGATTTTACTGTTTCTGTTTTGTTGTGATAGAAACCGATTGGGGAAAGTTAGACCAGGTTACAGAAGTTGGCCAAAGTGGGAATCCT
>LQNS02278170.1:41566271-41576484 GCA_001587735.2 Parhyale hawaiensis
TCTTTTGAGGAAAAATTTTCAGAATCCGAGTTATATGCCATCCTCGAGTATCTTAGATACAGGGCTCCGTATTTATTAGAAGCAATATCGACTGCGCACGCAAATAAAACATTGTTTTTATTGCGTATAAAAAAACTGAAGCTTCGTGTTGTTCAGCCTTGCACTCTTATCTGTACGGTTCCCTAATTCAAGTTGGCAGTTGCCAGCGTCCTACACAAGGAAGTTAATAAAAGCCTTACATGCATAGAAGGGAGCTCAACCGTGTACCCTAAATTGTCGAAAACGTGAGAAATCATAAAGTGCATGTCCCGTCAACACGCGGCACTACACAGGCAGGGAGCTCTCTTCTATACATGTAAGGCTCTGCCTTAATATTTTTGCGATGATACTACGGCCAACAAAAGGGTCATCACAAATTCTTCGCTGTCATTATTGACAGCGCGGGCACTCTAGTTTGTTATAACTTCTTAGAATTTTTCAGAGGTTTTCTGACTAGCTGATGACAGTACGGTAACAAGTATACTAGGAGAGATGCGCATGCAGGTAAGTGTGGTAAATCAGGATAATATTCCTTTGCGGCATGAAATATGTAATTGTAACTTATATTTTAGAGCTTATTTATACAGTGAAAGTCGAGACGACAGATTTAGGCACTACGTGTGTTTTGCACGATTTTGGCATTCTACAGTTCGATTCCTTACTAAATCATTTTGCATATTTTGCCTAGATTTGCAGAGAATAAGGCATTAGCAAGTACAGTTTGACTCGTGCCACATGTCTTACTACATTCGTCAAGGAAGTTATATTTTTATCGGAGTTTGTCTGTCACCAAAATAACTTGAAATGCTATGGATTGATCTTTATGAAATTTACAGAGATTGTTAGGTACTGTATGTTAGGAGGAACAGATGATTAACTACTAGTGACTATCTGCCCAACCGCTTGCTCGTCAACCTGTGTTTAGGTGTCAGAACTCAAGCAGTTGTGAACAGATCTTCATGCAGGAATTGCTAGAAATGTTAAAAGACACAAATGATGAAATTTTGGTCCTAATCGGTTCATCCGTCTGTGTGTGACTATATGTTCGTCTTAGGGAGCGCTCGACTGGGCATCGAAATTAAATTTTCGAAGCTTGACGTGTCCGAAACTTCAGACAGGTGCCCTGACTTCGACCCCGTGATTCGAGCTTCAGGTGTTAACCTTTATTCGATTACCTGTAAGACTAAACTAAACTAAACCTTACTCCCTTAAATGCAGACTTCAGTCGACTGAACATGACGGGGTTACTTTGTAGCACTTGCCACACGATTCCAAGTAACGAAGTTCCTGTACGCAGTTCCAGAGAAGTCAAGTAGAGTGGGCTTGGCTTAGATCGGCTTTGACCACCAAATAGATGCGTCTTTAGTGTGTGCCAGAACATGACTCACAATTACCAACGGATCTTCAAAAACTTAGATGAACTATTATTGATGGATGTCAAGGGGCACAAATGACCGAATTTTGGTGATGATAAAAAGAAATCATGGTTTCAGGACCTATTTAAAGTTTTCGTTAACGTTCCTTGCTCGGCAGAAGTATGCGCTCTCTGCATGTTTCCTTACTTCAAACTATTTAGCATAAAAGAAAAGCTATCTAGCGTTTATCCCAGGCTTACAGACACTGTAGGTAGATACCAGCCCATGTTAACCGACGGTTGAACTTGATTAACACCATCTGTTGAGTTTGAAATGAAAGAATTCGTTATGAAGGATGGTAGAAAATCTTTTAAAAAGAGGGAACAGCTTGTAATGTTAATGAAAATATATGATATATAGACATGAACAAGGTGCTAGTACCATATATTTCGGCACATAAATTACTTCCGTGTTGCAATCCTAATAAAATAAAACGGTTCGTGTATTTCTTTATTTCGTGTCCGCTCTTAATAAATTAACTAGCTGGACCCGGGAAAAAATTCACGGTTTACTAAATTTAAGTGTTAGGAAAATTCCTGGTACCGGTATGCTTGTTAATTTATTTTAATGTAATTAGTTGTACGTCTAATTATATCGTGTTTATTAGAGTAAACGGTAGTTGCCCTCCCAGTAGGTAGTTGTTCTCCTGGGGGTAGTTAGCTTCCCAGAGGTAGTTCTCCCAGTGTGTAGTTGTCCTTCAAAGGAGTAGTTAACCTCCTATGGGGATAGTTGTCCTCGTATGGAGGTATCTGTCCTCTACGGGACCCGTGGATATTGTACGGTTGGTAAATGTTTTCACTTACCATAGTTTAACCTGAGATAGTGCCTCTAACTTAACCCAGCCAGTATGAGCATACGTCCGTCGCTTCCTCCTGTCTTTCGTTAAGCAGTCCGTCTACCTTATATCTCGCCTAACCTTTGGTAGTATTTTTAATTCACCATTAAAATTAATCACGAACTTCTTTTGTCAGCAAAGAATTCGCACTTGTGTGTAGATGAAAACAGAAACATGACGGTACTTCTTGCATTGTTCCCCAATGTATTTGCACACCTTTTGTAAGCTCCGGATCCCACAGAGTACAGGTAATTTAGCCCTTCCTAATCTTACGCATTTCATTTATTTGTCGACGTTTTCAATTTTGCTCACTATTTCGGGACCCGTGCATACTGATCAGTAGCCCACCATTTTTCTGCTCTGTTTAATGCCATAGCTAGGTAATAAATCAAAGCAGATTGGGTCAATTTCTTCACTCGCAGCAGGGCAATCTTCTGTTCTCAAGCTGTCGTCGTATTTGCTCAGACATCGCACTGTTGTGAGGGAATTCCCACGGTAAAGGCAAACAATGATACCGATTCTACCGCGCTGACGCGGAACAGCTCAGGTGCATAAAAATACTTATAAGAAAGACCTTGCCCTGTTACAAGGATGATGAGATATTACAAGGTTAACTCAGGGGGCGGGGCTTAGCTGCAGAGCACCATGGGTAAAGAGGCTTGTGACGTCACAAAATTGAAGTGCGCTAATAGCAGCTATTTTACATTGTTTCTCCATCGTTTCATATCGGCCTCCAGAGTGTCATACATGTGCTACAAGTCCTACAAAATTATATTTGCACAAAAATATGTATCAAATTATCTATGAACTTTTTTTTAGCTCTCTGAAGGATAAAATTTTATCATTATTATTGGGGATAGTGTCCGTAAAATGTTGCCGTAAGCTGTGCTGTCGCTTACGGGTCGTTAACATAACCTCCTCTCCTAATCGAAAAATGATCCACCATTGGAAAAAAATATGAATTTAACATTCGCCAGTTTCCACAACATCGTTCCGTAAGACAGTTTATGTGTGGGGAATACGGTTAGGTAATTTTTTTGCAAGTTAGTTTACGCGAGTCGGACGCAACACTACTACAGTCATATTGGTGTAATGCGCGCGCACGCAGCATAGTATAGTAGCTGATAAAAGGTATAGGTAAAGTCAATTTAGACCACACCCTCACCTGGGACACTCACATGCACTGGTTTTTGCTGCGGGTATAGGCCCACTGGCTTACTTCGCAGTCGGTCTCGGGTCACCAAGAACTATGGCGCTAATTTGTCGGAAGGAACAAATGACCCGAGACCCCCCACCCCCCTCATCTGTGAGGAAGGTACGTTCCACCACGGTGCATTGCATACACACAACTGCCGAGTCAGCACACCTAGATCTGCAAAGAGCTAACGTGCTTGGGATGGTAACGAACCTGCGAGCGATACCAGGTGTTAGAGCTGCGAACGAATGCATGCTGCTACCGTGGCGGCAGTCCGTCACTGATTTTTTCCAATTTTCGGAGTAATTGTATGGCTTCTGCGTATTATGTATAGACAGTTACTTTAGTATAACTTCTCCGGAAAGATAGTAATTTGTTTCTCCGCTTTTAATGCTTTTGTTACAAATCTAGTTAAAAAGTTTTTCTGTCTCTGCGTTTAATCATTCGCATCTGAGCCAATATATATTTCAGCGGTTTGAAGTTATAGAGGATAGCTGATCATTGGTAGACGACGAAAATAAATAAAAAACATTGAGTAATTCACTCACATGATTCTATCTTCACAATGTCATATTACTTATGATGAAACTCTCTTGATTTGTTGCATTTTATAGAGGATAAACTTGACCCTAAAAGTGCTTCTGACACATGTGGGCATTTGCCGGTTGAATTCATTTGCTCTTTTAGAAGCCTTTCAGCTAACGTTCTTTCAAAATTGTATCCTTTAGAAAGATAAAATAGTTCGTAGATGCTTTGATACATATATTTGTGCAACTATAATGATTTTAGGACAAGTAGAACACTCTGGAGGCCCAAATGAAACGATGGAGAAACAATGTAAAATAGCTGCTTATTAGCGTACTACGATTTTGTGACGTCACAAGCCTCATTACCCATGGTGCACCGCAGCTTGGCGTCGCCCGGTGGGTTAAGCTTGTGTAGTCTCATCATCCTTGGCCCTGTTGCATCCGATTGATGATCCCCGTCGTATCATAGATACGCCAGCTTCGAAATGCTGCCTGATTTACATTTTACATTATTTTAAAGATTTTATCGACTTTCTTCCAAGCTATTTGACTGATGATAGATGCTGAGCTTTAAAACTATTTGCTTTAATTGCCTTCTATCTATTATCGAAAAGTGTAACACACGAAAGAACAACGCTATTAACATTATAGACTAGCTGCACCCGTGGAAATTCCACGGCAAGTGAATGTTTTCACTTGCTTTTTACTAATGTACCCAGTCTATCGTTAAGCAACCCGTCACCACCGAATCATGCATTTGTTTTCTCAGAAAATAATTTGCACTTGTGTTTTGATAAAAAAAATCGAAAAACGACATTGCCTCCTACAATGTTCTCTTATGCATTTGCACACCTTGTCTAAGCTCTGTTTCCCACAGTTTACAGATAATTTAACCCTTCGCAAAATTAGAGGTTTCAATCTTTAGGCGTATCTGATTTTTTCTCACTATATATTTCGGGACCCGTGGATACTGATCAGTAGCCCATCATTTTTCTGCTTTGTTTAATGCGATAGCTGTATAATAAAAGAAA
Organism: Parhyale hawaiensis; assembly: GCA_001587735.2. Classification (NCBI taxonomy): domain Eukaryota; kingdom Metazoa; phylum Arthropoda; class Malacostraca; order Amphipoda; family Hyalidae; genus Parhyale; species Parhyale hawaiensis. The sequence goes on from LQNS02278170.1 coordinate 41,571,314, forward strand.
AACAGATTCGATCAATTTGTTCACTCGCAACGTGGTAATCTTTTGCTCTCAAGATGTCATTGCATTTGCTCGGACATCGCACTGTAGTGGCGGATGCGTTTCGAGCAGCACATTCGCTTCAAAAAAGATCTCAGAGCAAAATGCCCAACACTGCTGGCGTATCCTGGTTACGCAACTGGCACGATTAGAAATGTTTCCCGCTACCGGCAAAGCCAATAGAATGTTGTGAAAAAAATGGAAAGAGGTAGGTAGACATGATACGAGTGTAATGATTAACATTGGAAGCCCCTAAGACTTCCCAAAGGCGTAGCTCTAACTTATGTCTATCTATTATTGGAGAGCGTAACACAACTGCTTCCTCTGCTCATTGACTGCTGATATTATTTGCTATTATGTACTTTTCTATAGACTTTGCTATAGAATTTTCTTTCGTAGTATGGATACGTGTTTTTGTATATAGCTCCAGGTCATATATGCATCTTTCCCTTGACGACGGCTGAAGCAAATTCACGCCGAAAGCTTGGGCTAATAAAATTCTTGTCTTGACGAAGTCCTTATTATCACAATGGAAGCATAAAATTAACCAAGACGTCCTTTATTTTCTTCAATACGAAGGCTAGTAATGTTAAAGATTAAGGAAATTGATAGTCGAAAAGTAGGTCAGGTGCAGATTTCGTAATCAAGTTGCGTTTCCATGGAGATCGATGACCAGATTGCAGAAGAAGGCAAAAGTGAGATCCTTATCCCTTTATTAGCTGAATGCATTTCTTTCCACGTTGCCACGTTGGAGAATTTGGCAATCCTGTTCCTTTCTGAGGGAATTCAGTAGGCGATAATTAGGCCAAGTTGCAGAAGATGGCTAAATTGGGAATACTTATCTTTATTAACATTGAATGCAGTTCTTGCTCTTCAAGCTTCTCTTGCTGTTCCCGTGGAGTTTGATATTCATTACTTTTTCTATACTACGAAATTATATTTTCTTACTGTTAATGATGTACATAATCAATAGATAATCGTCGATGCGCAGAGGAAGCGATTTTCCCGGTGCAGTAGACGTAGTAATTCTCTATTCCAATTTGTTTTTTTTTTGACGAAGGATTTTCCTCTTGGGATCGAAAATTTTGTTCTACTGAAACTATATCATTGCATATTATTTCTTGATACTCAGAGGAAATTAACTTCAGTGATGTTTCAACGCTTACTAATGTAGTTAAGTTTTTTCGCATGTTATATAACGGAAGGTGTGTGTTGAAGACGAATTGAAGTGTACTGCTTAGTAGAAAGTACGCAACTCTTACGATAATTTGAGTTGGCCGTCGTAGTGCTTTGCTCTATGTACAATTGTACATGTATATTAGTAACGAAACTATAATCAATGAAAAGGTATCATAATAAATTTCTCGCTACAGCGCGGGTTCTCTAGTCTTAATATAAAAAAAACGCTTCGTGTACTTTTTTATTCATTTCGTGTTCGCTCTTAAGAAACTAGGCGAAAAATCGGCCAGGTTGCAGATTATGTAAAAAAGTTACGTTTTCATAGAGATCGATGACCAGGTTGAAGAAGATGACGAAAGGGGGATCATTATCCCTTTATTTAAATGTGCTTTTTGCTTGAAACACTTCTTGAAATGGAAACAATACATTCGCTGCTTTTTAAGTCTGATTTTCTAACTTTTTTTTCTCAGGTCACCACGTATAAATTCGGCAGTCGATCAAGCACTCCGAAGTGATGATTTCTCACGGGCAGTAGACAATTATTTCTTCTAGCCTACTGTCTTTCTTTGACGGAGCAGTTTTCACTTCATAGGCCAAAATTTCAGCAATTCAGTGAAGCAGATATTTGAGTTTGAAAGACAATATCATGGCTACGGAGCGTTCACGTTGTATGTAAGCTGATCGGAGTTGCATTCAAGTTTAATTGCAGTGTTTTACTGAAGTTTTACTTCTGCGACACAGTGTCAAGAAAGACTTGAAGCAGAAGGGAACAAGAGCTGCTGATAAGCGTGGGCAGGAAAATGAGGAAGCGGCAAGTCAGAGAAGAGAGGACCTAAGGATGAGTGCACGACAAAGGATCAATGAAGAAAATGAAGAAGCAAGTCAGAGTCGAGAAGATTCCACACCGGCCTATATTAAGAAAATATATTGATTATTGCACGAATTTTTTCACGCACGGGTCCACTTTTATGATAATCAAACGCTTCGTGTATTAATTATTTTGTGTCCGTTCTTAAGGAAATAGACAGGCCATAAATAGGCCAGATTGCAGATTTTGTAATTACCTCCGTCAAGGAGGTTATGTTTTCGTCGGGTTTGTCTGCCTGGCTGTTTGTCTAGTATTCTGTCTGTCACCAATATTACTCAAAAAGTTATGAACGGATTTTGCCGAATTTTTCAGGGATTGTTAGGTATGTTAGAAGGAACAGATAATAACTTTTGGTGAAGATCCGTTCATCTGTATGTTTGTTTTTCTGTCAGCATAATTTTTCTCAATGCCATAGTTCAAAAAGTCAGGGACGGATTTTTATGAAATTCACATGAGTTGTTAGGTATATCACGAAGAGTAAATGATCAAATTTTCGTAATGATCTGTTTGTTTGTTTGTTCGTTAGTTTGTTAAAGTTATTAATTTCATGCTTGTTAGTACAATAACTAGAATATTTTGAATGGATCTGTATGAAATTTATAGGAGTTGTTAGTAATGGCAAAACACGCTGATGATTAAATTTTGGTGATGATAGGTTTGTCCGTTTGTGAGTTTGACTTATGTTTGTCAGCATGTTTGTTAGCGGCCTAACTCAAAAAATTTAGAACGGATCTTCAAAAAATTACTGAAGCTGTTAACACTTTTGAAAGGCACAAATGTTAAGATTTTGGTTTTGAAATAAAAAACATAGTCTCAAAGCAATTTCAAGAATAAGCACGTCCTACCAATGGAGGGAGAGCACGCATCTAATGCTACACAGTGTCAAGAACGACTTGAAGCAGAAAGGTTACGGAGAGAGTAAGAGCTGCTGATAGGCATGAGCGGGAAAACGAGAACGCGGCGAGTCAGAGAAGAGAGGACCTACGGATGAGTGCACGGCAATGGCTCAATGAAGAAGCAAATCAGAGAAGAGAAGGTTCCACATCAGCCTATATTAAGTAAAAATATCGATTGTTGCATGAATTGTTCACACGCTGGTCCACTAGCAAATGAAATAATGAGCTTAATGCATGTCGTCTAGAGCTTTTTTCTCTTTCTAAATCTGAGTACCTCTGTTAGCAATTGATCTAAGTCTGAGCTTGGTTCTCGTGGTTCTCGTCGATATACACTCCTTGAGCGGAGTGCATCCTTTAGCAGCTGTGTTCTTCAGCGAATTCTCGTGCTCATCGGAAAATACCGGTTGGATTTACCTTATTTTTGTATTTACTAAACAAACTAGAGCACTCAGAGTCCTCTGCTAAGGAAGGCAATATTTACGAAAATATAAATTAATCTTCAAACAAGGATGTTTTTTAATAATCATCTCCAGAATGTGGTCATTCGTCCCTCTAAACCTTAATAACAGCTTCTGTAATTTTTGTAAAGATCCGTCTATAACTCTCTGAGTTATGATCAGACAAAATTATGACAAACATTAGGCAAACACATGAACGGACGATAGGATCATCACCAAAATTTGGTAATTTGTGCCTTTTAAAAATTTTTACAGTTTTTACAAGGTTAATGAGTATCCGTCAATAATTTGTTGAGTTATGATCTGACAAAATTATGACAAACATTAGTCAAACACAGAAATGGGCGAACGGATCACAACCAAAATATGGTCTTTTTTGTCCTTTAACAAATCTAATAATTCATGTAAATTTCATAAAACCGTTTATAACTATTTGTGTTATGTTGTTGACGCACATAAAATCAAACATAGAAACAAACAACGGACGAACAGACCATTACAAAAATTTGGCCATTTGCTTTTTGGAACATTCCTAACAATTGCTGCAAATTTAATGAAGTTCCATTTATAACTTTTGGGTTGTGTTATCAAGAAGAAAGCAGCTAACTAACAAACAAGCTGTTGAAGTGATCTTTACCAACACAGTTAATCATTGGTTCTTTTTAACAAGCCTACATATCCTGTAAATTTTGTAAAGATCCGTCCATAATTTTTTGTGTTATCTTGGTGAAGGGCAGACAGACTATTGAAAACTAACTCGGCATATCTCAAAATCAACTGCATTTTCTCAAAATGTACAATTTCTGCCGAGACATCTCCTAAAAAATTATTCAGTGAGATGTTTACAGGTGTCATCGATTGGGACAGTTGGGACCTGGATCGGATCAATTAATCAAATTAGCTTGGAGTTCTGCAGGACTTCGGTGATGAGCGCAGCTTTCATTACTTTATTATATTAAACTTTGAAACTCGATTCAGAGTATCGAAACTAACCCTCATGGCTGAAGTTTCAGGCAAGTTGAAGCTAATGCGATTAGCTTAGCTCGAGTAAACTGTCCCAATCGATGACGTTGCTGCCAATATACTCGTTTAGCCTAGCGCCCTCTGCTATGGGCCTCAAGTATTGGCTGGACCCATACCCGCGGGGTGCGAGCTTCAACTATTGGCTGGACCCATACCCGCGGGGTGCGGGCCTCAAGTACTGGCTGGACCCATACCCGGGAGGTGCGGGCCTTAAGTATTGGCTGGATCCATACCCGCGGGGTGCGGGCCTCAAATATTGGCTGGACCCATACCCGCGGGGTGCGGGCCTCAAGTATTGGCTGGACCCATACCCGCGGGGTGCGAGCTTCAACTATTGGCTGGACCCATACCCGCGGGGTGCGGGCCTCAAGTATTGGCTGGACCCATACCCGCGTGGTGCGGGCCTTAAGTATTGGCTGGATCCATACCCGCGGGGTGCGGGCCTCAAGTATTGGCTGGACCCATACCCGCGGGGTGCGGGCCTCAAGTATTGGCTGGACCCATACTCGCGGGGTGCGAGCTTCAACTATTGGCTGGACCCATACCCGCGGGGTGCGAGCTTCAACTATTGGCTGACCCATACCCGCGGGGCGCGGGCCTCAAGTATTGGCTGGACCCATACCCGCGGGGTGCGGGCCTCAACTATTGGCTGGACCCATACCCGCGGGGTGCGAGCTTCAACTATTGGCTGGACCCATACCCGCGGGGTGC
>LQNS02278170.1:41586553-41598829 GCA_001587735.2 Parhyale hawaiensis
ATTCTTACTTGATAAACCTATTTTCTAAAGACATTAATTACTTTCTTATGTGTAGCTATATGTAGTCGTACAAATCTATATTTATGTATGTATTTTCTTTTTTTTTTTTTTGTGAATCCATGTTTTCATAACATACGAATGTGACTTCAAACCGACGCAAAATATAAGCGAAAATATAAAGAAACGAGATCATAAGTGAACACGTGGCGTCATTCATTTGAATAAAGGACACTTCTACATTTGAAAAGCGACAGCAAAAGTTGACGGACCGATCGTGTTCATTTTCGTGACTGAACGCGTTGATATGAGGGACGTGTGAACTGGCCCTAAGACGTTTTTCATGAATAACGTCTTTGCCGCACACGCTTAGTTTCCGAGATATTTGACTTTAAATTTCTCATTGTTTTCGTATGAGAGAAAATAAGATTCGCCATTACGACTAGCACCATATCGCTTCTCACTGTTTCTTTTATATGTATATATATTTCTCGTATGATATTAGCAGAACCAGTGTTGCTTGCTTAACCTTAATGAGCAAGAGTAATGTTGTTACCGAAAAATATTACGAGGATTCGTCCTTGATGCCTCGCCACGGCCATAATGGCGCTTCTTAATTTCTTTCACAAGAAACAATGACAACTTTAAAGTCAAATACCTCTAAAAGAAAACATTTGCGATAAAAACGCTAATCTTGAAAAGTCTTAGAATGCCACCTTAATATGACAACAAAACCTAACTATTACGTATAAAACCACCAACTCTGGTGAAATTATTGTACAACGCAAGAAACAAATACCACTACTGACAGCAGTCCAATATTGCATAATACGTATGCCAATAATATGGGCCAGCTGGTCGTGTTCCAAAAACGTATATAAAATAACTTCAAAGTTCCCGACGAAAACATTCGTGAAAAACTAGAATGCGCTTTTCTACGTTGATATTTCATATAAATAAGCTCGCGATTGCACGATTATTGTCTTACCATTTTATGAAGGAGGTTCAGTTGTGTTCAAATTCCTCTATAGCGTTGCCAATTCTATGAGTATATCTGAGATTTTGTTCGGCCCATATCTTAGCCACGCCCACTAACTGCATATAGAGAAATCTCAGAAATATTCATAGGATCGCCTCCGCTGTAGAAAAATTTGACCACGACTGAACCGCCTTCATAAAATGGTCATACTATAGTTAAAGGCTTAATAGGACGTGTTTGAACACGCGTCTTTGTTGAACGACAGCAGTAGATGTCAGCATGGCTGTAATGGCGTGGGTGGCAGAGAAACAATGGGAACTTCATATAGTCAAATATCTCGAAAACTAAGCATTTGGGGGGAAAACGTTGTTCATGAAAAACATCTTAAAATGCCTTATTTTATCTAAATATGTTAAAAAAAACACTAAATGTTATTATTGACCTCTTCGAAAAATTCACAAAATAAACTTTGTAACCCACTCATTGTTTTAATGTTGCTAAAAAACAAATGTTTCAAACCCGCTAGGCTGTTTCTCAGTAGTTTTAGCCTTATTTCATTACTTCAACGGCATCGGAAGTACAACCGATGACGTATGCCATCGTCGATGGGATGTTCAGCCATTACATCGGACTAGTTCTTCCTCATAACACCATCGCCGATGGAGAAAATGGCCATCGCCGATCGTTTAATACAATTTCCATCTGACCATCGGACCATCGCTATCGTCGATGGATTTTTGCAATGTTCCATCGTAAAATCGTAGTCTTTCCGATGGCGATGGTCTTCACACCATCGTCATCGCAAAATCGGCAACAGCCATAGTGCCAGGCTCTGCAAAAATGACAGCAAGGGATTTACGAAGCCCCTCCCCCGTCTTCATTTCGCATACTTTTCTTACTAATGGTTCTGAACGATACTCTACAACGGCCAACTCAAATCGATATACACTAAATAATACTAATTATAATAATAATAATAATAATAATAACTAGAGCACTCTGAGAGCGCATACCTACGCCAAGCAAGGCAACGGTAACGAAAAATTCAAATTGGCGCTGAAACCATGATAATCTTTGCATCAAGTCCAAAATCTAATCATTTGTGCCTATTGATAGCATCGACACCTTCTGCATTTTGCTTGAAGATCCGCTCATAACTTTTTGAGTTATGCTGCTAACAAGCATCATGACAAAAATAAATCAAACATACAAACGAACCAACCGATCTGCACCAAAATTTTATATTTGATGTCGTTTAACATTACTATCAACTGCTGTAAATTTCATAAAGATCCATTTAGAACTTTTGAGTTATTGCGCTAACAAGCATAAAATCAAACACAGCAACAAACACACGAACGAATCAACAGATCATAACAAAAATTTGGTCATTTACTCTTCGTAATAAACCAAACAACTTGGGTGAATTTTATCAAAATCCATCCATAGCTTTCTAAGTTATGGCATTGACAAAATGATGCAGACAAACAAACAAACAAATGGATTAACGGATCTTCACCAAAAGTTATTCATCTGTTTCTCCTAATATACTGTACCTAACAATCCACATAAATTTCATCCAAATCCGTTAACAGCTTTTTGTGAGTTATCTTGATGACAGACAGATAAACACTTTCACAGACAGACAGACAAATCCGACGAAAACATACCCTCCTTGGCGGAGGTAATAATACGCAATTGTGGGTTGCTTACTTGCGATCTTGGAGGGTTTTCCCCTCCGTTACACTCGTAAAGACTTAGATAGAAGAAAATTCATCGTTCCTATCATGCTAAATCGATTGCTCTTATGCTTTCCTTCGCTAAATTTCTTCGTGGCAGTTGAAACTTCGATCTGAGCAGAAATCAAAATTTTGTCAATATATAATGAATCTAAATTTCGATCCTGAAGTTTTAACTAGCTGCTGGTAATCAGGATACAGTGAGCACTGAGTATCTCTGGTGCATTATTTTGATTGAACGATATTTTCTTAATGGTGTTCAATTTCCAAGCATTGTAAAACTGATATGGGCGCCTCTACTTGCACGAGGGAAATTTTGCTCCCGCAAAACTAATGACGGCACAACTTTCGTTTCTTTAATGGAAGTTCGAGTCTTCAAGTATGCGGCTTATTCTGCAGTAAACCCTGTACCGCAAGCAAGGCCAATAAAAATCCTAATAACAATATTTTTGCCGTCATTCTCAAAGCCTGGGTACTCTGGTTCTACATATATAAAAAGGAATCTCATTTCAGATGACTAATCTTAGAATGCCGCAGGGATCTCCTTTATATGTGCTCACTTTACTTCTTTTACTCATTATGGTCCTAATTGTGATCAAGACTAGACTATTGGTATGGAACAGTCAGTAATTAGTTTAGCTAATTGTAAATGAAAATCTTCAATGTATGATAAAATAGAGTTTAATACCACAACTATATAATGATGAAATAAACCCTGTGCTCATTGGCCCAATATGGCCCATTCTTTAGCTTTTGTCAGCTCTGGAGTATCTGGCGTGCTGTTTTCAATTATTAATACGAATGTTTCAATTATAGCGGCACCTCGCTTAAGGAGCTGCTCGCATGTGAATGACTCCAAAGTAAAGAAGAAATTTGTAACAAAATTACTAGAAAGAGATAAATGCTCTATTTCAATTCATCTAAGTAGCATACTTGTTCCCATCTTAGATGACATGAGGAAGAAATGTGTTCATATTAGCAAGCAGGAAAGCATTAATGAATTTAATTAAATTCTCGCGGCGTATCCTACCTACCGAATGATACACCCTCAGTACATCGAAATTTCTGTGTTGAAGCGGAAACTGCTCCGTCAAAGGAAGAACGCAATCTGGTAGAAATAATTGTTGTATCAACTACCCGTGAAAAATCATCACCTCATCTGAGCTTCGTTGATCATCAACTCAATTTATGCGGCGTGAAGTCAAAACAAATATAGTTGCGATGTATGAGCAAAGTTATAAACAACAAACTTTGTGGCAACGCAAAGACAAGCTGTAAATATCTTTATTGTTTTGATTTCAGCGTGGGCTGAGTAAGAAGCGTATACAGTTAAAAGGATAAAGAGCCCACTTTCGCCATCTTCTGCAACCTGGCCTAATTTCTGTTTATCGATCTTTCTTAAAACGCAACAAAATTACAAAATCTGCAACTTGGCCTAGTTTTCGCCTATTTTGTTAAGAGCGTTAGAGGAAACATATATTTATACAAATGTATAAACATTTAAACACACGGCGGTGTTTATTAGGTTTTTTTTTAATTGCTAGAACTAATTTAGCCAGAGAAGCAAAAAAAGCTCCGAGCAATGAAGTAAATGCCACTGTGTTTCAGGTGTAGCTAGGATAATACACAACAGGGCAGTTGCTGCTTTGGTCTCTCCGCTCCGATCTGGAGGAATATCGAGAATAAAATACGTCAGATGAGTGCCAAGGATAGGAGATAGCAGGAAGATAAATCTGATTTGGAATTTACGCCAAATAAGCTCTTTGAATAAAATGTTCGAAGTACTACTGTCAATTTCTTGACGTCTTTCATTTGAACTTGGCAGATGAAAGGCTTCTCTTCTGTAAATCAGCTGTTGCTCCTGATACTTCACGGGTTGTACATTAGCAGCATGTACATACTGTATTTCTTTTGCAATACAAACTGTCACTTTATTCGGATGGCGCACGCGTGTTCCCTCACCTAAACTCTACCATTACTGAAACAACGAACAGCAGGGTGGCACGACGCGTGTTGACATACCCGAACTGTACCATTACTGAAACAACGAACAAACTAAACTGACAACAAACCGCTCCAAGCTAGTCCAAGTAATTAATTGGTAATTAACTTGCAAATGCATTTGAAAGTACGTTTAAACTACTATTGAAAATTAATTAGAACATAGAACACATCCGCCTTTGAAGGATGAGATAGCACCATGCAATAGGAATTTAGTTAAGAATAAAATGGTTACTTATGTTACAAACTCTAAGGGATAATTATTTCTTTTTTAAGAAATTAAAATGGATTTGGATTATGTGCTCACCTTTTAAACATCTTGTAGAGTAAAACTTGCAGATACTTCTTAGATAAAATATGTATGAATATCTATCGGTGTATTTGCAAATTACAGAAAAAATTGTTTTCCTGTTTCCTAGACCTAGCAATGCCTCTGATCCGTGTCTTATGTTGTGTCTATTGCCTGTCTACAGATGAACTGCGTATTCCTTCAGTTCTGCTGAAGAGTCAAGGCAACAGTGCCTGCCACGCTGAAGTTCGCAGAGCAGCATCAATGCAGCAGGTCAAACAAGAAGCGTTTCCAGTGTATTCATACAGAATTGCAAACTTGACTTTAGCTGTGAACTGATAAGGATCATTTCCAGGAAGACATTCGATTTGTCCAAGTACGAACCGAGCAATTCTGACAAGCTCTGTATGAAGCAATTCTGCACGAAATAAGGAAGGAATCGATCATTGTGTCTCCCTACATTCTGTACGAGCCTAAAGCTCCCTAACGAAATGACTTTAAGACCAGCACAACTGCGATGCCCAAAACCTTCCCTAAAGGGACACCTCATCGATTGTGACCACAACCGCAAGTTTTTCGTTGAGATCCAGACTTGGCGTAGCAATAGCATTGCGTCCACATTTCTCTCGCCATGAAGAGCTTTCACACGAATTGAGCAGATCCCTGTGTTGCCTCCTTGCCATCATTAATCATAGAAGCAGACGCAGATTCCTCTAAAGCGGTTAAAAGCTCTATAAGGCCGTGGCACCACACGATTGCTACTCATTTTTTGCTGGCTTCTAGCTTTTGTGGAAGCGTTTTTCGTGCCGGGATCCACGGAACTTATGGACCAACATTTAGGTTTGTTGAAGAAACCTAGCAGGGGTCAGATGTATGATGCTCAAGCCTTGATAGCTACAGAATAATAATCAATCACAGGATAGTCCATAGTGCAAAGGTGAGAGCCCTCCATTGCATACCTCGCTCAACACTCGCTGTGCACATGCAGTCATCCCAGTCATCTTGTACAGAGAGTTAAATGTCACTTTTGTGCACCTCAATTCAAAGTTTCTACAATATTATAAAGACCGATGTGTATTTATCTGTGTGTTTATCTTTTTATCCGTTTATCCATTTTCTGCCACGCTTTAACTAAACAGATAGGCGAAAATTAGCCCAGGTTTTAGCCTTGGTCGTCCTCTCAAGTTCCATTGAAAACTGTTGGTAGAAATTAGGCCGGGTTGCAAAAGATGGCTAACGTATCTTAATCAGGGACAGTTGAAGTTTCAACAATGAACACATCGCAGGCTTAGTCTGATTTGTAGAGTATTAGCTTCTCCATACATCGAATCCATCGAATCTTCGGGCGAAGTTATATCCGAATGCACTTCTTGCATTGCCGAAGTTGAAATCGCAGCACTGAAGATATCTGAATCTTCCCTTGGCACTCTCATGCATCTTATTTGTAGTTTCTTTCCACAGATGATTTCGTTGCTTCAGCTATTCTCCCAAATTTAATTGAATGGTCGATGAAACAACTTTTGCTGAGCAAAAACCATTGCATCTGTTTAGGCTAGCCTACCGTATCCACAATACCGAATCTGAGCTATTACTTTGAGCGTTACTGATCGGGCGGCAATAAGCCATGCATTTTCTCCATTTCAGAGAAAAAAAAGTTTCGATGCTGAGCGGCTGTGAAGCCGTAAACGCTCATCTCAGGGTGCTTAGGTTAGCAGTTGTAATAATATCCAATGTATGATCAATGAAGAAGGTCATCACAAATTCTTCGCTGTCATTTTATGACAGCGCGGGCTCTCTAGTCTTATAATAATAATCTGCTTGTTCCTCCCTCCGTTTGTTCCTTCGTCCGTGAAGCTCTCACTATTAGGAGAAAATTGGGTATCTTCAATACATATTCGGTAGGGAAAAACTGGAACCACGTTTTCATTTTTTGCGCTGCCACGAAAGATGTGTTTGACTTGGAACAGATTTTCGCTCCGCGTAATTTTCGCGCTTCGTAATTTTCGTGCTTCGTATGTAAGATACAGGACTGAAACATTATTAAAAGCATTGCTCTTGCTCTCTTGAATTTCCACAGGTTCTTGCTACTGGTTTTTCTCTTCCAGCCTTTAGTCACTGCCTGGTATCTTGAACTGTCGCAGGTTCGGAACTATCTTCTGAAAGTTGGTGTTATGATGTAAGGATAACCGTGAAAAAAAAATCTTGTCGTAAACTTTCTGTCAACAGAAAAATAGCAATAGTTTCAGTTTATTTTTATTCGTTTAGAAAATTTAGAAATGAGAGAGGTACGTTCAACTAACGTTACATTTATAGAGCGCAAACCTTCCCCAGGCCGCTCACTGCTAAAAGAATAGACAGCCGGACAAACGACCAAACAGACTGACGAATCATCTGTAAAATTTATTCAACTGCTCTTTGTCACGTTCCTAATAGTTCCTGTTAATTTAATGAAGATTCGCTCATAATTTTTCAGTCGTGCAGATAACAGACGGACAAACAAACGGACTCACGGATCATTACGGAAAATTAACCATGTTTCTTGAGACATTTCTAACAGTTACAGTAAATTTAATAAAAATCTTTCCCTAACAGTTTGAGTTACGTTTTCAAAATACAGATAGACCAACTCCGTCAAAATCATGCCTTTAGGCGAGGTTATGATAAGGAAACGGAAAAAAAATATATGGGGAATGCGAAGTTCCGTTTGCTGAACAACAAGAAACATTTATTAATATATTATTAGTCGAGTGTGTTTAAGTTTAGTTTTTGCCGTACATTATTGCAAAGCTATATTAAAATAAAAACAAACTGATATTGATTACCGTAGAATTTCAATGGCTTTTGCCATTAAATGCGCAAGAGAAAGAGATGAAAGCAGAATAATTTGTAAGATGTAAGATATTTTAAAAGCAAGCGCAAATTTAAGGAATAGAGTAATAAAAACTAAGCGACGAGTATATGGCAAAAACTATGCGGGCAGAAGATACCTCCGAGCCTTGAGATAAACAGCGCACAACAAAAAAACAAAGCGCAATCTACTATATAATAATTCACGTCGTGTTTTTATTTATTTATATATATATTTATTTATATCTTTCCTGTCACGCTCTATGGGAATAACATGGGAGAAAATTCAGATTTCAAAAGGCGAAAAAAAAGTTGGATACCTTGGAATCTTTTTCTTCAGTATTAGATAGGGGGAAAATAGAACTAATAAGATAGGAGAAAATTCAGATTTCAAAAGGCGAAAAAAAAGTTGGATACCTTGGAATCTTTTTCTTCAGTATTAGATAGGGGAAAAATGAGGAAGCCCAAAAGACGGCGGAGGTTTTGGTGAAGTGTTAATTTCTTGCCGTCATTTATAATGACGGCAAGTTCCACTAGTAAACGAAATAATTCCCAAAAATCCACCGTAGAAGAGATCAATGCATGAGACGAATGTTAATTTGCACAGGAAGAAGTCATTGAAATAACGAGGTTTGCTGCCACATCTGCAGAACTGTTTCTAGACGGAAATTTGAGTGCTTTGCAGTAGCTAAGTTCACCACATGCACAACTAAATGAGGGGGCAAACATAAAGTAACAAAATCGAAAGACAATATAACGTATAACACATTTCCAAAGTACAATGGCGTAATCAGGATTAGAAATAAAAAACTACAAGCAAACTGAATTTTAGTCATCACTAATGGAAATGAAAGACAATTACATTAAGGCGTTCTATCAGAGTAAGAAACAAGAGACATACAGAATATATAGTACATAGAAATGTGAAAACCTTACACGATGGTGTTCCCACAGAAGATCAATAGAAAATCGGAAAAGGAAATTAAGAACAGAATAAACCGCCGGCATTAGAAGTATGAAAGTCAAAAGAAGAAAAATGGGACCAAAGGAAATACGTCCAGAGGGCCTAGCTAAGTTGTAAGTGGCCACCCGACTTCGAGGTGGATGAGGCTCTTCAAGAGTCGTGGGTCAAACAATGTGCGTTAGGTTTAAACTGAGGTAATAGCATTGTCTAGGTGCAGTGCACTTAGAAAAGAGAAAACAATAGATATAAGGGTGAAATTTCTACAGGTCCCGCTGGTAAAAATTTGTATGAATATGCAAAAGCACTAGAAATAACATTACGGGAATGTGGGCTGGTGTTTATACTATCTATGCCTTATTAAATAATCCAAATAATCGCCACCTGCCCACTACATATATACATATACACACTATTATATATAATGTACGTTTAGTTTTCGTCACGACCGCCTTGTCGAGAGACGTGTGATATCGTTATTTCGGCGTCAATGTCCTAATAACTCAATAAAAAGGGTGTTTACATCCTCTACTCCTTAGTGTGTTTCCCAATGGAGAGATAAAATCGAGGTGGCTTGGCGGGCATAAGTAGAGGCACTTAGCATCATTGCCGCTACATGTAAAATACATTTAGCTTATACGAGTTTTTCCATGCCAGTCATGGTATCTCTTTTAGAATCCATTAATCTTATCATAACGGCGACTCACGCATTGGTTTCATTTGTAGTTCTTTTCCCTATTGTGGTATAATCCGGACACCTTCGTGTCATTTCTTTAATGCATCCGCACCCTGCTGCGAGTGGCCGAAACTGCTGACTCAGGCACAGGCGATCTGTCTAATGTAGCTGGCGGTGCTGTGACTCTGCCGGTGTGGGGTTATGACTCTGGCGGTGTGGGGTTATGATTCTGATCGTGCGGTGCTGTGACTCTGCCGGAGTGGGGTTATGATTCTGGCGGTGTGGGGTTATGACTCTGGAGGTGTGGTGTTATGACGCTGGTGGTGTGGTGTTATGAATCTGGTGGTGTGGTGTTATGACTCTGGCGGTGTGGTGTTATGACTCTGGCGGTGTGGTGTTATGACTCTGGCGGTGTGGTGTTATGACTCTGGCGGTGTGGTGTTATGACTCTGGTGGTGTGGTGTTATGACTCTGGTGGTGTGGTGTTATGACTCTGGTGGTGTGGTGTTATGACTCTGGCGGTGTGGTGTTATGAATCTGGTGGTGTGGTGTTATGACTCTGGCGGTGTGGTGTTATGACTCTGGTGGTGTGGTGTTATGACTCTGGCGGTGTGGTGTTATGACTCTGGTGGTGTGGTGTTATGACTCTGGCGGTGTGGTGTTATGACTCTGGTGGTGTGGTGTTATGGCTCTGGTGGTGTGGTGTTATGACTCTGGTGGTGTGGTGTTATGACTCTGGCGGTGTGGTGTTATGACTCTAGTGGTGTGGTGTTATGACTCTGATGGTATGGTGTTATGACTCATGCGGTGCGGTACTGTAACTCTTGTGGCCTACATAATTAAGCGTCAGTTGACAAAAAATAGGTAAAAGATGCGCCGCGCTCCGAGAAAACAAACCACCGCCAAGCAAAGCAATGCCAAAACACAGTAGGTGGACAGACGGACATAGAGACAAACAGACAGCAAGATCATCACCAAACTTTTTTGTCTGTCCCTCGTGACGCCCCCAACAGTTCCACTAAATTTCATGAAGATCCATCTGCCACTTTTGGGGTTATGTTACTAACAGAAAAACAATCTCCAGCAAAATCAAGACCTCCTTGGCCAAGGTACAAATAAGGTTTCACAACAGAAGTTATCATTAACGTTGTTTATTTCCAAAATAGTATAAAAGGGAAAACTTCGGCAGCAATAATGTTAACGCTGCACGGGCTCTGTGACAGTCTCTATCATCTTTTAATTGTGGCGAATTTCTGCATTGCGCTCATAAATTCTTCCTTACATTACTGGGAAAACTTTGGGTTTTGGTCTGAGTTTCGTACATTAATGACGAAGTATAGAATTGCAGTTTACATACATCAGCACGAGTATCTGCTTGCTGAAGGTTCAACTTTGAGTGTCAGTGAGTGGCGGGTAGTGGAGGCTGCTGTGGCTTTGCTCATGATCGTGGTCATCTTCCTTACATAATGTGATCATTATTCATTATCAGAGGAAGGAACTGCGGCCGTGTGCGGTCCAGCCAAATACAGGAGGCCACAGACCTTCAGCTTCTTTTGGTTGAGTCATAATTGATTTAGTTTCAGTAGAAGCGCCCTGCAGCTGCTCCTATCAAATATTGCCCGCCTTAATTCCTCAGATGCAGACAGTAAACGACGATCCGTCCAATAGCGTCACCAGCTGTGAGGTGCGGCAGAAAATTCCCTAAGAAACTGTCCCGTACGCACTATCGTCGTTCACGACGATTTTGCGTTCAAGTAAGCTTTCCTACGCTCGCCACCACTAAAATGAACACTACCTAGGCTAACCTAACCTAGCCTAACCTAACCAACACTCACCTAACCTAACCTCCTTACCTAACCTTCTAACCTAACATGACCTCACCTAACCTAACCTAACCCAACCTAACCTTTCTAACCTTACCTAACGTTACCTAACGTTACCTAACTTTACCTGACCTAACCTAACTTACTCAGCAATACAGCAAGCAGCGCGGCACACCAACTTGCACGCAGCTCACACGCACACGATATGAGTACACAAACACGCACACAAATCGTCGCGAACGACGATTTACCCATTAAGAGCAAGTAACACGTGTAGCTTTTCGTGGAAACGAAGCACAACATTTCCGACGAGATAGTGGGAAACAAACACTGGAATTGAGCTGGCATGTTTTACCTTGCACAGCCCAAAAAATTCCCTGAACTCTCTAACCTATGCTTCCCATTTTATTCTCTACGAAATAGCCAATTAGCTACCTACGTATTGCAAAGGGTTGTTGACTAAAATTAGACATTTATTACGGATTAACGTTAATTAATATGTCTGTCATCAATGATTGCATACGGTGCAGGTAAACAGAAATTACTTATTGCCCACGCTGATGCCCTGGCTATCGCGGTTTGGCGTACTCGTAGTCAGTAGCCAGCCGTGTGGCGCTCCTATAGGCTCTGACTGGCTTGTGACCCATTGTCCCCAACTGTGGACCAGCCCAGCAGCTCGCGGTGCCCCTACCGCAGCCCAGGGTTGCAGTGCCTCTTGGGTAGCTCCGTCTTCCCAACTTTCGGACCAAATCCACTCTCAAAGCATCCTTATCATAAATGGAATCTGCTGCAAGTTGCTGCGTCATGCTCCATATATGAAAATTTCGGTCGAATTCGAAAGCGCAAAGTCACTGCACACGAGCCCTGATGTGCCCGTGGGCATTGTGTCTGCACAGTTCATTGTGCAGCAGTTCTGCACGCCACTCACTGCTGGCCGCTGTATGAGTGTGTAGCAGTTCTGCTC
>LQNS02278170.1:41604638-41617123 GCA_001587735.2 Parhyale hawaiensis
CACTATGGTATTCCCACGCAGGAAAGGGAAGAACAAAACAAGGCAACGTAAGCAGGAGTACGTTAACGTTTGTCTCCGATAACATCAGCTTTGTGTAACGGTTCGCTATATAGCTGGCAGCAACGAGAATATTCGAACACTAATCATGTGGTTTTTGTTATATGCCAGTTAGGAATATACGAATTCCCTTTGACGAAAATGGGCAGTTGTGACCACTGATTTTTTTTTTATGTAAGAAAAAAAAAAATAATCTCTCATATGCGGTTTGCGAGTCTAATGGACCGACCGAAACCTTGTGCGACCGAGTCGTAGCCTCGAATAATTATTCTGCCCTGTGTCCCGCCGTTACTGTGATGCCCACGCCGCGCGTCATCCACACCTGACCCAGCCTCAGTTTCCCACCTGCCTACACACCCGCGATCTTAGGGCCGGTCTGTACGTCAGTCTTTTGAACGCGTTCGCTCACCTATTCGAAATTATTACTGTGCCGTGGAAACGGCGAAAAATTTTATAGTTTTGTGAAGTTCACTTCACTCAAAAATTGTGGAGACATCCGTAATGTACCTGTGATAGTCTCTACGAAACTGATCTCACGGCTAGTAGTTTAAGAACTTGTTGTGGCTTACGCTCAGTTGTGTTAAACGGTGTTACAAGCTTGCCTTTGTGTTATGTTTTAGGGTGATGTGAATTCTTCATGAGTTCGTCCAAATATTCAGCTGTGATCTCTAACTTCGATGCAGAATAATAAGATGGTAAAGCTATAGTGTAGAGTGGTACATGAACGGTGTCAAGTTCTTATCTACTGTCTTTATATCTTATGTAGGTACATTATTGTAAAAATTAGTTACAAGAGGTTAGCAGCTAAGGCACAGCTTCTTGAAATACAGGCTTGGTAAACATTGGGAGAAAAACCCTCCACAGCTAATAACACCGCCTTAGACACAAACTGTTAACGGTGAAGCTTCGGAGGCCACCTTCATCCATAATCTTGTCCCATCCGCCCCAACTAACTTGACGTCTCTAAGCCACGTAGATCTGCAGCTATTAGTTGTGTTCGAATGATCGTCTAGTTGTCTGAGTTTTTTTCCCTTTTTTCTTCTTTTTTCCTCATGCAGTCATCCAAATGATACTAACATAATGGCAACAGCTCATAGAGGGTCGGGGCGTAAGTCCCGGCGCCTCTCTGGCGATGAGCCTGTTGGTCCATCTAATTTAATTAACAACATTAGAGGGCCCAGCCGTCAAAAATGACGGTAGTATTTTGTGATTATTATTTTGTTGTTCCGATTCCCAGTATTGGTTTTGCTGTGAAATAGGTCTCATCCTTGCAGGCCTGATCTTCCATTAATGAAACGCAAGTTGCATAGCTATGAGTTTTTCGAGAGAAAAATATCCCCCCTGCAAGATATGGCACGAATATCAGTTAGGAATTGATCAACGTTGAGCAGCACCAAGAAAAAATACCAAGTTCAGTGAAAAGAATGCACTGGAAATGCCCAGGGCCTACCGTATCGTGGCTACCAACAGATAGTTGAACCTCAAGCGTCGAACTTTCTCTCTAATGTACATTAAATGTATAAGGACGTCTGTTCACCGTGAATTTTCAATTGCTCTGAAAAGATTCAGCTGAAGAGAGTATAAGCGAAAGTGATTCTGCACGAAAGAAACGAAAACTCGAACCAAGATTGAGCTACTCGAACTGCTAAGTAGGAATTCAACTAAAAATATGCGGCAGAGCTCATGCCCGAAGGATAAGAAACTCCATCAAAGATACCGCTTTTCATCTACCACACTCAGAAGAAGAATCATCATCCTGTCAAAAAGAACCAAGCTAGTTTCAAAAGCGAAGCGAGATTTAGAAAATGCAGTATTTCCACTTTAGACAATATAGTTCAGAAGCTATATTGGTCGCCGTTACTCCAAGGGCGGAATTTTTATGGTATCTCCACTTGTTTATCAGTGTATGAATTTTCTCCTAGCTAAATCCTTAACAGCGTGATGGACGGAAGGACCAACATTGGAGCAATCAAGCAAGCGGACGCAGAGCAAGCCACCAACAACTGTGTATCAATATGTATCATTATAAAGTGGATTTTGGCCAATACAGCTACTAAAACTTTGTAGAAGTAACTATTTCATCTCAAAAACAAAAGAACCGATGATGAGTCTACAGATCTGCTTTATAAACGTGAATGCTCTAACTGTGATGCCTGCTACATCTGTGAAACTGGTAGAAATTTGAAAACACGTATCGGAGAACATGCACACAATGTGCGAAGGAAGCGAGGGTTGCCACTACTTTACAAACACTGCATTTCAAAGAAAGAAACTTTTAATTTTTAAGATTAATAGACACTAAGAAGTTCCTCAATAGTTGCTTCCTCTGCTCATCGACTGCTGAAACTATTTTAATTTATTGTTTCATTTTTTCCATCATCCTCATGAGTAGCATAGATACATCTCTTTGTATATAACTCCAAACCAATTTGCAAATTTCCCCTGATGGCGGTTGAAGCAAATTCATACGGTATCGGAAAGTAATACCCATTCCGTTTAAAATATGTATTTTAAGAGGTAATATTGGGCTGGAAACTAAGTCCTTGCCGTCTTATCGTCATTAAATGTTTTTAAAGGTTTAATCTTAATATAATAAAACGCTTCGTGTATTTAATTATATATATCATAGCCGCTTCTTAATGAAATAGATAAGCGAAAAAAGGCCAGGCTGCAAATTTTGTAGTTAAGTTACGTTTTCACAGAGATTGATGACCAGGTTGAAGAAGATGGCGAAAGTGGGATCATTATCCCTTTATCTGAAGGCACTTCTTGCTTGAAACACTTCTTGAAATAGAAAAAATATATAAACTTGGAGCTTTTGGAGTCTGATTTTATAACTTTTTTCTCTCAGGTCTCGACGCATAAATTCGCTAGATGATCAACGAAGCACTCGTTAAGTGATGATTTTTCACGGACAATAGACAAATATTTCTTTAAGCTTGCTGTCTCTCTTTGACTGAGCAGTTTTTGCTTCATAGGCCAAAATTTGAGCATTTCAATGAAACAGATATTTGAGTTTGAAAGACAGTATCATGGCTACGGTGTGCTCACATTGCATATAAGTTGACTGGAGTTGCATTCCGATTGACAACAGTGTTTAATCAAGATCTTAATTCTGCCTCTCACACTGGAAGACGCAAGTTTAAGAAGAAGGAAACTTTAGGATAGGGTACGTAAAAGAAGAACGAGACTACTATAGTCTCAAGAATAAAGACGTGTACCAATGGAGAGAGATGACGCGTTTATGCGACGCAGTGTCAAGAAAATCTTGAAGCGGAAAGGTTACAGAAGGGAATACGAGCTGCAGATAAGCGTGAGCGGGAAAATGAGGAAACGACAAGTCAGAGAAGAGAAGTCCTTGGATGAGAGCATGGCAAAGGATCAA
The DNA here is from genome assembly GCA_001587735.2 of Parhyale hawaiensis. Lineage (NCBI taxonomy): Eukaryota > Metazoa > Arthropoda > Malacostraca > Amphipoda > Hyalidae > Parhyale > Parhyale hawaiensis. The sequence continues at coordinate 41,608,081 of LQNS02278170.1, forward strand.
TGAAGAAAATAAAGAAGCAAGTCAGAAGAGAAGATTCCGCACCTGCCTATATTAAGCAAAACATATCAATTATTGAGCGAACTTTTTCGCGCACGGGTCCAATGGTAGGAAAATAACAATTAACTAATCAATGCCATATCTTCTGTTGCTGTTTTCAGCACCCAAGAAGATTTTCTACACCTCGTTGGTAAAAATTACTCGGTATTAACTCGAAAAATCCCTTTCAACTAGACCTTCAATTCTGCATAAATATTCCACTCAACTCCGCGCATAGCATTTGAAAGAGATCGAAAGAGGGGGAAATCAGTTACTGCCCAGTCGCGAAATAGGGTGAGTGTGGCAGGACTTCCCAGCCATGTGTTTTAATTGCTTCCTTGGTCATATTGGAGATACGAGGGTCAGCATTAACCCGCAGCAACAGACTCCATGCTACCCGCTGGGCCTTGTCTCTGCAACAGCAGTCCTAAGTCGTTCCATCTCTTGAACATAGAGTTCAGCATTGGCGACTTGATTTCGCTCAACCAATACGTAATGAATAATCTCCTCCAAGTGCCACCATAGACACAACATCGCTTTACGCGGAGAAACATCATGTTTCACTCGCGGTGTCGCTTGTTTACCGGGCCTAAGCCATTCCTTGCGCTGCTTCACAGTGCTATACATGCACAATATCTTGTTTCCAGTAATTCTGTAAAGATATCGTTGCTTGTGTCAATTAGTTGAGCGGTGACGAGCAAGCAAACCAGCGGAGATTGTGGCTAGTTTATTTTTGTTGCCATCACTTAGGGTGAGGGTCTCCAGCAAAATTTTTCAAAATTTAGCATTTTCGATTTTTTTAGTGAAATTTTATGCATGGATGAAGACGGACTGGTGGCCAAAAAATTCTTGCTTTGGGCGTTTTGGAACACCTCTAAATGGGGAAGGGGAGGCAAAGTCCACCTCCTCCGAGGGGTAAATTGAGAAAGTCTGCCGATTTGTCTGAAACATTGTAATTCAATGCAGAATCGAAAATAAAATAGATTTTCATCTAGGAAATTTTCCCAGTTTCTTCTTAGTTTTCTGTTTTGTTTTCAGTTTTTTTTCAGAAATTACATAGCTGCAGTACCTATAATCATATAATACTATTATTTCTGTTATTATCATACACAATGGAAAACATTTTGAAAAATCAGAAGAATTATATATAACAAAAGTATGAGTGAGATATGAGTGAGATATCACTGAGAAAGTACGTGAAAAAACTTTCAAGAACAAAAACACCTACTTCTAGGAGTTTCTTCTGGAACTTAAATTGGCTGATCATCGAGCAGGTGAGTATAAAATACAAAAATCATATGTGCATGACCACTTAGATTTATATCAATAATATATTTCAACAATTATACACAGCTTTTTAAGGCTATGATTGATTTCAAACTATTCTTCCCATAAAATAAACGTTTTTTGGCTCTCCTGAAGAATGACAATCTCTACATTTAGCTCACATAGAATTTTACAGTTTTACAGAATAAAAAAGACAGTTTTGGAACGGTCAAACCATTTCCCATAATAGTAGGTTTTTAGATTTTTCATTTTCTGCCTCGTTTTCTTTCAATACAGCATGTTGTATGGCAAGCTTTCATATTTTGAAAAAATTTAGTCACTGGTGAAAGTGGAGATTGAAAGAAAATTAGTCAAAAAATGGAAATTAAAAAAGCCTACAATAATTGTGGGCAAAGGTTTAACGATTACAGAACTGTCTTTGTTTTCTACAAAGCTACGAAATTCTATGTGAGCTGAGTAAACAATAGGAAAAAGAATGTTTACCCAAATATTCAACGATGAAAAGAAAACGAAGAAGAAAACGGGAAAATTTTCATGAATAAAAAGATTTTATTTTTAATTTTACATACTAGGAGCAAATTTCGTTGCAATCGGACAGTGTAGGAGCATTCCATTTTTTTCTGCCAGTTTCCTTGTCGTTTGACGAGGATTTTCGTGCAAAGAATGATTTACTCGTTTCTCATCGATTTCAACTTGACGCCTAGGACGAGGTGAGTCCTTGAGGTCAAAATTTCCATTTATGAACTTGACATAACTATATCGAGCGGTCCTTTCAGCTGTGTTACCTTCATCATACATAGCCTAAATATTGTGAGCAGCTTTTCTGGCCTTAGGATCTTGGTTGGAGGCAGAAAGAAGATGTCGAAAATGCTCTTTTCTTCACCTCGTGACAACCATTTTAGCGAGCTGAAAAAAAAGCTTAGGTATCAATACTCAAAAACAAGAAAAATAAACTGTAAATGTCTTTAAAATACAATTTTGAACAAATTCTATATTTTAAAAATACGATACATTCCAAAATGTTAAGAAACCGGCAAGAACTTAGTTTCCAGCCCACTTCTTGACCTTTGCATACCTATAATACTTCAGTCAAATTTGGCGCTCCGGGAACGCAAGCGCCCTTCCGGTTAAAACCTGCTGACCCTTCAGCTACATACCCTAGCTTAGCACGCTCCACCCGATCAATCTTTTCTTCAATGCTCACGTTTGTCTCCCTTTCCAAGGACAAAAGCACACTCCGTGAGCTGCTCAAAGTTTGACAATGAAGTCTTTGAACGCCTTCGACATCAAGAGCAGGGAATGCGAAGATTTTGAGAGCAGTACAGTACAATTTAATTGAAGAAATATCATTGTTGTTTGTTTATTTGTTTAGCTGTCGTCGCCTTGAAGTGTTCACGACTCCTCTTTCTATGCCGTTTGGATGCAAAAAAGAACTGTTTTTCTTTTTGTTCACTGAGCCTCAAGTTCGCGTTTGATGTAGTGATTGATCGTGTAGACGGCGCTTCAGGGACGTGAGACAAATGTTGCCCCAAGTATCAAAGAAAGCAACGACTTTGGAGTAGATATATGATGTACAACGCTTCGTCCGCCCAAGCTGAGTTATGTCCAAAGAAGTTTAAAAGAAGGAGGGAACGCAGTCACATCTGGTAATGGTAAAGTCAACTTAACCGTACCCCCAACTGGGAAACCCGCATGCACTGGTTTGTGCTGCAGATAATAGACCAACAGGCCCCAGAGGAGTATACGGCTGCAGTCGACCACAGATGTCTAGAGCTATGGCTCCAGTGGCGGAAGAGTCCATGCGACAATATCTACGACCCCCAACCCTCCCCATTGCTGGGAAAGGTCAGTAACCCGTAGCAGTATGCAGACCGGATGCTGACCGATCACATCAAGCGCGATAAGAAAATACCCAGCTTGGAACTGGGCACGAACCAGCGACCTTGAGAGTCGAAGTCAGACGCTTTAGTCTGCCGCTCCTGCCATGCCGGAAATTTCAGTTCAGTTCTCTGCAGCCGCTGCTACCTCTTTATATTAAAGCTCACTGGGAATACTATTCAGCTAAGCCAAACCAAACCATTGGTGTATCCGCAAGTTAAATATGACGCCGATGAACTGGTGACGAACATGTTTATTGTTTTGGTTTGTGGTACTGATTTAACTGCAAAATATGTAACGCACCAGCAGGCTTTATTACTTCCGCCAAGGTGGTAATATTTTCGTCGAATTTATCTGTTTGTCTATCTATTAGAAAGATAACTCAAAAGTTATAGACGGATCTTCACAAAATTTACAGGGATTGTTAGGCATGTTAGGAGAAAGAAATGATTAACTTTTGGTGAAGATCCGTTCATCCGTTTGCTTCCTCTTTTTTTTAAGGCAAAACTCAAAGTTACTGACGGATTTGTAAGAAATGTGAATGAGTTGTTAGGTATATTACGAAAATTAAACGATCAAATTTTTGTGACGATCTGTCAATTCGATTGTTTGTTTGTCTCTGTATTTGATTTCATGCTTGTTAGGAAATAACTTAAAAGTTATGAACGAATCTGTCTAAAATTTACGAGAATCGTTTGTATTGTTGAATGATCATCGGTTGATACGTTTGTGTGTTATACTAATGATTGTTAGCACTATTATTCCAAAAGATATGAACAAACATTCAAGAAAATTACAGAAACTGTCATTGCTGTGAAAAGGCACAAATCATTAGATTTTGGTGTTGATACAAGAGAAATCATAGGTTCAGAACCTATTTGAATATTTCGTTACCGTTGTCTTGCTTGGCGAAGGTATGCGCTCTCAGTGGGCTCTAGTTTTCATTAATTCGACCGGACTTGCAATCGACGCCAATAATTAACATAAGTTCGGGGCAGCACAATTTCTGTTCTCCAGGCAAAATCCAGAATTTTAAATGTATTAAAGTCAACCAGCCCAAAGGAAATAGTGGACATCTAAAGGAATGTACCGGAGGCTTTCACCAATAGCGTGTCACGCTACCAGCAGTGCCCACATCAGGAACAAAATTTGGCTGCATCAATGCATTAAGAAGTAAAACATATTTGACTTCTGCTCATCGTAAAGTTTCAGCTGCTTCGAAAAAATTCAGCTGATGGAGAATTACGTGGGCTAGATTGTGAACAACGGGAAAGGAAACTAAATTAATTGAAAAGCGTGCAGCAGAAGCATACTTCTGCAGGTACGTGATATTCATCCACAATACATCAAACTTGGTAGATTTGGACAATCTTGTCAAGCTCCGCTGGAAACCGATGGGTGTAAATTTAGCCAGGCTGCAAACGCTGGCAGGACCAAGGCATCCTTTACATTGAATGCACTTCTTGCTTCGTCTATTTCGAAAGCCAAACAATCAATACTACTGAAATAATCTATCTATTGTAATAATGTCCTCGTTCGCCCCTATGTTAATTCCTTCCTTAGCAATTTAGTTTGTTCCTTAGTTCCTGCGTAAGTACGACCGTTACACTTTTACTATTAAATAGAGAAAATTGAACTTACAATAAGCTCTGATTTTCGCTGAAAGGAAGTTCTACCATGGATGTGCTCTTTATGTCTTTTCTTGAACAATTTTCAATCGTTTTCGAAGCAAAGACATAAAGATCATTTCACGTGTATCATATCTGCGGTTTTCATTGTTTTATTCACGTAATATTATGTTTACTTTGCGATGCTTAAGGAAATATAGCGACATCTTGAGAGCAGAAGGGTTACACTCCTGTGACTGAAGAAATTGACTAAGTCTGTGTACTTGGTTGCAGAGCAATCGCATTAAACGATGTAGAAAAATAACGGGCTAATGATCAATATCCACGGGTCCTGTTAGAGTGAAAAAAATCGCATACGCTGAAAAAAAAACTGAAAGATGAAGGGCTAAATTATCTGTAAACTATGGGAAACAGAGCTTAGAATAGGTGTGCAAATATAAAGGAGAACAATGCCAGAAATACCATCGTATCTCTATTTCCTGATCAAGATAAAAGTGAAAATTTTCGCTGCCAGAACATTTGCGGGATTCACAATTAAATTCGAATACTGAGAGAGGTTAGATGAGGTGTGTTAAGGTAGATGGACTGCGTTACGGAGACAGAGATCGGCAGGGTTACCTGCCGACAGTAGTTTAGACGGGGTAGGTTAAGTTAGAAGCGCTGCATTAGGTCGAACTAAAATAAGTGAAAACATCAATTAACCATTTAATTTCTAGGGTCCCCACTACTACCAAGAACTGTCATAGAATCAGAGTTTTACTTGCTCTCTACAATAGAAGTTGACCAGCTATGAGTTCAAGATGTGTAGATGCAGCGGATAATCACCACATCAAAGAGTAAGATAGTGTATGGAGTTCAGTATGACTAAGAAGAGGGGCCGAGACCCAGATGGTTTCGTTGCAGCAGCATTTTTCTAGCGCTATAGTTTTTACCTCTGATGAAATGACTTACCGCTGAGGTAAAAGAAACTATGACTGAAGTAGTTTCATTGTATATCAATGATTCGGAGCTTCATTTCAGTGATGCTTGAACCCTGTTAAGAAAAAGATAATTTTTATTCATGTAAGCAAAGGGAACGTAGGATTGCGCTGCTTAACAAAACTGAAGCCGAAAACCATCTCTTTTGATCATTTACTTATGCAGTTGCTGGAGATCATCGGTCATAAGCAACATAACAACGATAGCATAATCAACTAGAGCATATCTCCGCAAAGCCAGGCAATGTTAACGAAACATTCAAACTGGTCCGGAAGCAAGGATTTACTTTTTATCAACACCAAACTTTGGTCATTTGTGCCTCTTTACAACAACAACAACAGCAACAACATTTGTAATTTTCCTAAAGATCCGTCCGTACCTTTTTGAGTTATGGTCTGACAAATATTTCGACAAACATTAGTTAAACATATAGAAACAAGTAAACCGGTCATCACAAAAAATGATTATTTATGTCTGTTAACATTTCTACCAATTCCTGCAAATGTCATTAATATCCTTTTATAACTTTTTGAGTTATATTCTGACCAACATATTGTTAAACATTAATGAGAGACACAAAGGAACTAAGCCGATCATCACCAAAATTTCGCCAGTTGTGTCCTTCAACTTTTTTCAACAATTGCTAAGATTCCATGAAGATCTGATGCCACCTTTTTCAGTTGTGATCCAGACAAACATCGCGACAAACTACAGTCAAACACACAAGCAGACGAACCGGTCATCATTAAAATTTGGTCATTTGTGTCTTTTAACATTTCTAACAATTCCTGCAAATTTCAAGAAAATCTCTTTATAACATTTTGAGTAATGTTTTTGAGGTTGAGCTATGTTCCTGAAAGCCTCAACTCCTGGAAATTTCATAAAGATTGATTCATAACGTTTTGAGTAATGCTACCAAGAAAAGAGAGTCAGACAATCAAACAGTTGGCCGGATCTTTACCAAAAGTTAACTATCTGTTCTTCCTAACATGCCTAAGAATCCTGTAAATTTCGTAAAGATCTGTCCATAATATTTTGGTGACAAAGAGACAAGAGACAAAAACACGTAACCTCCGTGGTAGAGGTAATGCAGAAGTCTCTAGAATTCTTTGTTGTTTTTAATGGCACTGTGCCCTAGTCGTGCCCTATAGTCGCATGTGAGCTCTTCGTGCCCCACTCCTATGCGAGGATAAGATAAGTGGATGCTCTAGTTTTGAATCAGTAACGTAGCAGTTGGTAGGATGTTCACCGAGTAGCATGCATTGTCCGTATGTGATAAAGGCTTGACGAAATTTTCATGTGAATGCCAGTACTGGTTCATTAATTGACGCATGCTGTGATCGATGAAGAGGGACCACACATACTTTTGGGATTAGTCGATATGACTTTTTTTGAGTTGAATGTCCTTTTGATTGTATTTACCTAATACGTAGAATCGGCTCACGTTCCTCTTCAATGGGTATCTACACTATATATGCAAGGACACGCACCGTCATCCCCCCGTTAAGAGAGACACACACTACGCGTGCAACCATTTCGCTTTGGAGACTCTAACCTTCCAAGTCTTAATTCGCTCGTAATACTGACCTTCTTATCTTCTTATCTGCTCTCTCACTTCAGGGATGAGTTGTTCTTTTCGTAGAGTAGACAACCCGCAGATGGTCGGCTTCGCGCATACGATGCAAGGTTGGCTGTGCGATCAACTCATCACAACTGACATGGATCTCCCTCTGCAGGTGTACGACCGCTGCACTGCTATTGGCACGTAACTCACTACAATACCTGACCAACAGCACCAAGCGCATGAGGGCGACCACGTCCGACTGTGACCCATATATATATATAGTCACTTACCGGTTTGTTACACAGGCCGTCCATCAACGCTCCTATGTGAGTGTTAACTGGAAAGCCTGCCCTTCTCGCTGCCGTGTCCGCTTCCATTCTGCGCTCATTGTAAAGAAAATATGAGCTCTTCGCGTCATGTAAAACAGGGACTTGAACTTGACAGGTTCCTGGAAGCTCGTCAGTGGTGAGAGCTCGGCGGCATTGTTCAGTTCCAAGAACCTGTGGAGCTTTGGAGTGCGGGGAGACAGAAGAAGCTGCAGTTTGAGGCTATTGCTTGTGTTATCTGAAGCTGTCGAGTGTGTGGGTCACGGCTTACTACGGTGTGTAGTCAAGTGCCGCAGCAACTTAATGAATAGTTCAGGTCTTGAGCTTGAGCTGCTGACGGATGCTGGCACTTGCATCGTCTCCTGAGGGAAATAATACGTCTCGAGTAGAATGATTCACCGCTGGCAGTGTTAGGTCAGTAAATGAGACATGAGTCTCACTAACTCATGACCTTCAATATCGCACAAGCAGCTGCTACACTACACATTACGACTCAATACCTTCAGTACCCCACAAGCAGCTGCTGCAATTCACTTGAATGGGTTCATTAGATTAGATTAAATTAGATAGGCGGCAGTAGAGGAACCAATAGGCCCATTCCAAAGAGACACCGAAACTTACGCCATGGCCCTCTATGAACTATTGCCATTATGTTAGTAGGATGTAGAGGACTGGAGAAAAGAGAAAAAAAGGGAAGAATCCCTGCCAAAGAGACGATCATGAATGCACGCAAGCACGATCAAGAGCCGCTGATATGTGGAGCTTGGAGATGTCAAACTGTGTAGTTGGAGCGGGAGAAAGAAGAAGACGGGTTAAGGTGGCCTCGGAAGCTTTGGCCGTTAAGAGTTTGCGACTCCTGGAGGAGGAGTTCTTAGCTGTCAAGGATGTCTCTCCCAATGTATGTCAAGATGATTTTTATTACCTTCAGTACCTCACAAACAGCTGCTGCACTTTACACAATTGGGTTCATTACCTTTAGTACCCCACAAACAGCTGCTGCACTTCACCTGACTGGGTTCATTACCTTCAATACCTCCCAAAATACACCAAAACTTGGCATCAGCCTCTTTCGTACATTCACTTCACTAATCGATGAGCAGCGAGGCTGTACATTTGGTGCGTTAGAGACCAATCATGGATTCATTGTTGGCGCAATTACGTTTTTTACGGCCTCATATTTTAATGATGGATGATCTGTGCAGCCGATCAGGGCTGTATGAATGTTTTAGCAGACTGCCCTTCTCATTACTCGTTTATTGACCAAAGTCACTTCAGGATATGTTCTCCTTGCCATGAATAAATTATGCCTAAGTATTAAGCATTATTTTTCGTTGGAGCGGAAATAA
>LQNS02278170.1:41688321-41700312 GCA_001587735.2 Parhyale hawaiensis
ACGTTATGACAAACATAGGTCAAACATACAAACGAACAAACCGATCTGCACCAAAATTTGATCAGTTATGTCCTTTAACATTACTACTAACCCTTATAAATTTCATAAATATCCATTAATTTTTTTTTGAGTTATTGTGCTAACAAGCATAAAATTAAAAACAATGACAAACGAACGAACGAACAAACGGATCATTACAAAAATTTAGTCATATACTCTTTGTTATATACCTAACAACTCATGTTAATTTCATCAAAATCCATCCACAACTTTTTTAGTTATGGCACCAAGAAAAATGAGGCAGACAAACAAACAAACAAACTAACAAACAAACAAACGGATAGACATATCTTTACCAAAAGTTAATCATCTGTTCCTCCTAGCATACCAAACAATCCTTGTAAATTTCATCGAAATCGGTTCATAACTTTTTGAGTTACCTTGGTGACAGACAAACAACCAAACAGACTAACAGACAGACAGACAAACACGACGAAAACATAACCTCCTTGGCGAAGGTAAACATAGTCTCCGTGACACAGGTACAAAGTCACGAGGTATGTGCATTGGATTGCCTATTCGGCCGCAAAAGTGTGTAGCATATCACTACAGGTACATGGTGGTGGATTAAGATTAGATTAGATTAGATAGGCGGCAGTAGACGAACCAATAGGTCCATTCCCAGAGAGACACCGAAACCTACGCCTTCACCCTCTATGAGCTATTGCCTTTGTGTTAGTAGGATATATAGGACTGGAGAAAAGAAAAAGAAGAAAAGAAAAAAAAGGGAAGAAATCCAGCCAAAGAGAAGATCATGAATGCACGCAAACACGATCAAGAGCCGTTGATATGCGGAGCGGAAAAATGTCAAGCAGTGTAGTTGGAGCGGGAGAGAGAAGAAGACGGATTATGGTGTCCTAGGAAGCTTTGGCTTTTGAGAGCTTGCAACTCCTGGAGGAGTTCTTAGCTGTGTAGGATTTCTTTCCCAATGTACTGTATGTCAAGACGATTTTTAAACACGTTGACTGACTCCGCACTAACAACGTCGGACGGGAGTCTATTCCAAATGCTTACTATGAAATACGGAAAGAACTGCTGACTTAAGGTCGTTCTTCGAGCTTTATGCTTGAGTTTTTGACATTTGTTTTGCAAGCGATCATTGAGGTCTCTTTCAGAGAGTCCCGCTTTAGGTACGTCGTTGAAGCCATTCAAGTACTTGAATGTTTCTATTAGTTGCCCCCTGAGACGTCTTTGCTCGAGAGAGAGCAGACCCAGTTCATTTAGGCGACATTCATACGACTTATTTCGCAACTGAGGTATCAATTTCGTTGCTTTGCGTTGGAGTCTTTCCATGTTATCGATATCTTTACACAGATGAGGCGACCAGAATCGGACAGTAAATTCTAAGTGTGGCCGCACTAACGCCTTGTACAAGGGAACGACGATGTCTTTGGACTTGTATTCAAAATTTCTGGTGATGAATCCCAGTACTTTGCTTGCCATCTCACACTCTTGTCAACTTGCTGACTGTGTTGTAGTTTGTTTGTAATAGTGATTCCCAAGTCACGTTGTTGGGTGGCAGCAGCCAATACCGTCCCGTTCATTTTCAATGGGGTTTAAGGGTTCAACAGCCCTATGTGCATTCCTGAGCATTTGTCGACATCAAAGCTCATCTGCCACGTTGTGCTCCATTCCATGAGGTGGTCAAGGTCTTGTTGGCGCTCTGCTCTTTTCGTGGCAGGATGACACCAACTAAATATAAATGTATTTAAATACACAAATGTATTAACTCTTAACATTAAGTTTCTTAAGAGTAGCTCTACTACCATTGTTTCAAGACAAGACGCTATGCGCAAAGGGCCCAAAATGCAATCTATTTCAAAACGTAAAAATAAATACTGCATTCAAGTGCATTTGATGCTTCTAGTATATAAATAGTTTGACAAATAACTTTTAGTATTTGATAAATCTGACTGATGCATTGAACATTCAAATATAATTAATGCACATAATCCAAATGCATTATGTACCTGACTGAATGGATGGGGACTTCAGTGCCTCCTCGCTAGCCCCTGCTGCTGCTGATGACATGGTCCTTGCCTCTCTTCATTCAAGTATACTGCAAAAACTGCTCTCAAGTGCAGAAACCAAGCTAGCCAACTGCGTATTGAATATAATACTGCTAAAACTGTCTACATCTAAATCAAACCTAGAAAAAGTAACTTGTACATCGTAAAAGACACTCGACTCCATGGTGCCTATCTCATTTATGTTGAGAGTTTCTCTTACCTGAGTCGCCAGCAATTTTCGTGATAGCCAGGATATAGAGAAACAAACACGAAAGCTCCATGCAGTAGGTGACATGCTAATCAGGAAGTTTGGTCATTGTTGGGAAGAGGTTAAATGCCAGCCATTTCGGAGGAACTGCTCTCCTGTAACTCACTTAGACCGAACTCAAAAGTCTATGGGCGCCGACGTGTAGCCTATGATGACATGTTTCGGCGACTGATGAATGTGCCGAGGTCAACTAGTGCAAGTATGATATTTGCTCAATATAGCAGGACAAGAAAATGTGCTCTCAGACTCCAGCTCAGGATAGAGAAATCTAATAACACCTTACCTAAAGCGATCCATAATGGCTCTGGCTAGAAACTACCTAACAGGTACACTGCTGGTGCAAGGGCAGACAGGGGCCAAACAATGGGCCGTAATGATAAGCCTTGTGATAAGCTGTGCCTTGTGTACTATGCCACTCTGTGTACCTAATAGATGATCATAAATTAATTTATTTATTTTAGTGATATAAAGTGGTATAGACTAGGCCGCTGAGTATTTAACTTTAATAGTTTAGTGAGTGATTTATAATGACGTTGCATTCCTTTGTCACTTATTACCTCAGCCATGGAGGTTATGTTTTGGCCGGGGTATATTTGTGTGTTATGCTGTCTATCTGCCTGTTAGTAATATTACTCATAAAGTTATTTACTGCTCATCGTGAAATTTACATCAACCGTTAGACTATCTCGAGGGAGAGATGATCAACTTCTGGTTATGATCCAGACACAATCCTGCATTCTGGACTATTCTGATTTTTATCAGCATTGCGTTGTTTGGCAGAGTCCTGAGGTTTGGCAGAGGCCTGAGGTTTGGCTGAGGCCTGAGGTTTGGCAGAGGCCTGAGGTTTGGCTGAGGCCTGAGGTTTGGCAGAGGCCTGAGGTTTGGCAGAGGCCTGAGGTTTGGCTGAGGCCTGAGGTTTGGCAGAGGCCTGAGGTTTGGCTGAGGCCTGAGGTTTGGCTGAGGCCTGAGGTTTGGCAGAGGCCTGAGGTTTGACTGAGGCCTGAGGTTTGACTGAGGCCTGAGGTTTGGCTGAGGCCTGAGGTTTGGCAGAGGCCTGAGGTTTGGCTGAGGCCTGAGGTTTGGCAGAGGCCTGAGGTTTGGCTGAGGCCTGAGGTTTGGCAGAGGCCTGAGGTTTGGCTGAGGCCTGAGGTTTGGCTGAGGCCTGAGGTTTGGCAGAGGCCTGAGGTTTGGCTGAGGCCTGAGGTTTGGCTGAGGCCTGAGGTTTGGCTGAGGCCTGAGGTTTGGCTGAGGCCTGAGGTTTGGCTGAGGCCTGAGGTTTGGCAGAGGCCTGAGGTTTGGCTGAGGCCTGAGGTTTGGCAGAGGCCTGAGGTTTGGCAGAGGCCTGAGGTTTGGCAGAGGCCTGAGGTTTCAGACTACAGTACTAATTTAACAAATATATTCAGTGACAGGAGAAATATCAAGTGAATGCAATATACAGAAGTTATCATCTTCTACCGGTGTATGATAATGCACCGTTTGTTCCTTGGTTGCCTGGTCTCCCATCTTGAAACGTTAAATGAGAGAAAACGCATGGGCTAAGCGGGAAGGGATGAGATAGAAACAAATTCGAGTTTCAAATGAACAGTAAATTAGTTCATTGATTAAAGCTCGAGATATTGTTATGTACTTGATGTCTTTGTCCCGAGCTTTGAAGATAAAAGGCTTCTCTTCTGTAAGGCGTCTGTTGCTCCCGGTGCTTTATACGTTTTATATACAAAAGCAGTATTATTTATATTTTGTTGACATTTCTAAACCCATAACCTTCTTCGGCCTCCAGTTACTTTGCTTTTATCCATTCTTCTCAGAGTTCTTTCTTCGATTAAAATACCTTCACTAGAGATGATGTTCACCCAGAGTATACTGCAGAATTGAACTTTGGATTTTCACTCCTTTACTGGGTGCAAAGAATATAGCGAAGATTAAGTTCACTAAATTTTTTCAGTTTTCTGAAGTTCGTTCATTTTTTCAGTCAATTTTGACAGCCGAGCACTCAAGTCGAAAATATTTTACAGTTTTACTAGATATTTCAAGCTATGCAAAATATGATTGGTGCAAATACCATTGATCAAACTGTCGTAGGTACACTTCTATTTTTGTTGAATGTGCAGCTTCCGCGATATCGACCAATATTACTCGTATATGCTTTATACTATTACTAGAATACAGTACCTACATACTGTTGGACTGGATCCACATATCCATTTTTTGGGGGTATATTTACTAAAAACCGTCAAATACAACTACCGATACAAGTAAAATCCAGGCTGTCTTGCATGTATGAACTAACTGAGAGAGAACGATTATTATTTTTCTTTTAGGCCAAGTTTATGTCTGATGCAGTAACTGCAGAAGATATAGCGCAAGAAAATGAGATGGAACCATATTGTTTGCGTTTAATAATAACGAAATTATAGTATATGGAGTACATAGATATAGAAGGATGTCCACTGACGGCATGGCTCATGTCATAAAAGGTATAGAAACCAGTAAATTTGTCATTCATTGTCGTAAAAGAAGCAGACATCAAATGCTGCATACGGTCAATACAGCCCAGACGGACCAGAACCTAACTCCAAGTAATTGCAGTCCGAGGAAGTTTATAGTTAGACTTTTATGGGCTTTGAATTTTTCTCGCGAGCAGCTAACGGAGGCGGCGCACAATTAAGGATAAAGTTGGCGTTTGGTGGTAACGGCGACCGAGCAAACGAAGTTCATCACGCCAGGCCGGGTCTGCTCACGCGATCAGCCCAGTCCAACTGGACTATATGGAGGGCACTGTGATGCTGGCCTCGTGGTCTCTAGGCGTGCATACGTCGTCCAAAGGCCTACGCGATGTATGAATTGAATTGTAAAACATTTTATTCTTTAACACACTGAAATGCCTAGCCGTCAAAAATGATGGCGATAATTCTGTATGAAGCCTTTTATTTTTCTTGCATGTAGTACAGGTTTTGCTGCAAAATATGCTTCATGCTGTAGGCTTGGGTTTCACTTAAATTAACGGAAGCTGTGCCATCACGAGTTTGCGAGAGCAAAATTACCCTTCCGCAACTAAAAACACGACTATTCGTACTGAAATGTTTGAAAGTCAAGTGGCACCAAGAAATCAAGGAGGTTCAATAGACAGGAAGGAGCAACTCGCCACGTCGGTGAAGCTTCAGTTTCAGGCATGGATGAAGTCTAACAGACTGGCTGCACATATGCATTGCAAAACTATAGTCTTCTTTTGTAAATGCATCACAGTGCAAAAACTACTGTACTTGCACTTAATGTAGCTGTTTCAAAGTAATCCACTCCTTCTAAGTTAACGCCCGCCACGTAACCCTGACAAACTCTGACCTCCCAACAATGTCCGTCTACTCCAACGTCTCAGCTAACGCCAGTCGTGAATCCCAATGCTCAACATGTGTCTTCACGCACGTTGTACATTCTATCGCACCTCATCTACTCTAACGAACATCATCTAACTTAACGCCTCGCATCTAATCTAATGCACTTATTCTAATCTAATGCTTCTAATCAAACCTACGACACATTCTCGAATCTAACTAAGTTAACACATCTGTGCAGCACCTAACCTCATCTCACCTAATGCTCCTCGTTTCACCGTACGATCCTCATCCAACCTAACGCTCTTTATCTAGTATATCGCTCACAGGTCACACTTTAATTTAACACAACTGTATCTGACTTAACACTCCACACCTAACCTCACGTACCACATCGAACCACGCGATCTTCATCTACCATAACACTTCTCAAATTACCTAACTCACCTAACCTATCTCTTCTATTCATATTCTTTTTTAATTGTGTCAGCTTACCTTCTATGACTGCTTTTCTCCAATCTGCATTTTCTTTAAATATTTCATGAATTCCCTCTTCTCTCCTTATCACCTTTTCTCACACGTTAGATAGCGAGACCCATTAAAGTTCCTTGGTATTCACTTGCTATTTGTTTTTTATTGTTTGAGTAAGAGTATGCGTTAAGCATGCAGTAAGCACTCACGCACACCGAACCACATCATCAATGTATGGCTTTTGTTGTTAAACGATGAACTGTCTGGCATCTATTTGGCCAAGCCAAAAATGAAATTACACCCTGGTTCCGCGAAACCAACCAAGCTGGAATACCGGAAAACTTTGGTATATCCCGGAAAAAGTTCGGCAAAAATTCCAGACTTTCAAACGATTTCCCGGAAGTGACGCTGCTTAGATACTGAAAATTGCCTAGTGCCCAGCGTCTCATCCAGGAAACGGAAGGCAACCTCTGAACGATGCGATTTTCTCTAACTTACCATTTCTCCAGTCTTCCAGCACTCGCAATTCGGGACATTGCTGGTAGGAAGGAATTTTCGCTGCCTCGAACTTAGGTTAGCATCGATGTTAATTATTAGATGATCAAACCTGTAAGTATGATGCATTTTCTACATCTAAATGCATGGCACAGGCAGGAGCAGTAACAAGGTTCATCTCAAATTCACGGACGTCGTTCTTAACACCTGGGTACTCTAGTAAAAAATAGATTACCTTGCTGCTTAAAGCAACCATAAGATATAGTTTGAGGATGATGAAATGAAACTTCAAATGAGATCAGCTAAAGGAACTTCAGCTGTGTAATAATTACCGAGCTCGACTCTTGAGAGGATGAAGTAAATGAGAGCACCAATGTCCGTAGGCTGTCTGCAGCTGTGCTGCGGCCGTCGGCCCGACCATCTCGCCATCACAATCCGCGCTGCACTCAAGGGTCAGACTCATCCGCTAATTGCATCACAGAAACATTTTAGGACCGTACCAGTAACTGCCTGCAGCGCTGATTGTACGCGCCTTGTGTGGTATTTCGCTGGCAAAACAAGAAATTCACTTTAATGGATCGTAGCAGTAGGACTGTAAAATTAGTGATTTTGCGAAATTCCTGAATTTGAGCGGTGTCGGGTAACTTCTTTTTACTCACACTAAATAACCTTTCCTCACGCAACCTAGCCTATCCTGGTCTAATGTAAAGTACCAAGTGTCAGATACAGTTGGGTTAAATTAAAGTGTGAGCTGTGAGCGATATATTAGATAAAGAGCGCTAGTATATAATCTCATGCTTCGTATCTAGCCAAACACTTCTCGTTCAAGTGCACGAAATCCATACAATTTAGGGACTTCTTGAACTTACTCGTATTACAGACATGTTCCCATATGTTAAACCAAAACTTTTTAATGTAAAGGTAAAGTCAGTACTATGACTGCACGACCCAAGCGGGAAATTTACATCACTGGTTCGTGCTGAAAATAGATGTCTGTTTTCCCCAAAGGAGTTAACTGCTGCCGTCGATCACAAATCTTTAGAGCTACTGCGACAGAGACGGAAGGCTAATGCTGCGTCCTTGCCCAACTCCCCCTCACCGACTATGCCCATTTCTGGTTAGGGGTAAGTACCTTCACAGTTGCGTCTGAATGCCGGAAATACTGGCTCAGTAATTCAAGTACAGAAAGAATCCACCTGCCAGTCTGCCAAAGAGGCTGGATCCTCCGTACAAGCGTGCGTGCTGCTGACGCTCTGTAACCTTCTGCCCCGGCGGATGTAATGGCTTCAATAATGGCACCCTTGAGCGATCAGGTGCAGCAGGCTGCGCTTACCGTTTGTACAGCTAAGGAACTGCCTAAAAGAACTGGGTCTGATCTCTCTCGAGCAAAGACGACTCAGAGGACAGCTAAATAGAAACATTCAAGTATTTGAATGGCTTCATCGACGTACCTACAACGGGATGATCGCTTGCCAAACAACGGTCAAAAACTCAAGCATAAAGCTTCGAAGAACGACCTTAAGTCAGCAGTTCTTTACGTATTTCATTGTCAGCATTTGGTATAGACTCCCTTCCGACGTTGTTAGTGCGGAGTCAGTCAACGCGTTTAAAAATCGTCTTTACATAATTGGGAGAGACATCGTCCACAGCTAAGAACTCCTCCCCAGGAGTTGCAAACTCTTAACAGCCAAAGCTTCCTTGGCCACCTTAATCCGTCTTCTTCTCTCTCCATCTCCAACTACATAGTTTGACATCTCTAAGCTCCGCATAGGCCTATCAGCGGCTCTTGATCGTGCTTTCGTGCATTCATGATCGTCTCTTTGGCTGGGATTCTTCCCACTTTTTTGCACTCTTTTCTTCTTTTTTCTCCAGTCTTCTATATCCTACTAACATAATAGCAATAGCTCATAGATGGCCTGAATGGCACTGTCCGGAAAGCAAATGCTGCAGATTTTTTTTTTATCTTTTGGGCGGCTTTCACTCCTGGTCAAGGTAATCCAAATTTGGTAGTGACTAGAAGTCATACCGTCTGTTACAGCGCATCGAGCTTATGAAAATGCGAAAAATTTTGTACCTTCAGACGACAACCTTTCGACACTTAACAAGATGCCTCCAGTGGATATCTGGTTTGTGTCGAAGGCAAATGTCTTTAATAAGAAACGTTGCAAACAGTAGCATCCTTACACAACAAACAACAGAGCTATATAAGTGGGCGTTAGGAGGCCGACTCACGCAGACACTAGGTGGGGGCACAGCCCTGCTGCGCGTCGCAGCCAACGCGTGTCGAGCTACTGATGGAGGCGGTGGGTCGGGCGGCACAGAGCGGACTGCGGCACTGACAACGGTCTCGGCTTTATGATGGTTTTGGCTGCACATATTTATTAAGTATATCAGGGTCAGATGAGGTACGTTAGGGTTAGATGTTAGGGATGGGCTAGGAACACTAGGTTAAAATATGGTAGGGTTTAAGAACTACGATAGGTTAGGAAAGCCGCGAAGGCCACCGTTTCTGTACGTATGGTGTACGGGCTCAACTCCACACCGTCCGTTCAAGATCCCGTTACGTCCGCCAACCGTTACTCGATTATCGCTGTACCTCCTGTTGTACTCATCTGAGGTCGTCACAGTAGTGTTCTTCTTACAGAAATATATTCTTTATTGAAGCGGGGAAGGTTCAGCGTATTTCTTTTACTCGCACACAAAAGACGTATATTTGTTGGAGACTTGGAGTGTTTGCTCTTCAATGCAGCTAATTATGCGGTAATTCATTTGGTTCAACCGTTCCTTGAATTCTTCTACTCTAGAACTGCCTCCTGCGGAGTAAATTTACTACAAACGGTCATCCTAAACACCGAAATCGACCGAAAGCTACCGAAATCCACCGAAATCAGCCGAAATCGAAAGAATTCGGCCGAAATCTACTGAATTCCACCTAAGACATATTTATTTTTTTCACATTCCGAAATTAAGTGCTGACCATCTTTAAAACGTTTTCACTCTGAGGGTTATTATTATCATTATTATATTCGTAGTTTATGCCTCCCTACCCACAGAGCGCACTGTGATCCAAAGACAGGAAGAAAGAAGGGACATCAAGAGTGCCAAGAGAAACGTGGTACCCATGCACGAGCCAACGCGCAGGGGAACAGCAAGTCGGGAAATGACGTTTTTTTTTTGGACCAAGCGACCGCAGCGCTCGCTGCTCGTTTTCGGACCAAGCGACCGCAGCGCTGCCTGCTCGTTTTCATGCATATTCTTTATTTAGCCTATATATGTTACCAATAAGATGCGCTCAGGAAGTACTAGTACTACGCTTTATAAGACAAGCATAGATAGAGCGCTTCAATATTGATAGTACAATAGTTTTATACACGTAATGTTATGCGTATGCTGCAGCTGCTTGGTCCGAAAAAAACGTCATTTCACGCGCGTTCTTTTTCTTGGTATGTCTGTCTGTTTCTCTCGTTATTATTACTCCCTTCGTGTATCCAATACTCATGTACACTGAATACATTGTTCCTTCTGCTAGGCATTGGAACAAACACTACAACATTTGTCCCGGCCAAACTGCATGATACACCTGAAAAAATTTAAATCTCTGCCTGGTCAAACTGCAATTAAAACCTTAGCATATCACTTTCAACTTTTAGGTGTGAGCACACCTCTTACACGCGTGATTATGTTGGGGTGGTGGTTATTATGTATTTGGATTATAGCTCAGGCTCTGCCGTTAATTGCTACCTAGCAAACAATTTTATGGTAATTCTACGTAAATATCAGGTGGACTCCAGATAACGTTGTTAGCACATTGTGTCACAACGAACCAAGGGACCGCCCAGCACAAGATGCTAAGGACGTGTCCAGCACGTTGTTAGCTCGTTTTGATACGACGTGCTAACAACGTTATCTGGAGTCCACTAATCAACTCACAGCACGTTGTGCCACAGCTCACATGCAACGTTGATTCGACGTAGTGTGTTAGCAGAGTAAGCGGTTTCCCTTTCGATTCCGAGTCGGTAGATTTCGGTGAGTTTCGGTTGATTTTGGTATATTTTTGTGGATTTCGGTGTTTAGGATGGCCCGATTTAGGTAGAGTTCGACCGATTTCGGCTGATTTAGGTAGATTTCAGTGGATTTCGGTAGATTTCGGTGTTTAGGGTGACCCACTGCGAGTCATATGGTACGTCGGCACACGTTGGACACAGCAGAGCTATTTGGTGACGGTGAGCTTGCGTTCAGAGGGAACCTCTTTTTGGGTTTCTTACCTCCAGCCTAACGCTGCCCAGCCCTTACCCATATAGTTTAACTGCTGTTCCATACTCTTATTCGATGTATTAATCTCATGTTCAATAGAGGAGACCACACTGCATCGTACTCTGCTTGTCTGGCTGAAGTCCTCAAACAGTCTGCAGGCTCTGGACATGGTTCCACGGGCACAGAGTGTGTTTGTTCAACGTGTAGTCAAAAAGACAGTGCCTGCACAATGGTTTTCTTGCAAAGTGTTTTGTGACGAATTATTTCCTCAACTAAGGAGGTTATGTTTTGTCGAGTTTGTTTGTTTGTCACCAAGATAACTCAGAAAGTTATGGACGGATTTTTCAGAAATTTACACCGATTGTTTGGCATGTTAGGATTAGCTATTGGTGAAGATCCGTTCAACCGCTAGTTTGTTTTTTAGTCTGTTTCTACGGCATCATAACTCAAACTTGCCGGAATTGCTAGAAAGGTTGGAAGACATAAATGACAAAACTTTGGTAATGGATTTATCCGTTTGTGTGTTTGACTAATGTATGTCAGCACATTATTCAAAAGTTCTGGACTGATCTGCAAGAAAATTACAGAAGCTGATTCTACTATCAAGAGGTATAACCAACAAATTTTGGTGATGATAAAATGATATTCTAGTTTTGGGAGCAATTTGAATCTTTCGCTTAGATTGTCCTGCTTGGCGGAGGTATTGACAATCACTGTGCTCTAGTTCGTGATGATATTGCATCATTAGAGAAATTTTTGTTACTAATGTGCTTATGAAACGAGGATGCAGCGCTACTGCCAATTTAAATGATCATATAGGAGATGGTTTTTGGATGAAGTGTTTAGTATTGTGATTGCATTACTGCAGCGGTCCACAGCCTTCAAGCAAACCCAAAATATGAGTGCGTCCGCTGAGGGGGACAGAAGGTGGTAAGGGGGACAGAAGGCGCTGAAGGGGACAGAAGGCGCTGAGGGGCACAGAAGGCGCTGAAGGGGACAGAAGGCGCTGAGGGGCACAGAAGGCGCTGGAGGGGACGGGGGGCGCTGACGGGGACAGAAGGCGCTAAGGGGGACAGAAGGCGCTGAGGGGCACAAAAGGCGCTGA
>LQNS02278170.1:41710805-41727361 GCA_001587735.2 Parhyale hawaiensis
GGCCTGAACATAGTGCCTTACCGCAGCGTACAGTCAGCTCTGGTTATCATCCTGCAGGCCTGAACATAGTGCCTTACCGCAGCCTACAGTCAGCTGCAGGCCTGACCAGATTTTATGCAAAGCAGCATTTGCTACACCGCAATGCGAGTTCAAAGTCTGTAGCGGCAACAGCTGGTCCGTCCACAGCGATTGGTTTTATGAACAAGTTTAAAACACACAGAACCGTTTATTTGCACACATGTAGCGCACACACGGCAGTGCTGCAGAGAAGTGTATCAACAGCAGCTACCGCTGTGCCCCAAACATTTCTCCTGCATATATATACTATGTATATTTTCTATATATAAAGGGTGCTTCATTAGGATAGACAGATGTTAGCAGTAAATAACACAGTTTTA
This sequence comes from Parhyale hawaiensis, assembly GCA_001587735.2. Taxonomy (NCBI): domain Eukaryota; kingdom Metazoa; phylum Arthropoda; class Malacostraca; order Amphipoda; family Hyalidae; genus Parhyale; species Parhyale hawaiensis. The sequence continues at coordinate 41,711,204 of LQNS02278170.1, forward strand.
TTGGTGAAAATTTATTGATTTCTCTACTGGATCATACGATGTGATTCATGGCATTTATGTGTGAAAGGTAAAATCGCCGCAATGTGCGCCAAGGCTTCGGCAGCACAACTTCACTCGATGGTCAAAATTTTTGATGATGTCTCTGCAAGTTGGTCCTCGGTCTCACAATACGCCTTATTATTTCATCCTTCGGCTGTTGAACTGTTGTTGTCTTGTACACATAGACGTTATTTTTGAGATAACTCCAGAGGAAAAATTCTAAAGGCGTCAAGTCGCATGATCGTGGAGGACAATTGACATCGCGGTCTCTATCGAGAGATGAAGCGACCTGGCAACTGCTCATTCAGTGATGTCACTGTTGACTCGGCTGTGTGGCGCTGTTCTGTTGGAACCACAAGCCTTCAACATCCGTAGCATTCAATTCAGGCTATAAACAAGTGAAAAAAATAATTAGCCCGTGTGTTCTAAGATGCAATGAAGTCTCCCAAAGCAACGGGAAGTTTACTAAATATAGAATTTTTATAAGTGTTCTTCACATATAAAGGCCAATAATTAATGGTAAGGATTTCTGATGTGTTTCTTAACTTTTGGCCAAGCCAAATTTGTTGTTTTTAAGTTGAATATTTATTTCAAATGTAAATTCCTCAAATGTAATTTATACATATATGTTCCAAGTACATACATTCTGTGAAACTTATTAAAATATACATGCAAAAAATTTCATGTTATAGATACATAAAAATTTGTGGTTGTTTCGCTCCTTAAGTTTTGACCACTATTATAGTGTACACTAGTGGACCTGTTCGTGAAAAATTCACGCAATAACCTATACGTTTGCCTAATGCCTCTAGGCCGTGCTGCGGAATCTCCTCTTCTCTTATTTGCTTTTTTATTTTCTTCTTTTCTTCATTGATTCTTTGCCGTGCTGTCATCCTTAGGTCTTCTATATAGACAGGCAGAAGTAACATCTTGAGTAAAACACTTCTACAAACTTAAACAAAATACCAGCCTATATACAATGTGTTCGCTCCGTAGCAAAGATACCGTTGATACCGTCTTTCTACCTCAAATATCTGTTTCTTTTAAGGTGCTCAAATTTTGACCTATGAAGAGCATACTACTTCGTCAGAGGAAAACAGTAAGCTAGAAGAAATAATTCTCTACTGCCCTTGAAAACTTATGTTTCGTCAGTTTCGTTGAGAATTGCATCAAAGTGGGAAGAACAGCTCATGCAACGAAATAATCTGTGGGAAGAAACTACGAATTAAGAAGCATGAGAGTGCAAACTGAAACTTCGGATATCTTCAGTGCTACGATTTCAATTTCGGCAATGTAAGAAGTGCGTTCAGACATAAGGTCGCCCTATACTTTACCGTAGATTTGATGTTTGGAGAAGGTAATACTCGTACAAATCAGACTAAGCCTGCGATGTTTTCATTGTTGGAATTTCAACTGTCCCTGCTGAAGATACGTTTGCCATCTTCTGCAACCCGGCCTATTTTGTGCCCATCACTTTCAATGGAGCTTGAGAGGACAACCAGAGCCTCTAACCTGGGCTAAATTCCGCCTATCTATTTCATTAAGAGCGTGACACCGAACATATAAATATATTTATAAACATACTACGGTCATTCTTATATTAGATAGAAGATATTAGTAGTAGTGTAAACTGTAACACTGAAGACTATGGGAAAATTCTAACACAATTGATAAAGAACAAGTTGTTGCCTTACATGACGATACCGAGTATACGTGGATATTGGCACAGTACTAAGCAGACAACGAAAGCATATTGGAAAATAGATCACTCTGGGAGCGCATACCTCCGCCACATTTCACAAAAAAACCGTTCATAAATTCTTGAGTTATGGCAGCAAGAAAAAATTACGTAGACAAACAAACAAACTAACAAACGGAAGAAGTTATTTTCACCAAAAATTAATCATCTGTTCCTCCCAACATACCTAACAATCCCTGTAAATTTCGTTGAAATCCACCCGAACCTTTTTGAGTTATATTGGTGACAGAGAGACAAACACTACGAAAGCATAACCACCTTGGCCTAGGTAAATATGAAGTAGCGTGCCATTCTTTCCAATACATATTGTGGGCATCAACTTCTTGATGAAAACGATACTGCCTCTTTGAAACGCTTAATAAGCGCAATCAGCATAGCTGGACTGTGACACAATTGTTAACTAGCATGTGTGAAAACTCATAAACAATTTTTCCAACAACTATGAGTTTTGAACGGAAAAAAAATCCTTGCTTTTATACCAGGAAGGCTTTTCCGTCTTCAGCAAATGGCCCGAGGAAACTACTTCAATTTGCAAAGTAAGATATAATGGACTGTCTAGAACTGAAAGCGTGTCATATAGTCTGCTGAATTAAGCTGTTTCTAGAGTGCTACACACATGAGCATGTAGAGAGCACCTATCACGCAGCGTGTCCTTTCTGTAGGCAGGGTGAACATGCTAGCTGCTATACCGGAACTGTACGAGAACCTGAGGCTTTGCATGCAGCGATAAGATGACGTTTCTAGATCTGTAATCCCATTTTTACCAGACTGTGCTGTTTTGTTACTAAGATTCTTTGTTCTAGTGTACTACTACGTGACAGTCTTTGTAGAGCGGCGGCAGAGCCTGGTAGAGACGCGGTCAGTGGCCAACTCTTGCCTCTCAATATATATATATATACGTTTGTCTGATGGCGATGCAACGTTTCAAGACGACAACACTTGCGTTTACAAGTAACAGCGTCCCTAGTAACCTGTTGTTCTCTGACCATGAGGGATTATTGCAGTGCTCTGAGGGACCACCACGGTCTCGAGTTGTAAACTTCATGTATTAACCCTCGCATGCGCGACCGGACATATGTTACGCCTGCTACAAAAACAAACGGCCGTGAAAAGGAACACTTGTTCCTTCAGAAAAAATAATTATTAGCTCATTGGACAGTCCTAGACTTTATGTGAACACTCGGTTTTTTAGTTTTTCACTCTACAGCAAATAGCGAAAGAGTTATGGCCATTTTCAAGAGACTGGTGTGTGAGGTCAGTACAAATATGCAAATCTGGACAGAATCTGGCGAGCGTGCCCGGCACTGTCTCAACATCGGCTGCCGGCCGCGCGAGGGCTAGGGATTTATGGCAAATATTTACGAGAGATTTGTGTATCTCCAATGGTATGATTGTCAGTACGGAGAGATGCCTGTTTGGTTGAGTCCTTACTCTCTTAGTAGCAGTAAAAGCATTAATTAAAAAATATGATAATTAAAAAATATACTCAGTGCATTAGTATCCGAGAAAAAATACAAGAATACTACTTATAATAACATCCTGAGTCGAGTAACCTGAAGAGATACTGTATTTGCCGTCTACCACGCGTAGAGTATTCTGGTCTGAGTATAAGGTCCAAATGCTTGCTACTGTAAGAGTAATAGAGGGGAGAGTCACAATCATGACGAAGCTCAGATGCATATGCCACTAACAATTACGGTCGCGACTTTTCTCAGAAAAAAAGTGCTTGCTAACAGTAACGAATTATTCACTTTTTTGCATTCATAAATTTTTTTTATATAAATCAGTTTATCTTAGATATTCCGAAGAGTAGATAAGAAAAGACAGTTAAAGTTCCTCTGTTTAAAATTTTCAATAATTCGTAACTTACATATACAGTAGTGGGCAATAGAGTCGACAATAGAGGATTGTGCTTTTTTCGGTTGGTCCGTGACCTATAGAAACGAACGGAAAAAGCATTTGAGCTGTACCACAGCTGAACTACTTAAGCTACTAAAGTAACTTAGAGCTTCCCTAGTTATTGGACGGAAACTATATTTGTAAACAAAACTGCTATAAGTTAAGACACACATTCTCTGAAGTCCGCTAGGCTCCGATACAGTTTTCACATGTCTTTAAACTATATAATTTAATTTGAAAATTCTGCAGTCCATGATTTGAAAACTAAAAAAATATACATATATCACAGAGATCAGATCTAATTAATTAAACTAAAATTATGAAAAAGAGTGATACCTCAGGTTAAAGCATAAGTTCTATGGTCTGTAGAGTATAAAGAAATTTATTTGATGCGTTCGATCAGCACACTGCGCCTCAACAGCCAACGTACGCCCTCCTGCACAACTCATGCATGGAAGTAAGACAGGAATTACGCCGCTTAGGGCCAGGAGAGAATAGCCGAACAGCTTAACTGTTCGAACGACCAATTCCACAACTAATGATAAGGTGTATCTAAAAGATGCGTTTTATCGGACTCAAATACAATGGGAATTATTATATGCTTTGTACGAGATACGACTGACGGCAGGTTTGGGGCAAATTAATGAGAGAATAATCTGTGAACTTACAATGTTAGAGACGAGTAGTCTCATGCATTACAAGAATATGTACTAACTGTTCTGTATACGAAGCATTTTCAAGCTTCTCCACACGAGAAAGAAAATGGAATGTGCAGTTTAAGAGATAAACACCTGCTGAATCGTAAGCCAAGAGCAGCGGATTAGCGTTGCCAATCATATACTTCGTTCCATGCCTATGACTTCTTATTATGCGACAGAATCGTTTTGGTGATCTGAATGAATTAAGTAACGTCACGTTCTGATACTAAGGAACTATTCCAAAGATGATTTTCAGACAAAGAAAGCGTTTTTTGACAAAATCTATTGCGCCAGACTTTCCCTAGGTATATGCTCACAGAAAAGTTAGCATACTTACGTCACTATTGCCCCAGACATTCTCTAGGTATCTGCTCACAGAAAAGTTAGCATACTTACATCACTATTGCCCCAGACATTCCCTAGGTATCTGCTCACAGAAAAGTTAGCATACTTACATCACTATTGCTCAACCTCCTCGTTACCAAGAACACCATGTATACAACGAAACGCAAATTGAGCTTCGTCTAATTTTAAGGTCGTTGAATTTAGGCCCCTGAAGCGCATTTAATTAACAAAGGACTGGCATAGTCGGGCTTAGTAAATTAAATTTGTCACTGAGACCTTTTTTGGCATTGTAAAATAGAACAAATAGACCAATTTTTCAAAAGTGTCTTATATTTATTTCCACTCATAAAACTGAAACAGTACTTTTGGTCATGATCTTTTCTGAAAATTTATCATGACACTAATTATACACACCGATTCTCATGCCATATATAGAAGCAATACTAAAACTTCCGTGGAAAATGTGGCCTAATTAAAAAGTTATTCGCATTTTTAGGGAGTGTCTTATATAGTCAGATGGGGTATGACACGACCGCGGCCATCGTAGGGTAAGAAACGACTGTGCCCAACAAAATTCATTATGTGCAGTGCAGGGTTGAAACAAACACATGAAATGACTGGAAATAAATGCTCTGACAGATTCTGCCCTCAAATTTTATCCATCGCTTTTTGAATGCCTGTAAGACGCGGTCGTTTCCTACCCCACGATCGTGTCTTACCCTATCTGACAATACTTATTTCCGCTGTATGACAGCGAGATGATGAACTCCAACACTAATAAACTATTGCATTTCATCATGTGATGATATAATTCATTTTGTAACATGATGCAAGATCCCCACAACGCGCTGTAAATGATTCAAGCTTACCACCCGAAAGATGGAAATATTTGCTCTTTAGCGCACCGCGACAAATTGCGGAGCGCATGAGCAGAAGCACAATTTTCCGAATTTTAGAGCAGAGCGCTTAGCGAAAACTTTGAATAACGAGGGTAAATTGTGCGTTTGTGATTTAATTTGCGTTCTTACTCACCTCCGAATAATAATAGTAATAACAATAATAACTAGCACACTCTGAGTGCGCATACCTCCGCTAAGCAAAGCAACGTTAGCAAAAATTTCCAATTGGTTCTGAAACTATGATTTCCTCTTCATCACCACCAGAACTGTCATGTGTGCCTCTTTAGCTTTGTTCTGACGAACATTTTGACAAACATTAATCAAACACCCATAGGGACTAACCGATGAAATACACATTAATAGGTAGCCTATACATGTAGGAACGTGGTACTCGTGCACAGCTCACAGCTTAATACTTGAGTTACATTAGGCACAAAGTTCAGGTAATATTATCATTACGAATTACAATGCATTGAGGCCCATCGTTTGACCACTATATTCACCTCCGCCAAGGAGGTTATGTTTTCTTCGTGTTTGTCTCTCTCTCTCTCTCTCTCTCTCTCTCTCTGGCTCTCTCTCTCTCTCTCTCTCTCTTGTTGTTTGTCCGTCTGTCTGTCACCAAGATAACTCAAAAAATTATGAACCGATCTGGATGAAACTTACAGGGATTATTAGGTAAGTTAAGAGAAACAGATGATTACCTTTTGGCGAAAATATGTCCATCCGTTTGTTTGTTTGTTTGTTTGTCTGTCTCATATATCTCGATGCCATAACTCGAAAAGGTATGGATGGATTTTGATAAAATTGACATGAGTTGTTAGGTATATAACAAAGAGTGAATGACCAAATTTTGGTAATTATATGTTCATTCGTTTGTCACTATTTTTAATTATATGCTTGTTGGCACAATAACTCAAAAAATAATCAATGGATCTTTATAAAATTTATAAGGGTTGTTAGTAATATCAAAAGACATGAATGATCAAATTTTGGTGCAGATCGGTTTGTTCGTTTGTATGTTTGACTCATGTTTGTCATAACATTTGTTAACAATTTAACTCAAAAAGTTATGAACGGATCTTCAAGAAAATTGAACAAGCTGTCATGAATATAAAGAGGCACAAATGATCAGATTTTGGAGTTTATACAAAGAAAATTATGGTTTCAGAGCCAATTTGAATTTTTTCTACCGTTGCCTCACTTGGCGGAGGTATGCGCTCTCAGAGTGCTCTAGTTGGTAATAGTGTGCTTTGACATAAGCAGTACATGTTGCTTTAGTTTTCTTCAGAAAGTACAGGCCGTCTCATAGCTTACTAGCATTGCTTACTGGTCGTGGTCGCCATTGATATTTGTTTTCACAGTGAGGAGAATGATGCGCTTGATTTGCATATTAGGACTCATTTGAGGGGTAGTCAAGTCTAGTTTGAGAGGCGAAAGCTGAGGGTGGCCCTCGGTTAGTGTCTAGTTTTGCGAAGAAGTGTTGGATTCAATGGCCGGCAGAGAGATTTGGAAGCTCTTTTTCTTTTAAAATTCGCCCCTCTACTATCATCTGTGTCAAGGCCGTTCGCAGGGCGTTGCGTGGCTATACTGTCCGGAGAGCACAGCACATAAACGCCATGGACATCTGAGTGGCGCGGGGCAAAGATTTCCGCAGTATTGTAACAGTAATGTAACCCCAGCAGCCGATACTTGCTGTCTCAGTAATGGAGCTGAAAATTCACCCGCTAGACATCGTGCACGTGACTCAAAGCGATGCTGTTGCGAATCAGCTACTTGCTGGCTATGTAAGTGCCTCATCCTGAGTGAAAACCTGGCAGATAGACAGATGCCCGTTTACAGTCTTTTACTAATACAGTCAAAACGGAAACCTGCCAAGGTCTGTTATAACTCGCTAAGAAATCGGTGGATATGGACCCCCACTGCTTCTTAGACGTGTGCTTCATACTGACTTTATGTCACATGTATGTCCTGAGACCGGGGACCACAGGAGCCAGTAAAGCTACAGGCGTACCACCTCCCTCCGGTCATTATGGTGAGTTTCTTGCTTGATGTGCCTGGGTCTCGGTGCAGCACCAGATGGGTCAATTGGTCTAGTGTTGGATGTAAGCTGCAGAGTTAAAACAGCACAAAGTGCGCAGCAGCTGCCGTACTTCTTCACGTGGCTTCCACTCAGATAGTAAAACTTGATTCTTCCTTTAGAGCAAAAGAGTGCCAGGCTTTGTTGAAGTGTTACGACATTCATAAGTTCTGTAGTTTGGATGGCTCTTAACGTTTATAAATATCCAAGCTTTATCAGCTTCCCCCCAAGCGAGTGGAAGCGTCAATGTGCAGGCAGCGTTATAATTAAGGAGCAGCAGTATGCAGCTGGTTGCTTAGTCGGGTGGGAATTCGTTCATCGAAGAAATTCATCAGGAGTGCAATAAGTATTTTGTGACAATGCAGCATATTTTAATACTTAATGTGTTGTTGCAAAATGCCTTGGCAATACTACTTAGTACAGAACCCGAAATTTCCCGAGAATGCCTCTGGATTACCTTGAACGTTTAACTTGTTAGAAAAACAATGTTTATTATTATATGAACATGAAACGTATTCTTTTCTTGTTTCAGCAATGCGACCTCGCCCGTAAGCAGCCCTTCCATCATCCTAAGCAGTTGCCGCTAATCTGCAAGAAATTGATTTAAAATCAAAAGTAGTCAGTTGAGGTCAAAGAAATGCCTCATCCATCACAGAAAGACTCCTTAACTCGCACTTCCAGCCATCGCTCCCTTCCACCTCACGATTCTTTCTCGCCGCTGACAGCTCCAGCGGAACCCTCCAGCTCACTTTACGACTCGCCTTGAAAGTAATTCAATGAGAGTTTCGGAGATTTAGGCCAAAGCTTTCAGATAGAGCCATACATGGTGGCTCTGAGTGTAGCGGCCGATCGTGAGGCTTTTAATCAGTCGCTACACACGCACAAGTTCAATTTCTGGCAGCCTTCCTCAGTGGGCAGGGAAGCACCCATGCAGGACTGAAGGGATATGCAGGGTAGTGACTGACTGACGTGTGGCAGTTTATAACCCAAGTATGGACAGGCTGCCTGCTTCTCCATACGCATGTCGCCGTCTTATGTTAACCAATTATAATGACGTAAGATGCAACGTCTCGTATGCTCATATGCTTTTTAACAGTACACCACAGAGAAACTGGAAAAATTTACTTATATAATGATAGCATCATGATTTTTTTAACTATGTAAGAAACAATACGATTGTTAAAGGTAGGAACACGAGGCCAGCGCTGTGGTGTGGCCTGCGTCAGTGAGATTTTTAAGTGATCCCTCGTGGTTGAGGCCTTTTTGCTTATTTAAACATATATAAGAGTGCAAATGCTTAGAAATGATGGAAGATTTTTTCGCTCTCGCATGAATACAGTTAATAGAGACATTGATTTGAATGTTCACATTTAGCAGAGGGAGCAGTTGTAATTTTGAAGAAAATAAAGGACACAACTGTTAATAAGTGTTAATTTTCTTTTGCAATGAGAAAATTAAGCAGGAACATTTTTATAACCTCGTGCACCACCAACAGCAACCAAACCCAGAAGTCCCGCGCCGCTGTGCTACAGGTTGAGGCAGGTGGCAGAATGACGTCCCAATAGACTATCTCAATGGCGAGAAATCAGCTATCATCTCACTTTAAAGAAAAAATGAATTACTTTTATGAAAGAAACTAAATTCGCTCATATCTATCTTCATGCTTCTGGTGTCAACCTATTCCACTTCACGACCTACATTCTGTATAACGCTCTATGATCGCAATAGGTTCACAGTTCACATCCAGGTATATTGTGAATCAACTAGTATATCATGTTAATGTCGAGGCTGAAAATAGGGGACATTGGGAAAATATGAAATTTTAGATATAATAAAGAAGAAAAGAGAAGTAGAAAAAGCAGAAGCATACATACAGTTATAAAAGATTTTTAGGGGTACCAGGCGTAGATAAGGTGGGGAACCATTGTTGTAAAGCAAATGAATAAAAGGAAATCGTGAAGATGATGCTAATATTCGGCATTATAAATGAAGTTATAATTCATGTAATAACTAAATTAAAAAAAAATGGAATAAACGAAATACGTAGCATGCCGACTTGAAAAAAGAATGGTAACAGCACACAAGAAAAAGAGGAAGCTGGAAAACGATAATTAGTAACAGTAGCAGAATGGAAGAAGAAAAAAGGTGGAACCTTCAATAAGATTCAGAGAACCTTTGGAGTTAACTGAAACGGAAAGAGTTATGTCAATAGGATACGCTGTAAGCTGTTTGGTTCTAATATTGATGAGGAATCATGAAATTTATTCCGGGCTGAAAAACACATAGCTGATCCATTCTTTTTCTTCTACTAGGGTCTTCAATAATAATGGAATATGGGAAATTGAAAACACTATAAGAAAGTGCTTATATGATAAATAACTGGGGTGGTTAGTGTATCGCTTGGGAAATTGGCCAGTAACGAATGGTAAAGCGCCAAATTTATCGATGCATTGAGAGAAAGTGTAGCAGCTTCCGAATGGTACTCGTTGGTACTCGTCCCCGCATGCCAGCTAGCTACATTGTTAGTCAAACAATATGATAGCGTCTGACAACTGCGCTTAATACTTAGTCAGTTTGGCAGCTTTGCGTCTTACAGCTGCTATATCTGACAGCCTATTATCTTACAGCTGCTGTGTGACAGCGTATTGTCTTACAGCTGCTGTGTGACAGCGTATTGTCTTACAGCTGCTGTCTCTCAACAACAGCCCATGAGGCTGCAGCAGCTCAGGTCGTGAGAGGTGTGGTCTCCTCATCCTCCTGAAGAGCCACCACGCACCAGACGCCGAGCTTCAGCCGCACCCGCGCTGCTCCGTCATTAGTCTGCTTACAGCATTTTGATCAATTGCGTTTATTTAACCCATGATTGATGGCGCAATTTTGATATATGAAGTTGCTGTTTAGGGCACAATCACCTAGAGATTTCAACCAGAAACTTGCATGATTTACTGCAGCCACGACACGAAGCCTCAAACTGATCCTCTGCTGGCAGGATCCGGTTAGGTGAAGTCGGTAGCTCCGTTGCTTTTGTTTCTGCTAACACTGCTGCCCTAACCCTGCCATTTCTTACTAGATGTCATGTAGTCGGCAGCACAATACTATGGACGTGTTCCATTGGGTCGTCAAAGTTGATCTAAGACAAAATTCACTCAACTTGACTTCGCCGGAACGAGAGACAGGAACTTTGACTTCATCACTTTGAAGCGTGGGGCAGGTTTCTAAAGTTTTGGAGAAGTCAGGTCTCAAACGCTTAATTTCTCTGCCCAGTCGAACGAGCTCTACACCTGTGCTAAATTTTAAATCTCGATTGTTGAATTTCAGCATGTATTCATATTCTCTGCAGCAACACACTGAACAATTTCTCTCTTGCTGTAAATCACAGCAGCAAATGCGGGTCACATCTCCTCTCAAACACCAAGTCGTTCCCTATTGCTAAGAGACCCCATGTAGAAGTGCATTATCGGCTCAGTGGCGGTACAGTGCTGGAAGGTTGTATGGGTGACTGTTGGACCTGTGGACCAAAGTTCTTTTCTCTTACGCCAAGATACGGTGATATAATATTGGTTCGGTTACCCAGAGCACTTATTTTCGAATTAAGAGTACATCAAATGGCTAAAGTAAAAGCAACATATATAGGTATGCTGCAGCGAGGAATTCTGTGCAACTATCAGAAATACAATTAAATTCTTAATACGACAAGGCCAAAATTTTTTGTACGCAACTAACTTAAAGCACGTTTGAATCGAAATTGTCCTCCATTCTTTCTGAACAAGACTTCTTTGTTTCTATCGCAATATTTTCATCAATTTCAATATTCTCTACACAAGTCTCGCAGGAGTTAAGGTCAGGGCCTTACAATGGCCACTCCAATTTATTGAAATCGTTGTCCTCCAACCAGTGTACTTAGTATCGCCGTCCTCCTAAAAGTACTAACCTTGGCCTAGCGAAAGTTCTCTTGCTCATTCCCTTCAATTATTAGAGAAGCTGCAAGATTCATAATACAGCATTACTTTTTCATAGTTTCATTTTTTGACAGGTCTTCGTGATTCTGATCAAGGTTCCAGCAGCACGCTTCACCGTTGGTATGGTATTCTTGAACAGAAAAGTCTCACCAGATTTCTTCCGCACATGAGAATCATTAATGTGGCCGAAAAGCTAAATTTTTGTCTGGTCAAGGCACTGTCTTTGTGCATGTGACGTTCAGCATATGCAATTTTAGCCTCAATATGGGCAGGCTTCAGTAATGGAGTCATCTTTCAAGTTCAGCTCTCCTCAGAATTCTACCAACCGTCTGGGGGGATATTTTGGGCCCAGTGTTGCAGTGAGTGTCAGCGATGTCTTTGGTAGCGGCCCTGGGGTTGCTGATGGCGAGTCTGACGATTTTTTGCTCTGCTCTCCCCGGCAACACACGTTTTCTCCTAAGTCCTACTTCATTCCTGACACGACCTTCTGCCGGGTACTTTTCTGTAATGGCTCTAAGCCTCAAAAAGTTGATTTTGGCAGTTGTAACTACTTTGAGATCTTGCCACAATCTCCCTCGCTAAATGAGAAGCTACAGCACATTTCCGAAGGTCGATGCTGTTCTCCGTTGTCTTTATCATCAGTCTTTGCAGCAGTAACAAACTCCGAAAATAGAGAACAATCAGAACGTATAAACTTTGTGGTTTCATTATAATTTGAAACGATATAATTTAACATGCGGCTAAATACAATTTCAGTGAAGCGAAATATACCCAATTTTCATTTTATATGATAAAATAAAATGCACCATGCCAATCATTTTTGCAATGTATTGTCATTTGTATCCTGTCTAATACATAAATTTTTGTATTGTTCCCATCGAAATGCATATACAACTAGAACACCTCGTGGGCCGGGTAAGACCTTCACCCGCGGTTGGGACAAATTCAACACTATCATATTTGATGGCCAGCTAACTCTAGTTTTTTGGCCTTTTTCCCATCTAGGCCAACCCACCTGACTCCCTTTAAAAAATATGAACATTACTCAACTCCTTCTCCCTCTTTTTGGGTGGACAGACAAACAAATATATATATCATATAATTAAATCTTCAACGAAAACATTATCACCGCTCATCGCTTTGCTCGGGGGTGATAAATATACACTTGGTTTCATGCTTTATCAATTTCATGTGAATTTAATTTGAACATATTTGTTTTGGAGATACGTTTGCAAGATCATCTGTGCAAGGTAGAAAGTATATGTGCAGAGTAAAAAATACGGGTCAGATGAAATCTTTGCCAAGGCGGAGAGAATGTCTGTCGCATTTAGGAGATCACTTTGTTGCCATCGTTATGGGGTCTTCTCTAAATGTGACAGAGTCATCGTGCTCAAATGATGGAGTTCAGCCGCCTGTTGTACTGCAAATAGAAGTTGACTCTAGAGATGATCACAGAAGCATCTAAGACTTACTTCACTACCGTCGTACACAGCGTGGACTTTGGACAGTAGCCCAGCCCTACTTGAAGCACATGAGAGCAGACAACTCCGTTCCTCATACGTAAGCTTCTCATCGCAGAGAACACCGAGTCTCTCAAGAAAGCTTGAGCTATGCAGCAAAGTGTGGTCTGTTTCTCTCATTCAGAGATGGACTATGAATCACAGACCTTGGATTGGACTGTCCGAAACTACAGCAGGAGCATTGATTTTGCCACTTTGAAGCGTGCTGCGAGTGTTACAAACACGATTACGTTGAACAAGATGAAAAGTTCATTTTGCTGAACATCGCTGAATATCTACAAGTTTCAAAGGTAGCCAATAAAGGATCAACTATAGTACCCGCACTGTAAAAAATGATAGCGAGGAATTATAGAAGTCAAGGATACGCTCACTAGTGCTGCCACAGCGCACTATGATTGTCATAAAATATAAGTGCTCTCTTTTTCGATTCATCTAATCAGCACAACCGTCCCCACCTTAGGTGGCACGTGGAAAAATATTTCATTATCAGAACATTATAAAATATAATTAAATTCTCCGTGGCGTATCCTAGATACCAAAAGATTAGCCTTCAGCACATCTAAGTTTTTCTCTTGACGAGACAACTTCTCCGTCAAAGAAAGACAGCAAGCCAGATGACATAATTGTGTCTAGTGCCCCGTGAAAAATCATGGCTTTGTGTTGGCTTCGTTGATCACCTATTGGCTACAGAACTTATACGTCGTGAACTAAGAGCAAACAGCTGAGAAAACCTGCAAATGTCTTTATTGTTTTAATTTGAAAAATGTTTCAAGCAAGACGGGCATTCAGATAAAGTGATACACATCCCACTTTCGCCATCTTTTGCAACCTGGTCGTTGATCTCTATGGAAACGCAACTTAATAAAAATCTGGGACCTGGCCTACTTTTCATCCATCGATTTCACGAAGAGCCTGACACGAAACAAACAAATAGATACATAAATATACGAGAATCATTCCTAGCATGGATGCTTGAAACTTAATTCAAGGGACCGAAGCCAGCAGACCTGCCTGAAGCTTCGGACGAGTCAAGCTTTGAAGGCTTAATCTAGGCTTCTAATCGAACGTGCCCATCTACCTTCTACTTTGAGCTAATCAGAGACAAGTGTCTGTTCAAAGACTGGGCAACAGTTTCTCGCTCACCAGGGGTCTCAATCACCGGTAACAAAGTGGAACCGTCGGAATAATTGATCACAGTCTTCTCTAGGGAAAAGAACATGTCGCTAGTACGAGGTCCAAAACACTACACTGAAGAACATTGAAAACAACCATGATGGATGAGCTCAAGAGACCGTCCATGGCGCATGCACTCAGGAATAAAATTTCGAGTGATTGATACCACTCTGCTATACCCACACCAAACGGGTCTGATTTGTGCAATGTGCCCACGCTGTTTACGCTACTGAATGCTGGCTAAAATTCAACTGAACCAGGGATCTAGTGCCAACTGCAAGTCGTTCATGTCCCTGCAAGTGGTACCCGCGCAATGTAATTATTTTCACTTCTTTACCTAAAGCGTCAGATTAGCGCTAAATGGAATGTAAGCTAAATGCAGATGAGCAATTCTTAGCATTGCATATAACATATTACATGAATGGTTTCTCAGTTCAAAAAAATAACTTTTTGAGCCACAGAAGTACTTCATATATGAGCGAAACTTGCTCTCAGCGAATAAAGCAGAAAATTGGTCTTATGTGATGCACTTGGAAGGTGTTTGGTTCGGTAGAGTTGATACGTCGCTGCTTTCGTTGCTATGACCTCCAACTCTTAGAATACTGCTCCTTAGTCTGGGGTTCTGCTGCTGATTATCATCTGAGTTTGCTTAATGAAGTGGTCCGTCGATGCGCGTTTATGCTGGTTGGTGTTGAGCATTGTGACCTGGCGCATCATCACAGAGTTGGTGGGGCTTGCTTTCTCTAAAAAATGTATAGTACCAAAGTCATCCGAAGGCGGTTTTTTTCTACAGTAGGTTCATGCATGATGTGTCCATAGACTTACTGAAATATTCATAGAGCTGTTTGTCATTGTCGTTAGGTAACGCGAAGTTAGCCTTTACATCCTCATTAACAGTTCTGTAACTCCATTAAGTTCACAAAGAATACTACAGAACCCCCTAAAGTTACTGAAAATTTCAGGCAAAGAAATCTACGCGAATCTGTTACTGATATTTATGCATAACGCTGTTGCCGTTACGCTCCCAGTGCACTCACTGATGACAACAGTTATAGCCCACAGAATCCGTATCCGACAACAGCTATCTCGGCGGACTATGCCCTTAATGAGTTTGTCCTGGTAACCGTACGACGTCATACCAGCTAGTATTCTCGTTCATTTGTTTCATCTTGTGTAGATATTGGAATAATCTTGATGCCTCTGCCTTTGTTGGTGCTGGCATTGGCAGCCTTAAACACTTTGTAAACAGAGTGTTTCCGTGATCTTTAATGCTCTCTCTTTCTTCTCTTGCTGGGCTGGTTGCGTGGGGGTTGACAACCTTATGGAGATTTCCTCCATTCTCACGTTGCCAGTCTGGTGTATTTTAATAATAACTAGAGGGCACTCTGAGAGCGCATACCTACGTAAAGCAAGGCAACTGTAACCTAAAATTTAAATTAATTCTGAAATCATGATTTCCTTCGTATCAACTCCGTGATACGAGCGCGTGGCCTGCGCGTTACCAGGCCGCCCCCATTGTCCGGCCACCGGACGCTGCTTTGTTTATATGAGCTGGCTTTGGGTTTGGGGCTCTGGGTAGCCCCTGATTTGGAGGAAATGCCACTCTAAAGGCGGATGAGACCTTTTTGGTCCAACGGCATCCATGAGAGGAGATGAACAGGCTGGTGCCATAGCTTAGTACTCAGTCTTCCGCAGTCTGCTCCTCTCTTCCTTCCCTCGGGTAGTACCACCTGATGCTCTTTTCCTTTCCTTTCTCTTCTTCCTCTTTTCGGCCAAAGCCCGTACTGGTG
>LQNS02278170.1:41729669-41743921 GCA_001587735.2 Parhyale hawaiensis
CTAAATGCGGGCAAGACTAAGACCATGCTCGTGTCCAAGTCGCGTACAGTGGGACCTCCTTTTCCTGCACTCATGCTGGATGGTGTATCACTTCCTGTGGTTGATGACTTGGTAATCTTGGATGTCAATTTTGCTCCAAAGTTGACGTTTGCGCCTCACATTCGTTCGGTTGCCTCACGTGCATCGCAGAAAATTGGTCTTATGAGGCGTGCTTGGAGGATGTTTGGCTCTGTAGAATTGACACGTCGCTGCTTTAATTGCTTTGTCCTCCCTCTTCTGGAGTACTTCTCTGTAGTCTGGGGTTCTACTGCTGATTGCCGTCTGTGTTTGCTTGACAAAGTGGTTCGTTGATGTGCGTTCATGCTGGGTGGTGTTGTGCCTTGTGATCTGGCGCATCGTCGCAGAGTTGGTGGGATCTGTTTTTTGTATATAATCTATAACTGCCCCAGTCATCCAATATCTGAGTTTCTTCCGGATCCATTGGTTCGGGTGAGGTATACTCGGCGTATTGGTGCTCTTCATGAGTTTGCCTTGGAACCGTTACGATGCCGTACGGGCCAGTATTCCCGTTCATTTTTTCCATCGTGTGAGGATGTTTGGAATTGTCTTGATGGCTCTGTCTTTGCTGGTGCGGGTATTGGCAGCTTTAAACGATCTGTACGCAGAGCTATTCTGTGATCTCGAATCTTCTTTTTTTTATTCTTTTTTTTTTATTCACCCGCTGAGCTGGTTGCGTGGGGGTTTGTTAACCTCATGGAGTTTCTCCGTTTCTTCGTCGCCAGTCTGGTGTGATTTAATGATAATAATAATAATAATATTAATAACACCAAAATTTAATAATTATAGCCTTCTGATAGTGTTAACAATTTCTATAATTTTCTTGAGGATCCGTTCAAAACTTTTGAGTAACGCCGTTATCAAATATTATGACAATCATAAATCAAACACACAAACGGACCAACCGTTCATCACCAAAATTTAATCATTTATGTACACATTTTTATATTATTAATAACTCCTGTGAAATTCATAAATATCCATCCGTAGCTTCTTGAGTTATTGTGCTTACAAGCATAAAGTCAAACACAGCTATAAACGAATGAACAATCATCCCTAAAATTGGGTCATTAACTCCTCGTAATATACCTAACAACACATGCAAATTTCATGAAAATCCGTTCATAACTTTTTAGTTAGAGCCTTAGGAACAAATAGGCAGACAAATAAACAGATTTTCACCAAAAGTTAATCCTCTTTTATTGTTAATTGCCTAAAAATCCCTGTAAATTTCCTAAAGATCCTTATATAGCATTTTAATTAATCTTGACGACGGACAAAGAGAAAGACAGACAAACATGAAAAAAACATCACCTCATTGGCGAAGGTAATAACAATAAATACTAATAGCTAGCGGGACCTTTGGAAATTCCACGGTTGATTTTCGTAGTTTTTTTTTTGTCGCTATGCAAACAATGACTGTGCCAGAGAGTTGTTTGGCGACGTTGATCACATGAAATTGAAAGCGTTTGCACAGAAGCACATTAGTACCGTCTTCTTTAAATAGACCTGTACGCATAACCATCAAACGCTAACACAAAAATATATAATGATCCTTCCCACCTCGCTATAAAAAAATTTACAGCATATAAAAAGGAGAAACTCGGAACCACAAGCCAACAGAGCTCTCACCTACCTAACGTGAAAAATCTAATAATCAGGATGAAGTAACCGCCTGCTACTCAATTATTATTGCATCGTTGACGGCAAGTCAAGCAGTAAATTGACTTGAGAAAAGTAGGAACACTGCTTCAAGAGTAAAAATCCCAGATACGTAAAGTTGTCAGACAATATTTTCTCGAGTAGCTAATTATAAAATAAATTAATGATCTGAATCCTAATTAGTAGCGAATAATAGTAACTTCATATGCTAAGCCATTAGCTGCACGATAAACACTCAAGATATTTTTGTTAAAAGTTTGTGAGCACCCTTAATGTACTTAAAATTAGCTCTAAACGTTCCCAAGGAGTACGGAAATAAAAAGAGTTCTCTTATGGCAAACACTTTGCATATGATGCGCTTACATACCGCAGATAGTTCCATTACTATACACATTTCGCTTAGTTGCCTGAAGAATTGAATGATACAGATTGGTTTATAGATACGTACAAAAACTAATTCTTCTTGGAGTTATTTGATAATCATTCCATGCTGGCAACCAACACTGTACTTTCGTCGTCAAGACGGTATAGCGAATAACAGAGTTCCTAAAATAATAATACAAAACCCGGTTTTATGCCATTTGCATTTTCAACAACTTAACCGTCTCATAATTTGGCGAAATGAACGCTTGATAGCAGAAGTATTTTAGTTCACTTCCTGATCAGCAGAATCGTAGTTACCGAAGGGTGATCAGACCTTAAAAAATTGCATACCTAAAAGCTTATAGCTTTTCATTTCTACCATCATGACTTTCAGAAGCTCGGTCATGATATGATAGTATCTCGGTAGAGGCCCAGTAGTCAAAAATGACTCCAGTAACTATGCGCTTTATTGTTCCAGTTCTCTGTATAGTTTTTTCTGTAAAATAGGTCTCATCACTGCAGACCTGATCATCCATTAGTTAAACGTAAGTTGCATAGCCATGAATTTAGTGAGAGTAAAATATCCCCTGCAAACGAAGCGCGAATATCGGCTTGGAATTGGTCAAATGTTCACCAGCACCAAGAAAATATAGTTCAGTCAAAAGAATTAATCGGAAAGGCTTATGGCTTCCGTATCCTGGACACCAAGCGCTTGTTGAAACGCAAGCGTCGAAATTTGGCTGCAATGTAAATTGAATATAAAAAGGCATCTGCTCGGCGTAAAGTTGCAACTGCTACGAAAAGATTCAGCTGAAGAAAGTATAAGCGAAATGGATTATGCACAAAAAGGTACAAAGACTCCAGCCAAGACTCAGCATCTCAAATTGCTAAGAACTTAAACTCAAAATATGCGATATAGCTTATGCCAGACAGGATCAAAAACTTTATCAAAGATATTGCCTTTCATCTACCAAACTAAGAAGAAACATTATCATCGTCATATCGAAAAGTTCAGAGGTAGTTTATTCTAATAATGTGAGCCTAGTCAGTGCTGCTTACTTGATGGACGGGACGTCTAAAGGGTTTTTGCAGATTAGAAAAGATAACAATGGAAAATTGTGAACACGATCCATTCAGTAATAGAAATTTATTTCCATGCAAACAGTACTGATACTTGAGTTTCGAAAATGAGCATGCGCCCCTTGGGAGAAATTGGCTCGCATCTGAACTACGGAGATGAGCGACTGAAGTCACAGTTTCTTATCCAAGCTAATAGGTACTGAAAGCGTAACGTGCAGACACACGGACGAACGGATGGACGGAAGGACGGATGGAGCCTCAAGCAGAATTATAATATAGATTACGGATACACTTGCCATAGGAATATTCTGTACCGCGCGCCACAAAACATGATGCACTACGGGAGCGAGGCAGGGCAGTATGGTTGCCTCCCACGCTTCAAGGCCCCTGCCCAGTGAACAGCCACTACATCGACCATGCACCCACCAGTCCTGAAAATGCCGGTATTGCGAACATGTTACAAAAAATAAAATCCATACTAGTAGCGCTGATTTAAACTCAATTGATTTTTTCCTTGTAAGCTATCGCAATAATAACTGTCAACCAGGGTAATTAACAAAAACCACGCACTTGCAAAGATTTTCCAATGCTTTGAAAACGTGCGTGTACATATAGAGCTATTCACTTATGGGAGGCAACGTGCTGGCATATAATAATCTACATATAATAGCAACAAACGCTTGCTTATAATAAAGTTGGATCTTTGCATACTTGGCTGCCAGGTGAGGAAGTGCAAACCTCTCACAACTCACCATGTGTCCACATCAACATGCTATTGAAGCCTCGCGAGCAGGAAGGCTGGTCAATATAAGTAGACTTATTATTGGCCGGTATCAATTCTGAAAGGAAAATGTGCATTGCAGCCTCTACTGAATACGATTAAACTTATTTATGCCACTGCTCTCTAGAGATCTAACATGGCACTCAAATAGATACTCGTAGAAATAATAATAACAGTAAGTTATTTCATTCAGGTATTATCTACTTGAAATAACTGGCCATCACGAGCACTGAAGTATGTACATATACTGGCCAGATTCTTCCTTTGTAAAAAACTTCTGCGTTGCAATTCGATAATGTGCAGATGTGCTGCTGGTGTGTTCACTGTTCCATCGTCTCAAATTCAAACAGCAGCATGTCCTTTGACTTCGTCTTTTGAGATGCGGCCATACTTCTGCTGTGATCATTGGCTTCTCATCAAAGTGTGTTTTGCTAAAATTGTATGTGAATTATTAATGGAATAAAAACGGATAATATTAAAATATCTTTTAAGAGCTCTTAGAGTGTAGCAACAGTAAGTTAACATTTAATTTTAGGGGAATATAGACGGGATTCCAAGATGGATAAAGAAACAGAAGCCCAAAGCAAAACATAGAACTGCATGTTTAGTAACATAGTTTGCCACAGTGCTCAGAAAATCATTCATCATTTGCTTCTTCGTCCTGTAACCGAATTCTGAGTCTTTTTTCTAGCTCAATATTTGAACCAGCTACTTTTTGTGTCAAAAATCGATAATTCTAGCAGACCCTCACTGACACTCCAGCTTGTCTTGTCGCCTAGAGTCTCTAGCGAAGCTGTGTTACCATCGTCTATAGTACCTCTGCCAAAGCTAAGCTTGCTAAAACAGATTATGTGGGGTTTTTCTAGAGGAAATAGAAAGCCCTCGAAGCATCACCGCGCGAAGCTTATGCAAAACATTAACCAGCAAAGTATCAATTACTCATTTCGAATCTCAGATAAATACCGAGTAGACATATACGCCCGCGATAAAAGGAAACCAAGTTTGAGGCAATCTGGCATCTGGTTAGTTTATCAACAGCATTGGAGAGATATCGACGTCAATAAATCATATTATAATTACATAATGAGACCTATTTGTTATGTATCTTCTATTTTTCAGCATTGGGATGCTCTCGCCAGCTACGGCAGAACTCTCACGCTGGAGCACGTTGCTGTACCGGTCCATGCTGGTGTACACGCAGTCAATACAGCCGGTCCATAATTTCCTCTCTATCTGTCAACACTGGAGCAATTCTTGTTGCTCGTTCAGGAGTGCGTGATATTTACAACTGCGATGTTTCATAACTTGTTTATTTCTGGATCTCATTTTGGTTCTATTTCTGTCCTAATTGCAGGCTTGTCAGTCGTATTTTGCGTGACTTAGAAAGTGTTTTATTGTCGTAGGTGGCACCGATATTCATATTGTAAGCAATATTACTTAGAATCGTACGATGCAACGAACACCTGTGCACACGTCAGCGGGATACGCCAAACAAATCCGTGAACGTGCTCTGTTAGTTAACCATATTTAGAGCTTTCAATTTACATTGTTACCATCACGCAAATGTGTTTAGGACGGGCTGCAGTCAAGTTTATGCTTGGTGTTGACTCTGACGGCTTGTGGTCAAGTGTCGTTCATCAGTAAGTGTAAATAATTTCATTTTTTAAGGGCGGTAGCGTCTGAGCCTACAGTATAGTGTGCTTCACGCAGGGGTCCACTGCGTCAGCTAGGGCACCTTATCAAGTCCTCACAGCTGGTTAGTATTATTATTATGTACTAGCGGGACCCGTGGAAATTTTACTGGCAATTTTACTTACTTTTGTTTGACGTAAGATGGTAATGTAGCCTACCCCGTCTATTCTAAAGTACGCCTGACAGACCCCGTCCACCTTTAATACACCTCGCCTAGCATGTCTTAGTATTCAGATTTCACCTGTGAATCTCGCATACAACGGTAATTCTTACATTGTTCTCCTATATTTAAGCATGCCTTTTCTGAACACTGCTTTCCACAGTTTACAGATGATTTAGCCTTTCATAATCTTACGCATTTCAATTTTTTGTCAACGTGACCGATTTTGTCACACTACTATGACTAATATGGAACCCGTGAATATTGCTCCATAGCCCATCATTTTTCTATTTTGTTTGATGCGATAGCTGTACAACAAAGTACAACAGATTCGGCCAAATTTTTCATTGAGAGCAGCCTAACCTTATGTTCTCAAGATGTCATTGTATTTCCTTAGACATCGAACATTCACTTGAAAAAATACTGTTCTCTTGCACCGTTTCCTAGCTGCGTATCTCTGGCCCCATCAGGAATGTTGTGTATACTACAAGCAAAGCGAACATAATATGTTGTCAAAAAAAAAAAAAAAAAAATGAAAAGCGGTAGACATGATATGGGTGAAATGATCTTCATGACTTTACTTTGAAAGTGGCTGAAATTTTTTCAAGAAGCGAAAAGAAGAGATATAATTGAACTTTGTAATAGCGAAAATAGAGCTTCTTGCAAGTTGAATTTCCCCCTATCTTATGCTGAAAAGCGTAACGTGCAGATACAAGGATGGACGGGCTGATGGTGCCTCAAGCAGAATTATATTATACAGTAGCGGAACCTGTGGAAATTCTACGGTTGTTTTCACCTACCTCAGTTAGACCAAAGGCTGCGCCTCTAACTTGCCACACCCCTTCTAACTATAATGTCCGCCACTTAACCCTGTCTACCGTTACACAGTCCGTCTACCTTACACCTCGTCTAACCTCTCTTACTATTCTGATTTCAGCTGTGAACTCGCTTTTCTTCTGCAAGCAAAACGTTTGCACTTCCATCTTGATAAAGACAATTGCACGCCTTTGCTGAGCTCTGTTTCCCACACTTTACCTATAATTTAGTCATCCAAAATATTACGTGTTAAATTTTTGTCGGCGTATTGCGATTTTTTCGCACTATTACGGGACCTGTTGATATTGATAAATAGCTCATCTTTTGCTTGCTTCTCGTTTTTGATCCCACAGATAGACAACAATAGACTCGCCCAATTACATCAGTAAAAGCAGCCTAATCCTCTGTGCTCTGCCTCTAACTGTATTTTCTAAGACATCGCACAGTCGCTTTAAACAATATTTTAGAACTGGTATGTCCAACACTACCCTCACTGTTCTCCTTACTGTTCTACGCATCTAACCCCTTCGAGAATGTCATCCGCCACCAAGTGAAAATAATATGGCGTGAAAAAATGAAAAGCGGTAAATATGATACGGGTGAACTGATCTTCACGTCTTTGTTTCGAAACTGACTGAAAATATTTTCAAGAAGTAAAAAGAAGAAAGCTGTGATTGAACTTCCTTCCAGCGAATGTCAGAGCTGCTTGCAAGTTGAAATTTTACCTATCTAATGCTGAAAAGCGTAAAGTGCTGACACATGGACAGACGGATGCACGGATGGGTGGAGCCTGAAGCAGAATTATGATATCTACAATGTAATAAAGACCGATGTGTATTTATATATTTATTTGTTTACTTATTTATTTATTCATTTTCTATCACGCTTTAACAAAACAGATAGGCGGAAATTTGCCCAGGTTGGAGGCTATGGTCATACTCTCAAGTTCCATTGAAAACTGATAGGTAGAAAATAGGCCTGGTTGCAGTTGATGGCAAATTTACACTATGTCTGAATACTGGTCTTCCTTTGACAACGTTGAAGTCCACTCGATGCAGAAACACACACAGTTTCTCTTGCATCATGATTTCTACTTGGTTCTCAAGTTTCCTTCATCCAAGCTTCAGCTGCCCTTAGATTAACTGATACTTCCCCAGTGGTCAGTAGACGGCTAAAGAACACGCGGATTTCTTCCCAGCTAATATATTTCTCCATCTTCGGTTCTTCTTTCAACAGAACAGCTTTTCATTTGAAGAAAAATACTGCCGAGTTATGTCCCACCGCGAGTATCCTGGAGACAGAGTCCAGTAATTAGTAGGAGCACTTCAGCGTATTACCGAATGAAAGTTTGATGTTTTTCAGTCTAGGATGCTCATCTGTAAGTTCCCGAATTAAGTTGGCAGTTACATTACATCCTACAAGGAAGTCAATAAGAAAATTATGATCAACGAAGACGGGTTATCACAAATTCTTTGCTGTCATATTTTGACAGCGCCGGCACTCTATTTGATAGTATAATTCTGCCTGCCCCCCTTCAGTTAGTTAGTACGACTGTGACGCTGTCATTAGTATCAGAAAGAGAGAAAATTAGGGCCTCCGAGGTATCTTTGATACGACATGAGAAGGGATCATTCAGAGTAGGAGCCAAGTTTAGATTTAAGACGCTACTGCTCGCAGGTCATAGGCAGCAGATGCACTGCCTGACCTCGAACATTCTTCAACCTTCGTATGCATGATACTGGTAAGAGTTCATACTGGTAAGAGTTCATCATAACGGAAGAAAAATTCTTTTGTTCTGTAAAATTTTCACAGTTTCCTTTAGTATTAGATAGGGGAAAATTAGAATAATACCGGTCTGAGATATCACTGAAGAATATTAATTTTGTTTTGTGAAATTTCCATAGGTTCCAGCTAGTTATTATTATTACCTCCGCCAAGGATGTTATGTTTTCTACGTGTTTGTCTGTCTGACTTTTGGTCTGTCACCAAGATAACTCAAAAAGTTATGAACCGGTTTGGATGAAATTTACAGGGATTGTTAGGTATGTTAGGAGAAACAGATGATTAACTTTTGGTGAAGATATGTCCATCCGTTTGTTTGTTTGTTTTTCTGCGTCATTTTTCTCGACGCCATAACTCAAAAAGTTATGGATGGATTTTGATGAAATCAACACGAGTTGTTATGTATATAACAAAGAGTTGATGACCAAATTTTGGTAATGGTTCGTTTGTTCGTTCGTTCGTTTGTGACTGTTTGTAATTTTATGCTTGTTAGCACAATAACTAAAAAAATAATCAATGGATCTTCACGAAATTTATAGGAGTTGTTAGTAAGGGTAAAAGACATAAATGATCAAATTTTGGTGCAGATCGGTTGGTTCGCTTGTATGTTTGACTCATATTTGTCATAACGTTTGTTAACAGTATAACTCAAAAAGTTATGACGGATCTTCAAAAAAATTGCACAAGCTGTTATTAATATAAAAAGGCACAACTGATTAGATTTTGAAGTTTATGCAAAGAAAATTATGGTTTCAGAGCCAATTTGAATATTTTGCTACCGTTGCCTCACTTGGCGGAGGTATGCGCTCTCAGAGTGCTCTAGTTATCATATATTATTATCAATGGTTTTAGCATTACTACTATTAGAGGTACCGGAAAATTCTATCCGCAGTGTTTTAACCAAATTAAAACATCAAATTAACTCTAAACAGCTGTGTTCAAGGTCAAATCAGTTACCAAACACAAAATTGATTCTATTGCTGTTGATTGTTTAGATAGCAAAATTTATAGCAGTTTCAAAGAGAATCATATACGTCATTGCATGTTGCATGAATTCCACAAAGGTTCACTTTGAGTTATTAGAGCAAGGAATAACGTGACTGCAGAACCTTACTCGCTGTGACGCCAACGTCTGAATGTATTGCTGCGCAGAAAACATCCTGCCCTAACGAACAGAAGAGGAGTCTTCTTCGCAACTCTATAACGGCAGGTCACATTCTGCCAAGAAACTCAAGATAAAAGTATTTAGGTTCGTAAATTTTCGCTCACCCTACATACTCGCCAGGCCTTGCTCCATCAGATTTACTATCTTCTGTTCTTTAGAGCATTTCATCTGTGGAAAAAGATTCATAAATGAGCACGAAGTTGAAGAGGAGTTTAATTCCTTTATTTCTGCCAGAGATATTGTTTTTTGAAAAGGGGATTAAAAAGCTCCCGATTTAATGGACAAAGGTTATATCTATCGATGTGATCCTACAGATGTTGACATTGTCCAAGTCTCAACTTCAGAATAAATAAAAGAGCCAAAGCGAATCTTAAAATCATATTTGAATAAAATGCATATAAATGAACGTTTCGGGCCTAAGTAATGCCCATCATCAGCACGAAAATCTGTAAGAATACACAAAGAATTAAATGAAAGGAGAATACACAAGTCGTCTGAAGTCTAAACAACAACAGTTACACCGGCTAAAAATCTCAATAAAAAAAAAATTGAAAAGTACTAAAATCAAGTGATGACTTGCAATGGGTATGAACTCTGGGAATCGTTTAACTCTGGTTTGGATTTCGTAATATGCAAGGTCTCTAAAATTCTAAGGTTGATAAAACTGTTTGCACTGCCTATTATCTTAAAACTGTCTTCTTTGACTACACTATTGCACTGTGCTGCATGGTCCCTAACGCTAGACTGAACTGGATGCGTTAAAATACTTAGGCCAGAAACGTTCATTTATATGCATTTTATTCAAATATGATTTTAAGATTCGCTTTGGCTCTTTTATTTATTCTATCGATGTGACTATTTGTTGAGCAATAAAGATGTCTCAGCACTATTTCTTTCAGTTATTATTCGAAACATAAGCCGGGGCAGGTCTTTCAGGCACCCCCACTATTACTAGTGGACGGCGAAAAATTCATTATGCTACTTCTCCGTTAATTGTACTGTCTAATTTGTTAAAAAAAACGACTGCTGCCAATTGAAGTAATCACAGGATGTGAGAGCTCTAGGTGTTAGTTCTGTTGAGCAGTTTGACTCTTGCTGCGTTTTTTTATTTCGGAAACAAGCAGAAAAATGTATTCCTTTAGAACGCAATCAATCATAACTCATAATAGGTATAAATTTTAGCTGCCTATCAATATATGCAATGATAGTACTTCAGTCGATATTTTCTCTGTCCACCGAAACCTGTTTCGTGAAAGGAATCAATACGTATATTATAGAGAGAACTAATGGCTGCAACAAAGCAACACAACGTTCGTGCGTTTTGCAACACTTTCCAATTCTACTGCACTAGATCTGAAGAATATTCGCGTCTTGATCAGCTTTCATCTATACTGAGTTAAAGCACCGCCATCTGAAACCAAAGGAAATTTTTAAGTGGGAAGAAAGTAGAAAAATTGCGATCCATGAGAGCGCCAAGAAAAGCTGCAGACATGGTCAGTACTTGGAGTGCCGAGTCGGCAAAGCAAAAATCGCATTGAATTTTGAGGCATCCAAACTTTTACCGCGAGTTGGGCGTGCAACAAGTTACTGTGACGGCTTTATTAACGGTGTTACTTTTTGTAACGAGTTACGGTAACGCCAGAGCACAGCAACTTTAGAAAAGTTACGATCAACGGTAACGCCCGAGTAGATTTTATCAAAAGTAACGGAAAGTGCCGTTACTCGTTAGCCTACGTTTTCAAAATTTCGGTCAAACGCGAGAACTGAGCTGTCGGCAAAGAGCAAGTTATGGTGAAGGAGTGGAATCATGATGTTTAAAAAACTTACATTTTGTTCGTTCACGTGTTGTAGTACGTGCATATTTTTACGAAGCACTTACAGCGTATTTTTAGATTAAGATGAGAATTTCCGACTCTAAAAATCAACTCTGAAATACTGTTAACAAAAACATAAATGAAAACGCACGCTAACATTGGCAACTACAGTATTGCCTACGAGATGATCCATACGACTCAATACAGCGATAAGGTACCTTATTTAAATATCAGACTACGTGCGAACGTAAAATAACAATAATTTTTTTGTTTCCGCTCGAGAAAAATGAAGACACCACACTTTCCTGAAAATATAACTGGAAGAGACTATTATATATTTTTTGAGAAAATTAAAAAACTTATTTTCCAAATAAAAGTACTGAGTTTCCAGAAAATTTCTGTTGTATGTATAAATCCAAGCCAACGCCATTACAAAAGTGTAATGTTAATTTCCATTTTTCCCTCACGAGGCATAGGGCATAGGATGGTCCATAAGCCATAGGATTAGGTAATTAGGTTCACCCGTCATTTGTTATGAGCATCAGCGACCCCGGGAGGGGAGGGGGAGCTTTCAGGAAGTTGGTCTGTCGTGCCCACTTTGCTTCCTTCCCATTTCCTACTCATACAGATGATGCTTTGTTCTGTTCTTCCTTTTCTTTGCTGACTTGCAGGCCCCACTCCCATGCGAGCTGGTCCTGGGTGGGAACACCTCTATGCATGGGTTTCACATTTATCGTGGCATACTCTGTGCCCCTTCCTTGTTCTCTCTTAGACCAGGTTAGCACTCATTTAGAGAGGCTTAGACTATCTTATGTACCACACCATACTTTCTATTTTGTCAGTTAAGATTGCAAAACAGGACCACAGATCACTTGAGTGGTATCATCACATTTGAACAATGTAACACGCTAATCGCTACGCAAAAGCTAAGTGTTTTGTTTAAGCATAAACATCCATGACTTTTCGTAACATAGTGTTTATTTCATAGGTTCAACTTAATACATTAATTGGGCTTTACTCAAAGTAGAATTTATCAGAACTTTAATATTTTTAAAGTCTCAGCGTACCAAACTGCTCAGATTTGAAGTAAAAGATGCGTTAATTATTTTCGGAAACATTAATTATTCTCAAGCGTCTATTATTACTCTGGCTAACCCACTTCTATCAATAACTACTAGCGTCTTTTTCGATGTCCGATGTCCTCAACAATTTTATTGAAAATAACTGCCCCGAACTTCGACCAAAAATTATGCCGCTGATATACGATATTTATGAAATATTCATATTTACTTGCCCCTCAGCTATGTTGACAAACTATTATTTTAGCATGTATTGCATCGAACAGTTTGCAATACGAACTGATGTTGAAACTTATAGCAAAATAAAATCTTGGATATAGCAGTTAACAAAAACTATCCACTTCACGTCTTTCACATTAATTTATTCAACTTGACCCTTGATTTCCGTTTAGCTTACGACTAACGAAAATTGTTGCTAACGCAATTTGTTGCATTTATTAGCAAAACTTCGAACGATAACGTAGGCCCACGTGTTTTACAGAAAGTATACATCTTCATATAAAATTTAGTTGAAATTTTCTGCTAGACCAAAAAATAAATAAATAAATAATACACCATTATTTCTTGCTAGGAACAATAATTTAAAGTTTCGCACTGGATATTATTTATGTTCACCATTCTTATGACTTTAGAATTACGGATCTAATGAAAAGGAGTTTGTGTACAAATTAAGCAATGCGATAGTGCATAGATCACACGATTCTTGACTGCTCACTGGAAGTGGAATCGATGGGAAATTGATTAAACCTAGATAACATCTTTCCGACGACAGAACGACATCAAACAGAAGTAAGCTGTTTCAAGTGATACAAGGATGTTTTTATCAGTAAGAACTGCAAATTCGCAACAAGATATCAACTGTGTACGACGATAGCTAAATTTTGGGACAGCTAACTGACCTTACATTGACTAAAGTAAATTTACATTTACTATTGGCCAGTACTCATGTATGCAAGTATCTTTCCAATAGATGCAGTATTTGCGCCTCCGAAAGCAGTTTATTTTTGTTTAAGGTCGCTACGTTGAATAGAAAAGCTTTTATCAAGGTTACATCAATTTCCAATCAGCTCCACTTGCGACTAGTGAACTGTACGATATCTTTTGGTTTATTGGATGGTGACATTAATTAGGACCAACTGTGCTTTATGTCACTTTATTAAATTTAAACATGGATGGCCCTCATTACTTTTTTCTTTAGTTAGTTCGTTCGATTAGATGAGCAAAGTCAGGAAAATTATGCGTGTTAGATTAGATGAAAAACGTTAGGCGAAATGAGGCGCTTTAGGTTAGATAAGAAGCGCTGAATTTCGTGATTTAATTCAAGTTAAGATACTGAACATAGGAATTTACGGCAGGCGTTATCTGAGACAACGCGCGGTAGGGCAGACAGACAATGCTACGTTAGACGGAGCGAGAGGCGCTGCTTAGACGAGGTGAGGTACGTTAGAAAAACTGCATTTGGACACGCTAATGTAAGTTGTAATAGCATAGTTTAAGTTTGAGTTATTTCAGAAACCTATGGATATTACCTAACAGTGGAATATCAATGAATCCAGCTAGTTTACAATATAATAATAACAAGAAATGTATATCTATTTGTTTATCAAAGTATAGATATTAGGTCGACTAATCATAGAAAATTTAACGTTTCAGGAATTCCTCCCATCTTCAAAAATCTAAAATATTCAGGTAACCTAGTAAACTAAAACAGAACTCTTTTTTATTGTCAACATATCATGGAGCTAAGATGTTGCTCGCAGTAAGTCTAAAATGCAACTGAATGGAGCAAGCTTGGAGGGTC
>LQNS02278170.1:41773175-41789309 GCA_001587735.2 Parhyale hawaiensis
TAACTTGTTTATTTCTGGATCTCATTTTGGTTCTATTTCTGTCCTAATTGCAGGCTTGTCAGTCGTATTTTGCGTGACTTAGAAAGTGTTTTATTGTCGTAGGTGGCACCGATATTCATATTGTAAGCAATATTACTTAGAATCTTACGATGCAACGAACACCTGTGCACACGTCAGCAGGATCCGCCAAACAAATCAGTGAACGTGCTCTGTTAGTTAACCATAATAAGAGCTTTTAATTTACATTGTTACCATCACGCAAATGTGTTTAGGAGGGGCTGTAGTCAAGTTTATGCTTGGTGCTGACTCTGACGGCTTGTGGTCAAGTGTCGTTCATCAGTAAGAGTAATATAATTTTTTAAGGGCGGTATCGTCTGACCCGACAGTATAGTGTGCTTCACACAGTGGTCCATTGCGCCAGCTAGGGCAACTTAGCAAGTCCTCACAGCTGATTAGGATTATTATTATGTACTGGCGGGACCCGTGGAAATTCCACTGGCATTTGACGTTTTACTTACTGTTGTTTCACGTAAGATGGTAATGTAACCTACCCCGTCTATTCTAAAGTACGCCTGACAGACCCCGTCCACCTTAATGCACCTCGCCTAGCATGTCTTAGTATTCGGATTTCATACAACGGTAATTCTTACACTGTTCTCCTATATTTATGCATGCCTTTCCTGAACACTACTTTCCACTGTTTACAGATGATCTAGCCTTTTATAATCTTACGCATTTAAATTTTTTGTCAACGTGACCGATTTTTTCGCACTACTATGACTACTATGAAGCCCGTGGATATTGCTCCGCAGCCCATCATTTTTCTACTTTGTTTGATGCGATAGCTGTACAACAAAGTACAACAGACTCGGCCAATTTCTTCATTCAGAGCAGCCTAACCTTATATTTTCAAGATGTCATTGTATTTCCTTAGACATCCCACATTCACTTGAAAAATACCTTAAGAGTCGAGATGTCCGATTCTAATTGATCTGTTCTCTCGCAATTCGAATATAAAAAACTTACGTTGTCAAAAAAAAAAAAAATGAAAAGCGGTGGATATGATATGATACGGGTGAAATTATCTTCATGACTTTAATTTGAAAGTGGCTGAAATTTTTCCAAGAAGCGAAAAGAAGACAGCTATGATTGAACTTTGTAATACCGAAAATAGAGCTTCTTGCAAGTTAAATTTCCACCTATCTAATGCTGAAAAGCGTAACGTGCAGACACAAGGACGGGCGGGCTGATGGTGCCTCATGGCAGAATTATATTATACAGTAGCGGGACCCGCGGATATTCCACGGTTAATTGCTTTCACCTACCTCAGTTTGACCAAAGGCTGCGCCTCTAAATTACCCTGCCCCTTCTAACTATAATGTAAGCCTCTTAACCCTGTCTACCGTTACACAGTCCGTCTACCTTACACCTCATCTAACCTCGCTTACTATTTGGATTTCACATGTGAACTCGCGTTTCTTCTGCAAGCAAAGAATTTGCACTTTTATCTTGATAAAACAATTGCACGCCTTTGCTGAGCTCCGTTTCCCACCCTTAACCTATAATTTAGTCATCCAAAATCTTACGTGTTAAATTTTCGTCGGCGTATTGCAATTTTTTCTCATTATTACGGGACCCGTTGGTATTGATAAGCAGCTCATCTTTTGTTTGCTTCTCGCTTTTGATCTCACAGATAGACAACAATAGACTCGGCCAATTACATCAGTAAAAGCAGCCTAACCCTCTGTGCGCTGACTCTCGCTGTATTTCCTAAGACATCGCACAGTCGCTTCAAACAATATTTTAGAACTGGTATGTCCAACACTGTTCTCCGCACTGTACCTTATAACTACGCATCTTACCCCATTGGGAATGCCATCCGCCACCAAGCTAGTGAAAATAATATGGCGTGAAAATATGAAAAGCGGTAAATGTGATGAGGGTGAACTGATCTTCATGTCTTTGTTTCGAAACTGACTGAAAATATTTTCAAGAAGTGAAAAGAAGAAAGCTGTGATTGAACTTCCTTCCAGCGATTATCAGAGCTTCTTGCAAGTTGAAATTTTTCCTACTTTTTTTTTATGCTGAAAAGCGTAAAGTGCTGACACATGGACGGACGGATGCACGAATGGGTGGAGCCTGAAGCAGAATTATGTTATCTACAATGTAATAAAGACCGATGTGTATTTATATGTTTATCTGTTAATATATTCCTTTTCTGTCACGCTTTAACAAAACAGGCGGAAATTAGCCCAGGTTGGAGGCTCTGGTCATCCACTCAAGTTCTATTGAAAACTGATAGGTATAAAATAGGGAGCGTTACAGTTGATGGCAAATGTACTCTTTATCTGAATTCCAGTCTTCTTTTGACAACGTTGAAATGCACTCGATGCAGATACACACACAGCTTCTCTAAGTAATCTCTTGCGTCATGATTTCTACTCGCTTCTGAGGTTTCTTTCATCCAAACTTTAGCTGCCCTTAGGTTAACTGATACTTCTTCAGTGGTCAGCAGACGGCTAAAGAACACGAAAATTTTTTCCCAGCTGATATTTTTCTCCATCTTGGGTTCTTGTTTCAACAGAGCAGCTTTTCATTTGAGGAAAAATACTGCCGAGTTATGTCCCACCTCGATCATCCTGGATACAGAGCTCAGTATTTAGTAGGAGCACTTCAGCGTATTACCGAAGGGAAGTTTGGTGTTGTTAAGTCTAGGATGCTCATCTGTAAGTTCCTGAATTAAGTTGGCAGTTACATTACATCCTACACAAGGAAGTCAATAAGAAAATTATGATCAACGAAGACGGGTTATCAATTATTCTTTGCTGTCATATTTTGACAGCGAGGGCACTCTATTTGATAGTACAATTCTGCCTGTCCCCCTTCAGTTAGTTAGTACGACCTTGACGCTTTCATTAGTATTAGAAAGGGAGAAAGTTAGGTATGTATCTTTGATACGACCTGGGAAGGAATCAGTAAGAGTAGGAGCCAAGTTTACATGTAATTAAGACGCTACTGCTCGCAGGTCATCGGCAGAAGATGCACTGCCTGACTCGGAACATTCTTTAACCTTCGTATGCATGGTGCTGGTGAGAGTTCATCATAATGGAAGAACAATTCTTTTGTTCTGTAAAATTTTCACAGTCTCCTTCAGTATTAGATAGGGGAAAATTAAAATGATACCGGTCTGAGATATCACCAAAGAACATTACTTTTGTTCTGGGAAATTTCCACAGGTTCCAGCTAGTTATTATTATTGTTATTTTCATCTATTATTATCAATGGTTTTAACATTACTACTATCAGGGGTACCGGAAAGTTCTATCCACTCTCTTTTAACCAAACTAAAACATTAAATTAACTCTAGACAGCTGTTTTCAATGTCAAATCAGTTACCAAATGCTCAATTGATTCTTTTGCTGTTGATAGTTTAGATAGCAAAATCTATAGCAGAATCTATAAACCATGGAAGACAAAAGTTTCAAAGAGAATCATATACGTCATTGCATGAATTCCACAAAGGTTCACTTTGAGTTATTAGAGCAAGGAAATAACGTGACTGCAGAACTTTACTCGCTGCAACGCGAACGTCTGAATGTATTGCTGCGTAGAAAATGTCCTGCCCTAATGAACAGAAGAGGAGTTTTCCTTGCAACACAATAACGGTAGGTCACATTCTGCCAAGAAACTCAAGGAAAAAAGTCTTTAGGTTTGCAAGTTCTCCCTCACCCTACACCCTCGCCAGGCCTAGCTCCTTCAGATTTTCACTTCTTCTGTTCTTTAGAGCATTTCATCTGTGGAAAAAGAGTCATAAATGTGCACGAGGTTGAAGAGGAGTTTAATTCCTTTCTTTCTTCCAAATATCTTGTTTTTTGAAAGGGGGATTAAAAAGCTCCCGATTTAATGGACAAACGTTATATCTATCGATCCGAGCAATAAAGATATCGCAGCACTATTTCTTTCAGTTATTATTCGAAACATACGCCGGGGCAGGTCTTTCAGGCACCCCCACTATTACTAGTGGACGACGAAAAATTCATTATGCTACTTCTCCGTTGATTGTACTTTCTAATTTGTTTTAAAAAAACGACTGCTGCCAATTCAAGTAATGTGAGAGCTCTAGGTGTTAGTTCTGTTGAGCAGTTTGACTCTTGCTGCGTTTTTTATTTCGGAAACAAGCAGAAAAATCATTTCCTTTAGAACGCAATCAATCATAATTCATAATAGGTATAAATTAAGCTGCCTATCATTATATGAAGTGATAGTACTTCAGTCAATATTTTCTCTCTCTACCGAAACCTGTTTCGTGAAAGGAATCAATACATTTATGATAGAGAGAACTAATAGCTGCAACAATGCAACACAACGTTCGTGTGTTTTGCAACACTTTCCAGTTCTACTGCCCTCTGAAGAATATTCGCGTCATTGATCAGCTATCATCTATACTGAGTTAGAGCACCGTAAACTGAAACCAAAGGAAATCTTTATGTGGGAAGAAAGTAGAAAATTGCGATCCATGAGAGCGCCAAGAAAAGCTGCAGATATGGTCAGTGCTTGGAGTGCCGAGTCGGCAAAGCAAAAATCGCATTGAATTTTGAAGCATCCAAACTTTTACCCCGAGTTAGGCGTGCAACTAGTTACTGTGCCGGCTTTATTACGGTGTTACTTTTTATAACGAGTTACGGTAACGCCAGAGCACAGCAACTTTAGAAAAGTTACGAGCAACGGTAACGCCCGAGTGGGTTTTATCAAAAGTAACGGAAAGTGCCGTTACGCGTTAGCCTACTTTTTCAAAATTTGAATAAAACGCGAGAACTGAGCTGTCGGCAAAGAGCAAGTTATGGGGAAGGAGTGGAATCATGATTTTGAAAAAAGCTTACATTTTGTTCGTTCACGTATTGTAGTACGTGCATACTTTTACGAAGCACTTACAGAGTATTTTTAGATTAAGATGAGAATTTC
The DNA here is from genome assembly GCA_001587735.2 of Parhyale hawaiensis. Lineage (NCBI taxonomy): Eukaryota > Metazoa > Arthropoda > Malacostraca > Amphipoda > Hyalidae > Parhyale > Parhyale hawaiensis. The sequence continues at coordinate 41,778,138 of LQNS02278170.1, forward strand.
CGACTCTGAAATACTGTCAACAAAAACATAAATGAAAACGCACGCCTACATTGGCAACTACAGTATTGCCTACGAGATTATCCATACGACTCAATACAGCGATAAGGTACCTTATTTAAATATCAGACTAGTTGCGAACGTAAAATAACAATATTTTTTTTCCGCTCGAGAAAAAATGAAGACACCACACTTTCCTGAAAATATAACTGGAAAAGATTATTATATAATTTTTGAGGAAATTAGAAAACTTATTTTTCAAATAAAAGTACTGAGTTTCCAGAAAATTTCTGTTGTATGTATAAATCCAAGCCAACGCCATTACAAAAGTGTAATATTAATTTCCATTTTTCCCTCACGAGGCATAGGGCATAGGATGGTCCATAAGCCATAGGATTAGGTAGTTAGGTTCACCCGTCATTTGTTATGAGCATCAGCGATCCCGGGAAGGAAGGGGGGGCTTTCAGGAAGTTTGTCTGTCGTGCCCACTTTGCTGCCTTTCCATTTCCTACTCATACTGATGATGCTTTGTTCTGTTCTTCCTCTTCTTTGCTGACTTGCAGGCCCCACTCCCATGCGAGCTGATCCTGGATGGGAACACCTTTATGCATGGGTTTCACATTTACCTTGGCATACTCTGTGCCCCTTCCTTGTTCTCTCTTAGACCAGGTTAGCACTCATTTAGCGAGGCTTATACTATCTTGTGTACCACACCATACTTTCTATTTTGTCAGTTAAGATTGCAAAACAGGAACACAGATCACTTGAGTGGTATTATCACATTTGAACAATGTAACACGCTGATCGCTATACAAAAGCTGAATGTTTTGTTTAAGCATAAACATCCATGACTTTTCGTAGCATAGTATTTATTTCATAGGTTCAACTTAGTACATTAATTGGGCTCTACTCAAAGTAGAATTTATCAGAACTTTAATATTTTTAAAGTCTCAGCGTACCAAACTGCTCAGATTTGAAGTAAAAGATGCGTTAATTATTTTCGGAAACATTTATTATTCTCAATCGTCTAGTATTACTCTGGCTAACCAACTTCTATCAACAATTACTAGCGCCTTTTTTGATGTCCTTAACAATTTTATTGAAAATAACTGCCCCGAACTTCGACCAAAAATTATGCCGCTGATATACGATATTTATGAAATATTCATATTTACTGGCCCCTCAGCTGTGTTGACAAACTATTATTTTACCATGTATTGCATCGAACAGTTTGCAATACGAACTGATGTTGAAACTTATGGCAAAATAAAATCTTGGATATATCAGTTAACAAAAAATATCCACTTCACGTCTTTCACATTAATTTATTCAACATGACCCTTAATTTCCGTTTAGCTTACGACTAACGAAAATTGTTGCTAACGCAATTTGTTGCATTTATTAGCAAAACTTCGAACGATAACGTAGGCCCACGTGTTTTACAGAAAATAAATCTTCATATCAAATTTAGTTGAAATTTTCTGCTAGACAAAAATAAAAAAAATAAATAACTAAACCATTATTTCTTGCTAGGATCAATAATTCAAAGTTTCGCACTGGATATTATTTATGTTCACCATTCTTATGACTTTAGAATTACGGATCTAATGAAAAGGAGTTTGTGTACAAAGCAATGCGATAGTGCATAGATCACACGATTCTTGACTACTCACTGGAAGTGGAATCGATGGGAAATTGATTAAACTTAGATAACATCTTTCCGACGGCAGAACGACCTCAAACAGAAGCAAGCTGTTTCAAGTAATACAAGGATATTTTTATCAGTAAGAACTGCAAATTCGCAACAAGATATCAACTGTGTACGCTCATAGCTAAATTTTGGGACAGCTAACTGACCTTGCATTGGCTAAAGTAAATTTACATTTACCATTGGCCAGTGCTCATGTATGCAAGTATCTTTCCAATAGATGTATCATTTGCGCCTCCGAAAGCAGTTTATTTTTGTTTAAGGTCGCTACGTTGAATAGAAAAGCTTTTATCAAGGTTACATCAATTTCCAATCAGCTCCACTTGCGACTAGTGGACTGTACGATATCTTTTGGTTTATTGGATGGTGATATCAATTAGGACTACTGTGCTTTATGTCACTTTATTAAATTTAAACATGGATGGCCCTCATTACTTTTTTCTTTAGTTGATTACACACGCCAATCGATAAAGTGCTCTTAGGCTTACAATGGACTGAAATTAATATCAAGACTACACGATGGAAATTTCTAGCATTCAAACTAAATTCACGTAACGGTTATACTAAGGCAGGATTGAGCTAAGGGAGAAAGGAAGGAATGCAAGGAAGGAAGGAACGTAACGAGGATCAACCAGTATTACGAGTATAATCTGATTTCTTTTGTTTGCATGTTTAGTGTTAATTTCATTTCTTATTTAGAAGTTCCTTTTCCTTCGCGCTTGAAGGAAAGATATACTGTATGTGAAAAGTAGATCAGGTTACAGACGAGGGTAAAGGTATGCGTCAATCTTATATTTAGATGCACTTTTTGCATTGCCAACGCTGAAATTGAAGCATTGAAGATATCTGAAGCTTTCTTGAGCACTGTCAAACATCTTGATTCTTTGTTTCTTCTCACTGATAATTTTGTTGGGACACTTACTCTTTCAATTTGATTCCATTCGTCGATGAAACAGTTTTTCGCTGAGCGAAAATTTTGGCTGATCTGTTTTGGCGTAATAATGATACCAAGCCAAAATTAATATTTTGTTTGGTGATTGACTGCCTTCAAAAAATATTCAATTCTTCTTCATGACAGAGAAAGAAAAGAAAGGTGTCCTCTGCTGAGCACTTGTGAAGTCGTGAACGCTCACATCTTATCTTCCCTCAAGTTTTCAACTGCATTATTCGCTCCCACTATTACTTTGAGGAAAATTAGGGTATCTTGGATACCATCTCGACACAGAAAAGCAGGAGTTGAATTTTTATTTTTGTATGCTGCTACTGCTTTCAGGTCATAGGCAGAAAAATGGCATAAGATTGCAAGACTATAAAGAACAATTGTTATCGTTCTGTGGAACTTCCACATATTTATTTTTTACTACATGTAACGCTCTTCCATTTTTACAATCATCATACGAGATTGACGAAGTTTTTTAAAGTTGGAGCTATTATTAGAAGCTTGATATCCTGTCCAACACCGTATAATATATGCAAAAAAGTACCGAGTTTGTCTTAAATATTCATTAGAAAATACACAAGAATGTTTGTCTATGTTCATTTATTTATGGGCTGGTCCATATACAAAGAAATTCAGAAATGAGATGCGACAGAATGTTGAAAAAATGCATACGAAGTAATAAATAACAAGAAACTTGTCGCATTAAAAAAGAAAAAAACGTTTTTTGATAAATAAATCAGGGGTATGTTAGTTTTTACAGTATATTTATCGTATCGTCGAAGAGCATTAGATTTGATGAGGCGTGTTCGGTTAAATGAGGAGTGTAGACTTAGAATTAGAATGATAGGTCCTACGCTCCTACGATAGGAGCGTAGGTTTAGAACTGAAACGTTAGGTTAGGTTAGATAACCAACACTCGGCTAGATGGAAAGCGTCAGCGTAGATGAGAAGCACTATATTGAATGAGGAGTGTTAGCTGAGACGAAGAGCGTTAGGTTAGAGTGATTTTTTAGGTAAGGTGGGGAGCGTTATACAAGGTGCATGATATTATATGAGGACCGTTGGCTTTGATTAGGAGCGTTAGGTAAGCAGTGGCGGCACCAGGAAATTCGCACTGCGGGGCTGGGAGGGGGAGACTGACTTAAAACGTGGAGAAGTTTCGTGATGCACACATATAGGTACGTTGGTAGATTGCAGAAATAATCGCGGAGATAATGGGACCTTGCTCCATTATTGGGGGTGCTTAACCCCTCCCCCTAAGTCTTCCTTTGATACCGCCACTGTAGGTTGGAAGAGGAGCGTTAGGCTAGATGAAGAGCATTCGGTTGCATGATGAGTGCTACCTTAGACTAGAAGCGTTACGATGCGTCAGATGAAATACGTAAGGTTAGCTCAGGGGTGTTAGGATAGAGGTGGTGCTTTACCCTAGATGAGAAGCGTCAGATCACATGAAATGCAGTAGGTAAAATGGAAAGCGATATCTTCGATGAAATGCGTTAGGTTAGATGAGAAGCATTGACTTAGACGAGTAGCATAGGATTCAATGAAAAAAAAAAACTGAATGTTTAAAAATGAGAAGCATTAGGTTAAATGAAGAGCGCTAGCTCGGTTACATGAGATACGTTAGGCCAGATGAAATATTTTAAGTTAGATAATTACGAGTTAGATTGGATGACAAGCGTTGGATTCGAAGACGTTCGTTCGATTAGATGAGCAAAGTCAGGAAAATTATGCGTGTTAGATTAGATGAAAAACCTTAGGTGAAATGAGGCGCTATAGGTTAGATGAGAAACGCTGAATTTCGTGTTTTTTCAAGTTAAGATACTGAACATAGGAATTTACGGCAGGCGTTATCTGAGACAACGCGCGGCAGGGCAGACAGACAATGCTACGTTAGACGGAGCGAGAGGCCCTGCTTAGACGAGGTGAGGTACGTTAGAAAAACTGCATTTGGACACGCTAATGTAAGTTGTAATAGCATAGCTTAAGTTTGAGTCATTTCAGAAACCTAAAGATATTACCTAACAGTGGAATATTGATGAATCCAGCTAGTTTACAAAATAATAATAACAAGAAATGTATATCTATTTGTTTATCTGTCCATTTCTGTCCCGCTTGAAGAAAACAGATTGACGACAATCAGACCAGGTTGCTTACGATGGCAAAAATATACAGCAGCCTTATATATAAGTGCACTTCAAGCATTGCCAAAGTTGCAAGTGAAGCACTGAAGATACCTGAAGCTTCCTTTAGCACTCCCATGCATTCAGATTCTTAATTTTTACTCACATATAATTGTGCTGTATTACTTGTTCTTCCGACTCATTTTCATTCGTCGACGAAACAGCTACAGAAGTACATCAAAATTTAAGTGCATAATCATATCAATATGCGAACAGGCGTTGGTGTTTACAATTTATTTTAAAGTATATAAATATATGAAAGTGTAAACACTCCTTAGCGTTCTTATTCAATTGATTTTTTACAACAATAAACAATATTTTAATTAGAGCTAGAGAACAATTACACCCTACTGAAAACAAACTGAAAGGACAATCATGATACTTATGGAGTGTTTATAACACTGCCTTGTTGGATAAAGTCAGTGCAGAATATTTTATGCATGCTTATGAAACAATATGGATATTATAGATTCTTCTTCAATCATTCTGGCCAGCAGCAGCGTACCGCGATGTACTGGGCAGGCTGTGTATGCGCTGCATGTGTACTCAGCACTGCATTGGTTTATGAATTTCAAAGCTCGTAAATATGTGCGTTGTATTATCAGCTAGAAATTATCGCTTACATTAGTGACGACCGGAAACTTGCAATGGGCGGCATTGTGTACGATATGTTGGCGCCAGCCCAGCAGCTCCTGCCCCGAGTGTCACACTTTTGGGGCGGTGCTGTGACGTCAAACCCTCCTGTTCTCTGCGTCTTTCGAAATCAGTACCGCATTACCTCATGTTTGCATTCAGTAATTTCTTGTCTGAAATTCACTTTACGTCCAGTTCTGTTTGTTCTTTTGGGACTATTCATCGATCGAGTTTCTTTTTTTTGCCGACCGCTGACCCCAATTTATTATAGAATTACGGTCACGATAAACCCTAAAAAAGGGGCCCAAAGGGAGGCATGGGGGTCAAAATTATCGATTGTGCACCGATTGTTCTGAAATTTGCACAGTATATGTATTTTTAAAAAAAGAAAAACATTATGATCAACCAAATTATTTGATTTAGGCCTTAGTTTTTTAGATAATTGGAAATATATACAATGTATGTATATTTATTTATTTCCCATTATTTCACAAACTGAGGCCTAAATCAAAAAAGTTGATGAAGCAAAATGTGTTTTTATCAAAAATATTTATTCTCAGCAAATTTCAGAACAATCGGTCAACAAACAAAAAAATTGGAAAATCTGATTTGTGTCCTAAAATTTCATGGAGTTTTGGGCGCTATAACCCCAAAGAGGGGTCCTCACGGGGGAACCAATAGAGGGTCAAAAATCATCAAATTTTCCATGAATATCATTTGTAGATGCTATTACAATATGAACACAACATTTAAACTTGTCAATGGAGCAAAAAAGTGCGTTATATGACTCTTCACCCTGATATTTTATGTTTTTTGCCTGTCGTGATTTCCCACCAAAAAATGAATAGAAGTCAATGAGTTTTCATGCTAGGGAGAAACAGACAGTTTGGAACCCTTGAAACATTTCTAACAAAACAACGGCTCTGATTTTTTTATTTTCACTTTCAATTTTTTTATGACAGCTCAATTCCGAAAAGTGTGTTAGATTTATGAATATTACTGTTAGTGATCGAAAATTGCATATCAGAAGAAAACGAAGAGGAAAATGAAAAATCCAGAGACGTTGTTTGGTTAGGAATGTTTCAAGGATTCTAAACCTGTCTCAGTTTTGATCTAGCATAAAAATTCATAGACTTCTATTCTTTTGAAATTTCTGAAAAAAATAATAATAAATAATAAAAAATATTTCCCATTTTCTTAGAAACTAAGGCCTGAATATAAAATTGTGGGAGCAAAAAATGTTTCTTTTTTCAAAATTACATACATTGTGCAAATTTCAGAACAATCGGTCCACAAATTAAAAAGTTTTGAAAATTTTGGGTTGATCCCCGTAACGCTTTTCAGCTGCATCTATGCTGCTGCTCTGTTCTTCAGAGACAGGCTTCACTTCAACTTCAAGCATTACGTGAAGTACGATATCGGAGACAGCACCGTATTTTATTTAATCAGGTGCTAGATCTCTGGTACTCTCTGCACCTAGAACGATCAGTCCACATTAGTGATGGGCGAATATCCGCATCTGCATCCGTAATCGCGGATGTCCAAAAAATGCCATCCAGCCCATCACTAATCCACATTCCTGAACTACTGATCATCATTGCCCTTTCATCAATTTACATTTAGGAACCGTACCAATGCTGCCACTCACTACACGCTTTGTTAGTCGCGCTTACACTTCACTCACAGTGCAAGTGCCACTGCCTAATCACGTAATCTTCTTTACGTACAGCCTGTATTTTAAAACAATGGGTTAGCACGTAATTCGAATTATTTTTATTGTTACAGCCCGCTGAGTAACGTCAAGAATGCATAGTTTTCGGCGTGTCTATCCTGATGTGGTGAGTCGCGCTTTGTAGTCAGTTTCGTTCCCAGTCTAGACTTGGTGGGTCGTGGGCTGGGAGACGTGTGACGTGTTAACAACGTCTGGTCTCGAAGTGAGCAAGTCCCAAAATATTCCGGAAATTTGTGTTTCTTGTGGTAGCAATAAATTGCACAGACTGTTTCCTGCGGTTAGTAATAACACTGAAGAATGTGAGCATTTTCTCTCTTACTACATTAGTAGAAGTGTTTAATCTGTTTCAATTAAGCGACAGTTCTATCACTGAACAGTCTGTTTACAGTGGTAGCATCAGCATTGAACAACCTGTTTCGTGCAGCAGCATTAGCACTAAACATCCTGTTTACTGTAGTAGTATTAGCACTGCGCAAGATTTCCTGAAATAGTATTAGCACTGAACATTCTCTTTCCTACAGTGGTGTTGTCACTAAGGAGTGCTTCCTAAAGCAGTGTCGATACTGAACATTCTTTTGCCAGTTGCGGTATAGCACTGAATAATGTTTTCTAAGGTCGTAGTTGCACTGAACATTGTTTTTTGCTGAGATAGTATTAGCTGTGAACTATGTGTTCGGAGGTAATATTAGCAATGAACATTCTGTCTGTTGAGATAGTATTAGCACTCGGCAATGATTTCTGAGGCCATATTAGCATCGAGCATAATGATTACCGAGATGCTATTATCTCTGAACCATGTTAACTGAAGGTATATTAGCACTGGGCAGTGTGTTTCCTCACGTAGTATATCTGCTGAACACTGAACAATGTTTTCTGTGGTAATACTGATCCAGACCATTCTGTTTCCCGAGGTAGTAGTAGTACTGATCAATGTTTTCTGAGGTAATACGAGCACAGAACATTCTGTTTTCTAAAGTAGTATTAGCACTGAAAAATATTTTCTGAGGTAATACTGGCATTGAGCAATGTTTTCTGAGATGGTACACAGTAACATTCAAATTTAATTTTCTAACGTAGTACTGTATTTGCACTAAATTTATGGAAAAAAATAAATATATTCCGTAAGGTACACTTAGGGAAGGACATGGTTCTTAAAGAACAGCTCATACCTAGAGTTGAATTTGATACAAAGATCAGGTAATACCAGAATCACAAGTAACAGTAAGCGCTGAAATTGGCTGCATGTGCATGTTAGATAGTTTTTAGCCAGGACCTTTACTAATCACCTTGAGAAAAATCTTATTAGACTAGAGTGCGAACGCTGTCTATAATGACAGCGAAGAACTTGTGATGACCCGTCTTGTGTAGCCCGTAGTATCATCGCAAAGATATTAAGGCAGAGCCTTACATGTATAGAGGGGAGCTCTCTGTCTGGATAGTGCCGCGTGTTGACGGGACATGCATTTTATGATTTCTCAGGTTATTACTTATTTAGGGTAGACAGTTGAGCTCCCTTCTATACATGTAAGGTTCTTATTAACTTCCTCGTTTTGGAGAAGTGAATAAGAAAGCCTTCTGGGATTTTAGTTAAAGCTAAGATCCCAGAAGGCTTTCTTATTCACTTCTCCAAAATGACCTAGCCTGGGAGTCCTCCAATCTTCGAATTAACTTCCTCGTGTAAGATGCTGCGCAACTGCCAACTTGAATTAGAGAACCGTACAGATAAGCGTGCAAGGCTGAACAAAACCAAGCTTTCTTTTGGTGATACACAAAAAAGCGATGTTTTTTGCACGAAGTCAATGTTGCTTCTAATAAATACGGCGCTCTGTATCCAAGATACTCGAGGGTGGCATATAACTCGGACTCGGAAAATTTTTTCTCAAGAGAAACCTTGCTCTGTTGAAAGAACCCAAAATGTGGAGAAACTAATTTGCTGCCGAGAAATCATCGTGGTTCTTACGCACCTGCTGACCGCTCAATATCTTACCAGTTGCCTCGATAATTACCAAAATAAGAAAATATGAGTATCAGCTGAAGTTTGAATGAAGGAAATCTCAGAGATTGTTTAGAGAAGCCGTATGCATCTACATCGAGTGAACTACAACGTTGTCAAAGAAAGACCGGAATCATGCATACGGTTCGAGTGCCATCATCAGTAACCTGGAATATTTTCTACCTATCAGTTTTCTATGAAGCTTAGCAGGATGACCACAGTCTTCAAGCAGATGAATTCACTGATGAAACCAGGAAGGCCAGAGCTAATTTTTGCTATTTCGTTAAGAGCGTGACACGAAACCTATAAATAAATATATATTATTTTCGTAAGTTGCGTATCTTAGATACATATTGTGTATACTTAAGTTCACCAAATTTCAGAATTTTTACTGCGTTAGAACTTTTACCTACACACTTTTGTAAGCTTTGCAACTATGATGTAAATTTCTGTTTGGCCTTGTAGATAAACTGAAGATGACTCTCGGAAATTTGATTTTCCACTTACCTTCAACCGCCACAAGTTTGGTACGAAACATTGAGAAATGCAGCAGAAAGATCGTCAACAAACAACAGTCCCTGGTCTTTAACAGAACTTGTCTAAAGGAAAATAAATATATATACACACGACGGTCATTCTTAGTGTTAGATTTACTACCCTCATTTATAGACTGAAAGCACATTTTTTGAGTCAATTAGTATACGTTTGAGCAAATATAATTCCTGCGCTTGTTGACCCAGGTACCTTCATCAGTCGGCGAAATATGTCATTATAGGCTACACATAGGCGTCCAAGAGACTTCATGTTAAAGTTGGACCACATCGAGTTACAGTACATTCAGGGGATAGCAACAGCTTCGAAATAGCTGGCATTACCTCCTCCAAGCATTGACCGAACTTCTTGATCAGCACGCTGCCTACTGCGTGGAACTTTCGTCCTTTTTTCTTTACATCCCGGTAATCGCGAAAATCACTGGTGATTTTATGACCCACGTAAGAGTAGCTATCAAGGATATGATCAAAAATTTTGTTATTGATGGTGGTTCGTTGAATTTTGATGATTTCCTTCATGCTGGCCACCATATAACTAATGAGGACTTTAGAATTTTATCGTCTTGTCACCAACTTGACTTGAAACTTTTAGAATAAATTTTTATTCATGAGCAATCCCTGAGCCGAAATGACCATGCTTCTTCATGTGAACTTTTTATTTTAAACTGATACGTCTGAAATGATAATATTCTTTGGTATGTAGGATACTTCTGAGATAGTCTTTGTTACAAGAAATATCCAAATATCTTAATCGTTTCCTGAAGATGGTTCAAGATGAATCGACAGCTCAATATTACAAGAATAAACTACCGTTAATATAATGAAAATGTCTTTAATTGCTATCCTTGTCACATTGATTATTCGATATTCTACGTTAGCATCAACATTGAACATTCCATATTTTACGTTGGCATTAACATTGAGCATTCCATATTTTACGTTAGCATCAACATTGAGCATTCCATATTTTACGTTAGCATCAACATTGAACATTCCATATTTTACGTTAGCATCAACATTGAACATTCCATATTTTACGTTAGCATCAACATTGAGCATTCCATATTTACACGTTAGCATCAACATTGAGCATTCCATATTTTACGTTAGCATCAACATTAAGCATTCCATATTTTACGTTAGCATCAACATTGAGCATTCCATATTTTACGGTAGCATCAACATTGAGCATTCCATATTTTACGTTAGCATCAACATTGAGCATTCCATATTTTACGTTAGCATCAACATTGAGCAGTCCATATTTTACGTTTGCATCAACATTGAGCATTCCATATTTTACGTTAGCATCAACATTGAACATTCCATATTTTACGTTAGCATCAACATTGAACATTCCATATTATACATTAGCATCAACATTGAACATTCCATATTAAACGTTAGCATCAACATTGAACATTCCATATTCTAC
>LQNS02278170.1:41789415-41806670 GCA_001587735.2 Parhyale hawaiensis
ATCATCAGATGGTATACAGGATACAAGTTTCCTTTACATACTTCCATCCGCTCGGAATTTCGTCGATGGTTAATGGCTATAAAAATTTGAGCTCAGGACTCCTTCCTATATAGGCTGCGCGAGGCAATGCCTCTCTCCGATTGGATAAGCCACTCAGCCAGTTTAAGTGAGAAGTTTACTCGCAACGCTCCCGTAGGATAAAGAGAGAGGGTGCGCTTCTCTCTATTAGAACCTCCGTGGCTGTATGCAATTGCATCGAGTGAACTACAACGTTGTCGGAGAAAGACCGGAATCAGACATACGGTTCGAGTGCCATCATCAGTAACCTGGAATATTTTCTACCTATCAGTTTTCTATGAAGCTTAGCAGGATGACCACAGTCTTCAAGCAGATGAAGTCACTGATGAAACCAGGAAGGCCTGAGCAAGGAGCTTGTATAGAGAAGGAGAGAGCCAGTAGCCTAGCCCGTTGAAGCTTAAGAGTCTCTTATGGCTGTCAGCCAGTTGTCGTATGCACCAATCGCATATCAGTAAAGAGTCTCTTATGGCTGCAGCCAGTCGAGTAAACACCAATCGCATATCAGTAACTCGGTTCCTCTGCTGCTCCCCCGTGAAACTCAGTGCCCCCCCCCCGTCTTTTCCACCAATGAGCGTCTCACAGCTATAAGAGATCTGGTTGACTCGCTGGCAAGTCTGTAACTGGGCCACAAGGCTCCCTCCTTCTCTATTGAAGCTCCTTGGGCCAGAGCTAATTTTTGCCTAGTTCGTTAAGAGCGTGGCACGAAACCTATAAATAAATATATAAACACACGATAATCATTCTTAGTGTTAGATTTACTGCCCTCATTTATAGACTGAAAGCAAGGAGCTTCTAATGGGAGGAGCAAGCCCAAGCACTCTCTGGGCGAGTAAACACATGGCTTTGTCACGTGATCGAAGCTGGCGCTTGGAGTCCTTAAAGTGGCTGAAGTGGCAGTGGTCAGCATATATAATTAAGGCAGATATAGACAGGCAGTTCTTCAATATTTTTGCGAAGACAATTGTGTCTGATGATTTATATCCCAGTGCTCACCCTATTACTTTCATCATCAGATGGTATACAGGATACAAGTTTCTTTTACATATTTCCATCCGCTCGGAATTTCGTTGATGGTTAATGGCTATAAAAATTTGAGCTCAGTACTGCTTCCTATATAGGCTGCTTGAGGCAATGCCGCTCTCCGATTGGATAAGCCACTCAGCCAGTTTAAGGGAAAATTTTACTACTCGCAACGCTCCCGTAGGATAAATAGAGAGGATGCGCTCCTCTCTATTAGAACCTCCTTGACTGAGACGATTATTATACATTTGAGCAAATATCATTCCTGCGCTAGTTGACCCAGGTACATTCATCAGTCGGCGAAATATGTCATTATAGGCTACACATAGGCGTCTAAGAGACTTCAGGTTAAAGTTCGATCACAGCGAGTTACAGTACATTCAGGGTATAGCAACAGCTTCAAAATAGCTGGCATTTACCTTCTCCGAACATTGACCGAACTTCTTGATAAGCATGCTGCCTACTGCGTGGAACTTTCGTCTTTTTTCTCTACATTCCGGTCATCACGAAAATCACTGGTGAATTTATGACCCCCGTAAGAACAGCTATCAAGGAAATGGTCAAAAATTTTGTTATTGATGGTGGTTCGTTAAATTTTGATGATTTCCTTCATGCTGGCCACCATATAACTAATGAGGACTTTAGAATTTTATCGTCTTGTCACCAACTTGACTTGAAACTTTTAGAATCAATTTTTATTCATGAGCAATCCCTGAGCCGGAATGATCATGCTTCTTCATGTGAACTTTTTATTTTAAACTGATACATCTGAAAGGATAATATTCTTTGGTATGTAGGATACTTCTGAGATAGCCTTTGGTACAAGAAATATCCAAATATCTTAATCGTTTCCTGAAAATGGCTCAAGATGAATCGACAGCTCCATATTACAAGAATAAACTACCGTTAATATAATGAAAACTCTTTAATTGCTACCCTTGTCATATTGATTGTTCGATATTCTACGTTAGCATCAACATTGAACATTCCATATTCTACGTTAGCATCAACATTGAACATTCCATATTCTACGTTAGTATCAACATTGAACATTCCATATTATACGTTAGCATCAACACTGAACATTCCACATTCTACGTTAGCATCAACATTGAACATTCCATATTCTACGTTAGCATCAACATTGAACATTCCATTTTTTACGTTAGCATCAACATTGAACATTCCATATTATACGTTAGCATCAACATTGAACATTCCATATTCTACGTTAGCATCAACATTGAGCATTCCATATTCTACGTTAGCATCAACATTGAGCATTCCATATTCTATGTTAGCATCATCATTGAACATTCCATATTTTACGTTACCATCAACATTGAACATTCCATATTCTACGTTAGCATCAACATTGAACATTCCATATTCTACGTTAGCATCAACATTGAACATTCCATATTCTACGTTAGCATCAACATTGAGCATTCCATATTCTACGTTAGCATCAACATTGAACATTGCATACTCCCCACAGCGACACACGATGCAGCCCTAGGCCGCAGGAGATTAGACGAGGAGACAGCAGAAAGGTAGGCCAGACCAATTATTGATGACGTGTCCTGTATATTGCGAGGTTAGATCACAAAAATCACTATTAATAGTGAGGCAGACCCTTGCCCTTGCTCGCAAGGCGAGCCAATTGTACACTCCCCACCTCCTCACGGAGGCCCTGAAGCGTCGCTCAATTCAATAATCACGGAGAAGCACAAAGGGCAAGGACACACAGCCATGACACCAAGAATTCCCTGTCTTAATTGTACTTCTGCCGTCCGATAAACAATGAAGCACGCAGAGAAAACATTTAGGTGGTATCGTGCATCCTAAAATGTTTTATGAGCAAGGAATGCAAGAAATATTTTCAAGAATAAGCTCTTCTCGAACTTCTCACGATTACGCGCGTTTGGCTCAACACAAAGGGAATTCTTGGACACATGAAGACGATAACAGGTTACTGAAGTGGATTCCTCTTCCTTTTATAAGAGAAGGAATCTGAGAAATTCTCGGAGGCAATTATACAGGGGAGCTGTAGGTAGTCGCATTATTCGCAGATTTTTTGTGTGGTTTGGTCACGATTGCGCTGGCAGTTTGTGTAGTGAGAATACCTGCCTCGATAGCCAAACTTTTATCGCCTCACACCTCCCTTTCTTCTCTCTTTAATTACTTACAGTAAACATACACCGACATTTCCATTAGACGCCACTGGCCACGATAATACCCGAGTCCATTGATTTTACTCTCCTTAATCTTAACATAAAATAGAAGCAAGTTGAAGAAATACAATATAATTTACTGCCGGGGAATAATTTGTTTATTTCACTCACATAGATCATACCTCGCTGTAGAATATCATATGCAGCAGCGACATCATACATTTTGCTGGCTCTTGAGTGAAATAAATGTTGGAGTATTGAAGGTGCAGTGACTTGCTGATCGCCAGGGTGCCATGGTGTCATCAATATCGCTTGTATGTTGGTAAGATTACTCGGCAAAACTTTGCTGGTGGCCGTGGTTTGCGACGCTTTACAATGACGCTACTGAACCTGAAGTTGCTTGAGTTCTTTATAAGTGATGTGGTGGGAAATCCTACACGTTTCGAAAAGAGTTATTCTACGATATGGCTCAACGCTGCGAATAAATTCTCGTTCAGAGGCACAAAACTCAGTTCAAGTGTGCTATTTAGTAAGAAACAGGCAGCTAACAGTTGTAAGAGAGGAGGTACCAGAAATTTTCTTTTATGGACCGGCCTCTATCCTTAAACTCAACTGTAATCGTCGTCGCAGGACAAAGTGTTGAGGTAACTGCCGATTTTAGAGTATAGGTGCACAGTACAGTTTGCACTTAAGCATTCCGCAGTGTTATCTGTTGAACATTATATACATTTACAGCCAATCTAGTGAACAATACAAATTGTATCACACCTAACTTATATGAATTTGCTCTTTATCTGATTCTTGACGAAACAATGTCTCGCGTGTAATCCTGGGCTGATCTTAGTGAGTTCGTCTTATATTCGTTTATTTTACTTTTAGAGCATGACCGAAGCGATTTATGATGAGTGGATGAGATCGCACTCTTAGCAAGAGAACCAACAGAAATGAAACAGGTCCAGACCTCGCCTCTGGGAAGGCCGCTCATCTCGCTCATGAAGCGAGGAATGTTCATCACAATCCAGCCTTGAACATTGTTTTGTTTTAGAGCTGGGTGATGACAGGGACGCCTTCTGCAACGTGTCTCATCAATAAGTATTGTTGGCCTCAGGCAGTGCCCTCAAAGCGTCACTGGCGCACCAATGAGCGACTTTACATTGTCAATTCCCCTGGGAGGGCAAGGCATTAAGATACTTGCCAGGAAAAACGCCGCTGCCAGGCTTTCATCAGCTGTAGGGAACCTCTCATCATTTTTGGATGCAGCCACGCCATAAAAATAACTACAGTCGCCGTTTAGGGAGTATCCAGTGTCAAGTTAGTGACGATCGGTGAAAAAGCAATTCGAGAGCCCAATTTCCCTGCTCAGATAAAAACAGCTTCGCATCATGTTCCAACTAGAACGCCTCGTGGTGTAAGGCCATCACTCGTCGTATGGGGGGGGGGCAAATTCAACGCCGTCATTTTTTATGGCTAGCTTACTATAGAGTTTCGGCAATTTGCACATCTATAGGTCAACCCACATGACTCCCTGCATAAAATTTTGAACATTGCTCAACTCCTTCACCCTCTTTTTGAGTGTTCAAACAAACATATATATTAACTTAAAACTTCAACAAAAACATTATCTCCACTCTTTGCTTCACTCGCGGTTGATAATAGGAACTTTGTTGCTAGAAGCAGGGATAGAAGCCTCTTCTAGCATCTCATTCCTTGAATCTTGTTCGCTATGACTTTTCTTTGATCCAAATGTTAGAATCACTTATGAAAAGACAGTTTGAACACCACAAGAAAGGAAACTTGAAACTGCCTTAAACGTCAAGATAATAAAAGGAACCCATGTATAAAGAATCACCGCGCTTGAAAAGAGCTGCGAAAGTTTTACTAGGTTAATTCGCGCGGCGCTCTCCAGCTTTTGAGCCGTTTTGATGATCTTTTGTTCGTACGCTGTTATAGTTTCCTCTTATTGGGCAACAGAGGAGCAAAGAACAGATTAAATACAATAGTTTTATTACGTATATTGGTGATATGAACACCGCAGTTTATATCGATTCTGTTGCTCACGGAGAAAATTAAAAAGTGCTAGCGGGACCCGTGGAAATTCTCGGTTAATTAATGTTTTCACTTACCTTAGTTTAACTTGAGGTAGTGATTCTAACATAACCTTCCCGTCTGAACTGATGTCCGCCACTTAACCCTGTCAATTGCTACGCAATCCGCTTACCGTACACCCTATCAAACCTTACCTAGAATTTTCATTTCCCCTGTACATCACGCATTTGTTCGGTCAGCAAAAAATTCGCACCTGTGTCTTGACAATGACATAGAAATACGACGGTACTTTCTTCTTTGTCGTCCTGTGTATATGCCTACCTTTTCTAAGCACTGTTTCCTACAGTTTATAAGTTACTTAGTCTTTCATAATCTTAAGCGTCTCAATTTTTTGTCGGCGTGTCCGATCTTTTCGCATTATTGCGGGACCCATTGATATTGAACATTAGCCTATCTTTTTCTGCCTTGTTTGATGCGATAGCAATACAACACCAGACTCGGTCGATTTCTCCAGTCACAGCAGTGTAACCCTTTGTCTCAAGATATCGTTGTATTTCCTGAGACGACGCACATTCACTTCTACAAATACTTTATAGACTCGAGATGGGAGACGAGAGCCTGGGCTCCCAAAGCGTGGGATTCCTAGCTACGCATGCATCTGGCCCTATAATGAATACCAGCTGCCCCTGTGGAAATTCCACGATAAGTGAATGTCTTTATTTACCTTATTTAATCTGAGAGGCTGAGGTAGAGCTTATATCTTAACCCACTGAACTAGCGCCCGCCGCTCAACCCAGTCTATCTTTAAGCAGCCCGCCCACCTTACATCTCGTCTAACCTTTCCTAGTCTTTCGATTTCCCCACTGAATTTATACATTTTTTGTCAGCAAAGAGAAATAATATAACAATAATAATTTCTATTGAGACAAAAAAAAAAACGTAAAACAAGTCGATACAATTGATAGAAGAGCATTAGTAGAACATGAATTCGTAGATAATTGTCGTCAAGCCCATGGGTAGCTGTAAGCTAATCGGGCAACGTAAAACAAACCTAACACTTGGACATCAGGCAATGGGAGCACACTAGGTCACAGTTGGTTATAATTGAATTAATACTAACACGGTGAACAGACCAAGCCTCTGTTATCACCAAGCACAAAAAAACGACAGAACAGAGGAATAAACAGGGATACACGGCACGTGGCAGGAAAGGCGTTGCTATGTACGAGGGCGTCCCACGTAAGGTCAACACGTACGAGCGCATAGGACACGGCGGGCTGGCTGCAAAGGCACCGGCACTCCGCACGAGAACAACTTGTTGCTAACGAAAAGAGGGGAAAAAGGCAGCACAATAGCGCCTACGAAGAGGGCGGAGCTAATAGGATTTCTTATTATCATATTAGTTGCTTAAGTCTTCCCAAATACAACTATGGTACTTCAAGAGAAGAATAGGAAGGGACACGTAGTACGCTGACAGAAAGCGGAACCCAAGTACGAAAGTAGATCAACTCGCATGGGGACAGATGGTTGGGAAAGAAGAGAACGAAAGATGAACTTAAGATCAGTAGAAGTACGAAATCAGGAAAGGAAAGCGGATACGAAAGACCCGCGTCCCGAAGGCCCAGCCAATGGTTAAGGTCCAACACAACGCAGCATTCCCGAGAAGCTCCTCCCCATTTGACACAAGACAAGAGAACAGACTCACGGCTCCTCCCCATGCACTTGTGTCATGATAAACATAGAAATACGATATTACATTTTGCAATGTCCTCTTATTAATTTCTACGCCTTTTCTAAGCTCTGTTTCCACAGTTTGCAGATAATTGAGCACTCCATAAGGTTACACATTTCAATTTTTTTCGGGGTATCTGACTTTTTCTCACTATTTCGGGACCCGTGGATACTGATCAGTAGCCCATCATTTTTCTGCTTTGTTTAATACCATAGCTGTATAATGAAAGAAAACCAAATTCGGTCAATTTCTTCACTCGCAACGGGGTAATTGCCTGTTATCAAGATGTCATTGCTTTGCTCAGACATCGCACAGTAATGGTGGATACTTTCTGAGCAGAACATTAGTTTTAAAAAAGGCTTCAGAGCAAAGATGCCCAACACTGCCCGTTCTATTCCCGTGTGGCGTATCGTGGCTACGCAACTGGCACTATTACCCGCTACTGGTAAAGCCAATAGAATGTTGTGAAAAAAAGAAAAGAGGTAAGTAGATAAGATACGAGTGCAATGATTAACATTTGAAGTTTTTAAAATTTCCCAATGGCGTAGCTCTAATTTCCGTCTATCTGTTATTGAAGAGCGTAACACACGAAGGAATAACGCTATTAATATTATAGATCATCTGCCGCCACCAAAGTAACATAATTCGTCGTGAAATAATTGAAAAGCGGTAGATATGACACGGCTGCGATGATCTTCAGGTCTTTGACTCAAAACGGACAGGGCATATTTCAAGAAGCGAAAAGAAGACGGCTATACTTGATCCTCCTTCCAGCGAAAATCAGATCTTCATGCATGTTGAATTTCTCCCTTTCTAATACTGAAAAGCATGGACGAACTGTATACTGACGGAGCCTCAAGCAGAATTATAATATAAACCAGTGCGACCTGTGGCAATTCCACGGTTAGTGAATGTGTTTACTTACATTAGTTTAACCCGAGGTAGCACAGTCGCTTCAAAAAAGTATTTAAGAGTCGAGCTGTCCAACCACTCCAGGCGCTTATTCTAGATACGCATCTCGCCTCATTAAGAACGTCGTGCGTCACCAGCAAAGTGAAAATTATATAGTGTGAAAAAAATGACAAGTGGTAGATATGATAAGGATGAAATGAACTCTATAGTTTTGCTTCGAAACTGACTGAAACGTTTTTCAAGAAGCACAAAGAAGATGGCTATTGTTGAACATCCTTCAAGCGAGAACAGGAGCGTCTAGCACGTTCAATTTTCCTCAGCTAATACTGATAAACGTAACGGCCAGACACGTGTACGGACGTACAGACGTACGTATGGATGGAGCCACAAGCAGAATTATAATTATTGATTTGAACTGAAAAACATGCTTTGATGTTAATTATAACGTTATCTGACTTGCTGCACATACAATGAACATGATTCCAAAGCATGATGCAGCACGCATTTAAACTTAAAATCCACGCATAATCCTACTTAACTTACTACAGTAACAGTTGTGATTTCATTCGTATTTTTTTTTATTTTTTGTGCGAACGCCTGCCTCTCTGATGTTGCTAAATAATACGCTTTAGCCGAAGCAAAACACACCCAAAAATAGGTTTCAACCCTTGGTAAAACGCTGAAATGCCTGTAGCTACGGGTCCGTTCATCAATTAAGACTCACATCAGTCACATTTGGTTACTCCAGGGAATTAATCTTTGTCCAGTCGAAGCTCTCAACAATAAATACCTCACATCTTCATTTAACTTTTGCGGGTGAGATGCAAGGTCACTACACTGAGCGTTCTTTAAAGTGGGCAACCGCATAGTCAAGCGATGAAATCGCAACATTTCTTACACTGCGGCGTGCGCGCGCACTCTCGATGTCTACCATCACACCCAGCAACAACGGAGTGCCACTTTTATAGGCTGCAGCATCCAGTACTTCTGATCTGTTGGCAGTAAAGCATATATGTTGGAAGTATAGACTCTCGGCTTTCTTCACACGATGTTGACAATCACTTTTCTTGCAAATGAGAGACCTTCATTACATCACGAGCACGACCCTGCCTTATTATTGTTGATGTGAATGTGAATGGAAGGGCTTCCGTGCGCGTCTACAGAAAAATGCAAGTCAGTTACCTGCGTGCTGTTAACGGCCTATCACATCACAATCGGAGGTTAGTTAAAGATGCACGTCAGTTACCGGCGTGGTGCTAACGTACGGCCTATCACGTCACAATCGGAGGTTAGTTAAAGATGCACGTCAGTTACCGGCGTGGTGCTAACGGCCTATCACGTCACAATCGGAGGTTAGTTAAAGATGCACGTCAGTTACCGGCGTGGTGCTAACGGCCTATCACATCACAATCGGAGGTTAGTTAAAGATACACGTCAGTTACCGGCGTGCTGCTAACGGCCTATCACATCACAATCGGAGGTTAGTTAAAGATGCACGTCAGTTCCTGGCGTGCTGCTAACGGCCTATCACGTCACAATCGGAGGTTAGTTAAAGATGCACGTCAGTTACTGGCGTGGTGCTAACGGCCTATCACGACACAATCGGAGGTTAGTTTACGATGCACGTCAGTCACCGGCGTGGTGCTAACGGCCTATCACGTCACCTCGGAAGTTTGAGAAAAGAACAATGACGAAGAGATGTGGAGCGAGGAAGGAGCTCGCTCGGAAAGCCTTCATTGTATCTCGAGGCTCTCAACGATGCTGCCCGAAGTTTTCTCCTCGGTCCTATGTATGCAAGTCTCTGGACCTCGGTCCTATGTATGCAAGTCTCGGGACCGCGCATAATCTCGAAATTTCGGGAAATGTTTTTTGGCCGCATTTTTATGACCAGCTCAGCCAATCGTGAGCCTAGAGGGACGTCATGTTAAAGACGACACGAGAAGTGCTGAACTCTACCCAACGTCCTCTTAGCAACAACAGAGGGCGAAATTTTACCCTCGCCGCTCGTCCTTTGCTCTCTTACCATGCTGTATTTTATTTACTTCCCGCCAGTCACTTATTAACATCTACACTACAAATTCTAATGATTATTGAGCGGCATTAACTTAAATCTGTTTCCTTAACTTAATAACGAGCTATTTTACCTACTACCATCTAGATACAATTCTCACACTGGTGGTACACTGTCTTGCTTGCTCCCTGAGAACCTCATATGCCACGTCTCATACACTGTTCTACATAGAAAATCCGCTCCATTATTTGTATAGAAAAAAGAACAGAGTTAGCTGGCCAGGCTATAGATCTTTTTATCTGTTCAAAACAATAAAGGAGTTTAAAGCATATTTATGTGTTTATGCAATGATTGACTAGTTCACTAATTATATGCTTATTTAATTTTATTTTCTAAAGTATTTGGTTATTCCAACGCTAATCTATATATTTTGTGATTCAGGAGAGTTTAATTAATGTGAATTTTATATATATTATAGTTCGCAGTTCAACCTGCCCTATCTATATTGTAATATAACTGGAGTGGATGTCTGCCTCTCTGGTGCAAGCTACTGCCATAGGAAATTGCTGTAGCCCCCTGACATCCAAAACTCGAAATTCGGCAGTCTATTTCTAGACAGCAACTCAGATAATATATCGAGAGGTTCCGTGCTCCTCCTAATATTCGCATCTGGTAGATATGTCCATAACTCAGAAGTCACTGCTACTAGGGCTTATACACATAGTGCCAACCGGTACCTAACACGAAAATAGGCCACAATAATAATAATAATTCTCCCCCTTATTTTTTTTCCTTTTTTCTCACTTCTTCCTATTTTTTCTCTTCTTGATTCCCCTGTCCTCTATATCCTACTAACATAATGGCAATAGCTCATAGAGGGCCGGGGCGTATGTTCCGTTGTCTCTTTGGGAATGGGCCTTTTGGTTCGTTTACTGCCGCCTATCAAATCTAATCTAATCTCCCCCATTCAATACAATCGTAACAAAAAATTCACATTGGTTCTGAATCCAAGATTTCATTTTGATCATCACCTAAATTTGCCCATTCATTCCTCGTAACTTTCTCAGCAGTTCTTGTAAATTTATTGAATATCAGCCCCTAACTCTTTGAGTTATATCCTCCAGGGGTTATGTTATTGACAAGCGGTAAAACAAGAGGAGGCACAGGTCATCACAAAACATTTGTGAATTTCGCCTCGTAACAGTTCTCGCATCTCCTGTTAATATAACGGAACTCCGGTAACTTTTTGAGTTATGTTGCAAGAAGGTAGACAAATAAACAAACGGTTGAACGGATCCTCATCAAAAGTTAACTAGGACAGTCAGAGAGCGAATACCTTCGCCAAACAATGTCAACGATGAAAACAAATTGGTCCTGAAAACAGAATTTCCTTTTAATCATCACTAAAATTTGGTCATTTGTGGCTCTTGACATTAATAACTGTATCTGTAATTCTCTTGAAGATCTGTTGCTAACTTTTTGAGTCATATCTTGACAAACATTATGACAAACACCAGTCAAACACAGAAACGGACTAACCGATCATCACGAAAATTTGATCATATGCGCCTCGTAACGCTTCTAACAGTTACTGCAAATTTCCTAAAAATCCGTTCAAAATTTTCTGAGTTGTGTTCCTGACGAAAATATATTCAATTATAAAAATAGACAAACGAACGTTCCAACAGATCATCACAGAAATTGGATCATTAACTCTTAGTAAGATTCTTAACAATTCGTGCAAATTTCATAAAGATCCGTCCTTAACTTTTTGAATTGTGCTAGCAAGAAAATAGAGGCAGACAAACAAACAAACAAACGGTTGAACGGATCTTAACAAGAAGTAAATCATTTGTTCCTCCTAACATGCATGCTTAACAATCATGTAAATTTCGTACAGATCCGTCTATAACTTTATCTTGGCGGCAGACAGATGAACAATCATACAGACAAACAAACAAACAAACTAACTCGAGAAAAATATAACCTCGTTGCCGGAGGTAATAATCTCTATAAATTTCTTGAAGATGCGTCCATAAATTATGGAGTTATCTTGGTGATAGACAAGCAAACAAAGAAACAAATTGTCAACCCGACATGCAGATATAGTGCGACTAAAACATACCCTCGTTGCGGAGGTAATGAATTTAATTCGTTTTGTGCATGTCTGCTGACAACTTCCTTTTTTGTTTCGAGATTGAGTCCAATATTTTTTATGTCATGTTCAGTACACTAGTGTAACACAATAAGCAATGAGTCTTACACGCTAGGTTAAGAATTGACTGTACAATTCTACTTTACAACCTACTGTTCGTAGAAGAAAAAAAACGAAAGAATATTTTTTTCTTCCCGTAAGAATTTTTTTTCATACGATAATTCTATTAAGATACTTGTTGATGAAACTAGATTAAAACATCGCAATGAGCCTTACAGATTAGGGAGCAAATTTATAGCACTATTGTACTTCACGACCTACATTCTGTGTAACGCTCTATGATAGCAATAGGTTCACAGTTCACACACAGGTATATTGTGAATCAACTAACACATCATCTTGATTTCGAGGCTAAAAATAGGTGACATTAGGAAAACATGAAATTATAGGTATAATAAAAAAGCAGCAGCGAACATACAGCTGTAAAAGATTTTTAGGGGTGCCAGGCGTAGATAAGGTGGGGAACCATTGTTGTAAAGCAAATAATAAAAGGAGATCGTGAAAATGATGCTAATATTCAGCGTTATAAGTGAAGTTATAATTCACGTAATATTAAAATAAAATGCCTCATTTTTTGCTACATCAATGGAAGCTTGTAGATAATAACAATAAGTCATTCATCTTTCCGATCGTGGAGGTATTCTTTTTTCCCAATACTAATACCCACTTTACAAAACACAGAGGGGCAATCAGAAAACGCTTTCCAAGCTGCTCACGGCAATTCTTTCATTTATCATATATTTCTCCCCGGGTGGGAGGTGTTCTTAGATTATTCTATTACAGCATACATTGAATTTTTTTCGTGTACATTCTTTTCTTGCTAATATTACAGCGATGCATTTACAACCTGATCAACAAGGCTCAGCGCCATCACAGACCAAACCAGTTAACTGAACTGGCACCCCAATAGTACCAACTAACGACTACCTTCACAGGAGGAGCAATATAATAACTAGAGCACTCTGAGAGCGGATACCTCTGCCAAGCGAAGCAACGGTAGCAAAAACAAAAATAAATTAATTAGCTCTGAAACCATATTTTTTGTATCAACTTAAAAATCTAATCATTTGTGCCTTTTGATAGCGATAAAAGCTTGTGCAATTTTCTCGAAGATCCGTTCATAACTATTTGAGTTATGCTGCCGACAGTGGGGACGGTGCAGCCATCATCATACATAACGTCACCAGCACATCACCAGCAGGGTTCAGCGTCAGTGGGGACGGTGCAGCCATCATCATACATAACGTCACCAGCACATCACCAGCAGGGTTCAGCGTCAGTGGGGACGGTGCAGCCATCATCATACATAACGTCACCAACACATCACCAGCAGGGTCCAGCTCTGTCAGCTGGGCCACTTCTCGCGTTCTTTCAGTCCAGTTGTGATTCCGCAGCTCATTCGCGCCACCAATAGGCAGCCTGCTATCATCTGCTGAATCTTAATGAAGCACTTGGGGATATCACTTGTAATCCCATCACATGCGGCCATGCTTGTCTGTCACATTGCTCTCCTGCCATTATTTCAATCGAGAGCGCTCCCCTTATCTCAAGCTGTGTAATTCTTAAAAACGCTTCCTTCATATGTCTTACGAAGCTTAGAGAAAGGATGAAACGATCCGATACAATCTTCAGACGGATCCTCTCCAAATGGTTCCAAATACAAAGGCGCATGCATTCCTAAGAATTCATTGCCATTGGAAACAATTGAGTACTTTCAGCTTAGTCGATTTGCATCCTAACCATCGCATCGACTTTTTTTGTTTGCTTATGAGGACTGATGCGGCGACCGTTGAACTCTTGTGCCTACTGCGGCACACTTCAATAAAATGGAGGAACATCAACGATGCGAATTGTCCGGAGTTGGCCACAAAATGTCTGAGAAGGAATGTCCGCAATTTCTTCAATATCGCTGCCAAAGTTTCAATAACGCAAGTTAGGCGAGATTGCCCTGTCTCCTCAATCAAGGAACAATTGCATCTAATTGCTGGAGTTGTATTCATAGCAAATGATCCCTGCCCTAATGGCCCGTGTTGCCGAATGCGTTTGTGGCCAGGAATGTAAGGGAAATTTTACGAGTTTGGAAGAGCTACGGAGAACCTGTACCCATGAGGTATTGAATGTATGTTTATCTGTATGATAATCGCAGGCTGTGGCAATGGCCGTCTTCTGTTGGTATTTACATTTTTGAATATGAATGGCTGATTATGTCTGGACAACCCACGACGCTCGTGTCGGCGGCGCAAGGAATTTGCTAAGATGAAAATTAGTGTCAGAAGAATGAGGTTTGCCCCGAGTCCGCTCGAATTTAATTACGAATTAATAGCTTGGAGGCCGGAATTCTTCAGAATTGCGAGCGTTTTGACTGGACTTTTAGGAATGCATAGCCAATGAGCTCTGCTAAATTGATGAGCATTGATAGATTAACCGGGAGAAAAATTAAAAGCTCAGTACGTTGGAGTCTTAAGCGGAGCATGCGAAGAGCAGATTAGATTTGGGTCTGCGAGACTGCTAAGAGGTCTACAGAAAGCTTACGAGACATGAGATAATTTTCTTTTTTTTTTTTGCCAGCACGTTGTTTATTTTGTGCTAATGAGCGAAATTTGCACAGATTGTTAAAATTAAAGGGTTTAGTCAGCAGCAGGATATTACGTACAGGGCGACCAGCCGGAGTGCCGGTACATAAATAACTTCACTTTGCCATAGAGTAAGAAAAGCTTTTTAGCAAGTAATATTACAATATTAATAACATTATTGACACCTTTCTGTACACGCACGACTTTTATTCGCAGGAAATCTTAACTCGTCGGTAACTTGCCTATATTTGGCACAGTTGGTGGCTTGCGAAGTATCCGAATGTTGTCGATTAACGTTTATGTTTGAGTAGCAACAGCTTGTTGACTGCATGAGCCAGTTTTAGTCTCAAGGATACTCGCAAAATACAAATCCGATCTGTATAGCACGAGCGTAGACCGCAGCAGTATACTTGACTCTTGGGTCTGACGCTGGAGGCCAAAAGTCGGCAACGGAAAAATGGGATTTTCATTCTAAGGTACCCAACATTTTTCTTGCGGAGGAGGTATCTTGGATACGGCGGGGACGCACTTGGGGGCTTGCCTGCATGACCGTGTCTGGATATGTTCATAAAAGCTATTGAGAAAATTCCATATTTCCCATTTTGGCCGCCAGCGTCAGAGGCCACTTTGGACCTAAGAGTCAAGTACTGTTGCGATCTATGGCACGAGGCTTGAGAAGTTTTGAAGTGTGTCCTACCGGCTTCACGTATTTCCTTAAAAAAAAGGGAACAAGCTTGTTCACCAAGTTTTGAGAAGCAAAATGTTTTATTGGGTAGAGCAGTAATCTGTAGTTTACTCGGATATTTACAGAAAGGAAGCGACGTATATTGAAACAAAGTGACCAAGATATGTTTACACTTCACCAGATCACCCTGTGTTCACAGTATTTGAGAAATAATAGGTGTTCGGATTTGATGACAGCGGGTAATGCGATAACTATTTCCTTGGTCTTTTTTTGTGATTTTGCAAAAATACAGTAGGGTCCCAAAGAGAATTTAATCACTTGTTTGTCAGCAACTTTTGGGCAGAATGATCCCAGACAATACTATTACCAGGGGCCGTTCGTCACACATACATCTTGAAATAATAAAAATGATGAGAGATTTTGAGGCTCCTGTGATAAATGGGACAAAATGCCTACTGTCAACTGTGAACTCATTGAGAGAATTTGCCTGTTACTGTAGGTACTGCTCCAGCATTGGGTAAAACTGCTGTCAGTGAAGTGCCTCATTACAGGCTTCACTCGCCACAGCTCATTCCCTATAGCTAATTGCATCCACTCTCAGCAGTCTGAGCGCACCCCCCCCCCCCGGATCTTAAAATTGTCGCTGCATCAAACCTAAGCGCGGCACGTTCCACTGGGCTGCAAAATTAAGGCTTGAGAGGCTGGACTTGTACGAAACTTCAGTCATGTGCCATGGCTTAGACTCATGGATTCAAGTTTGAGTAACGATGGGACTCCCAAGAATTCAAATTTCTTCCGTGTAAAATGGACGTTTCAATTGGCTCAACATAATCAGGTTGCCTCTAACACTTACAACACGATCCAAAGTGGCGAAGCTAAGCTTCCTGTCTGAAGTATTCTGGGCAAGTTAAGTCAAGTGCATTTGCCTTAGATCGAGTTTGAGGACCCTATCGAACGCGACTTTAAGTAGCTGTCAGGGAAATGTGATTCCAGGTAAAATAGGTATAATATTATGTATCTTGGCATTCTGGGGAAACTACGATTTTGAAAATTGTATTAGGAAATGGCAGATGCATCTGCCACAAGAAATACGCCAGTACGAAGGCCAGTGTGTCGTCATTTTAGATTATCAATATGAAAATCTCGAAGTGCCTAAACTCGTTCACCCAAGGCATTAAACCTACCGCTCGTCCCCTGCAGACAGCGGCAGTACCGTCAAAGCAGTGAAGTGTGCAGTACCATTAGCACTGCAGAGAATGGGGACTTACATGTGCAAGCGATGTG
This sequence comes from Parhyale hawaiensis, assembly GCA_001587735.2. Taxonomy (NCBI): domain Eukaryota; kingdom Metazoa; phylum Arthropoda; class Malacostraca; order Amphipoda; family Hyalidae; genus Parhyale; species Parhyale hawaiensis. The sequence goes on from LQNS02278170.1 coordinate 41,806,146, forward strand.
GAGACGTGCAAAGGTGGCGTTGTTCATATTGAAAGGACGTGAATAAAATTGACTTTTGGGTAATCAAAACCTTGAAATTTCCGACCACTGGAAAAGCTCAGATTTCTTTCACAAGAGGAATGTGGCCATTAGGCAGAGCCGTGAAATAATTTGACTCGGCAGAATTTATAGCCATGATCGCGTTTTTATGGCTAGTCAGTTGTTATGAGCGACTCGGCCAAGGCAGTTTACTTGTGCTCGTCGGTCGCTCCTCACGCCGGCCACAGCTTTTGCATTCTGGCGGAGAATAAGATCTCTGCAGGACAGGATATGAAGCAGTCATAATAGCACAAGTGCATTAAGTGTTTGCCGAGTTACGTGACTTGAGCGCAGCTTAGACTTGCACGCATGATTTAGCGACTGCGAGGAGGGTAGCAGCCGCTGTGGACAATAGCTGCTCGTGCAGCAGTTTATTTCCTTGTTTGTAGGGATATCATTGTTGGTCTTAGTTAGAGGGCTGCACTTTACGACATGGCAGGCGTGTTT
>LQNS02278170.1:41834734-41847954 GCA_001587735.2 Parhyale hawaiensis
CTTTATATTTTTTACCAACGCTAGCCTGGCGCTCCTGCTCATTTGTTAGAAGAGGTCCTCTGAGAGATGCATTAAGACACCATCATTATGGAAATGATGAAGTGATCAGTGCTTTTGGTTGAGCGGGCAACCAGCTGTTGTACGCCGCTGCACTGCGGGCTCTATGCAATACGCTCCTTCGCTCGGGTGGCAGGTTGCCGTCGCGGTGGTAGCCGTGACGTAGATGAAGAATATAAGATGTTGCTCTCCACTTAGTTCTACCACTATGCAAAAACATAGCTATGTAGTCAAGCTAAAGAGAATGAAGCTTCTTATTTAATACTCTTACTTGTGTACGAGTGTTACGGGACAGCGGCTGAGGAGTTAGGCTCCGATTGTTGCGGGCAACTTTTATCTAACAGTGAATAAGGGAGTTCATTGCAGAAGTGATTAGGGTAACATGCCTAGTACCCGTCCACTTTTTGAAAGTTATTTATTTATTTTCTTTCAAAGATTATTGTAACCAACGTATTTGATCGGGAGTTGCGGCTAATGTCTTAATCGGTAGTTAAGTGATGGAACGTCATTTTGCTATGCTCATTTTGAATATTTTCCTATAATTATTTTTTCTGATGTCATTTTAAAAAGTGGACGGAATTAGCGCGGCCCGACGCGCTATCCGTCCAGCCCATGCTAGTACCCGTCCACCCCCTCCTATTTTGGACTTCGGTTATTTATTCAGGCCACCGCCACGTGCCGGAGAGACGAGCGACGTGCACAGTGCAACGCGACAAATGTGTTGCAAGACAAATTATAACGGAAGATACAGAAGTCTGCTGTCCCCACCGCCGCAACTGCGATGCCTCGCGACTCCCGTGCATTGCTGCAACACGACTCCCGTAAATTTCGCATTGCGTCGCTTGTTGCGCTCTGTGAGGCCCCGGCTTTCATATATAAAGAAATTCAGGCGTCAAAGGTAGAGATACTGTTCAAGGAAAGTCTTAGAATCCACTGTACAATCTGCGACATCGTTCTGGAGTCAGAGTGTGGCCGATATTTATGGAGCGCTCTAACCTCGATAGACGTCGAGGGCACGAAAGAATTGTGCACACTTCTTTTTCACATAAAGATAGGAAAAATATTTAAGCGAGCGCTGAAGCTATAATTTGCTTGTACAGTAAACTATCGATATTCGCGGGTTCGCTTCTCACGGTTTCGGTTATTCGCGACGGCCTAGAGTGCGACAGTCCTCCATTATTCGCGGTCCTATAAAGTAATTACAGTAGAATCCCGAATTAAAAACATCCCGACCAACGAGCTTCTCGACTTACGAACTTTCTTGGCCCAAAAATTACGCGCAAGATACGAACCTTCATCCGACTTTCGAATATTAGCCCGAAAATTACGCCCGGGAGATAAACCTTTTCCCAATTTACGAACCTGGGAGGTGGGAAGTCGTCTCTGGAACAGCTCATTCCCTCCCTCCCTGCCACACACCTCATCAGACACTTCTACACACAATCTCGCACCTCTACACACACGCATCATGCACTTCTACACACACATCTCGCACTTCTACACACACATCACGCACTTCTACAAGCACTCATCACGCACTTCTATGCACACTTCACGCACTTATACACACACATCACGCACTTCTACTTACACGCAGGTAAGAACAGTTTGTGTTGGAAAAAGCTAAGGCCGGAAGCAGTCAATAACTTTGAAGGAACGTAACCTATTTATTTTCTAAGTTTTAAGTATTTGCTATTCGCGGATTCGCTATTTGCAACCCTTTGATGGAACGTAACCATCGCGAAATGCGAAGGATTGCTATATATATCCGTGATATGGAAGATGAAGCTGAGTTCTACTGCATGAACGTGTACAATAAATTCAAAAGTCATACGGTATGTTTCCCTGTGCTTACATACAGAGTGCTGAATATTTCTTGAGAAGCAAAGAAATTTTTGAAGGTGACGACTTCTGGGCATTTGCCACAGGAGTGAAGAGTCAAATAATGCGACGTCTATGGCCATCTTAATAACAGTTGTTTTTACGACAGCAAAGAACAGGGTAATGTTGACCCAACGGGTCACAGGCTTTGGGCCGTCTAGACTACCACTTGACTTTATAAGCCCCAGGAAGCGAAGAACTGCATGATTTTTAAAAATGGCATTAGGCTCGTGGTAAATGTTTCGTACGTTGGGGTTCAAAAGGGCCACACCATAGTCAAAAGAACGAGTTTTGATTACAAAAGCAGCTTACTGAAAACTCACGCAGCTGCATTAGAGCCACGCAAAACTTTCCACACAAGCCGCCAGTAGAGCAGTCTTCTCGCCTTCAAGTGTATATTCTGGCTGACCCTATCCACGTCAGAATATAAATGGGCGTCACTCACCAAGAGCTGTCCTGAGTGCCTTTTCAACAGGAGATGGTGCAACTGACGGCAGTTCCTGCTGACGAGGTTAGCTTTTAGGCTGCCTACATTAGGAGCGTTGTCTCGATGGGCGTCTTTTACGACAATCGAATTAAACATTACTTTGCACCAACCTGATAGATGTAATGGCAACCGCATTGGAATGCACATGTAGCCTATCAACATATACTCCATGAAGTGCTACTCTTGATCCTTTCTTGTATCAATTTCACTCCAAGCAGAACAGAAATCAGCCAATAATGCTTGAAAACAAGAAAAATAGACTGCAAATGTATTCAAAATATAATTTTCGAAAAAAAATACATTCCCTCATTGAAAATGCAATACAACCCAATACGTTAATAAATAAAAAAAAAATGAAAGAAACTCGGTAAGAACTAAGTTGCCAACCCAATGCATTTACGAGAGGGGTAATTTCCGGGATCAAATTGTTGAACACATGATATTTCTCAACAACTTCTGTGCTTCTTGCATGGGCCGCATCGAGGGCGTGTGGCGGGGGGCTGGGCTGTGGCTGAAGGCAATCGGGTGACCGGTGGCACAGATGACACAAATTGGCAGAAAATGATATTGCGACGTCATCAGCGAGTGGTTGTGCAATTTGCTGTAGATTCAAAATTTCCAAAGTCTGCAACATGCCGTTGGTGTCATTGCTTGGGGCAGTGCAATCGAGATCGGCTGATCGCATTAGCTTTAACTTATCCGGAACGTCAGTCTGGAGCGATCGCCACGAGTGCCAGAAACTAGACACAAAGTAACAAAGGCAACACTCTCGACTGAAGTTCCTGTTAAGTTAGAGCTAGTGAGGTTAGCTGTTAATGGAGGCAAATTGCGTTCTAGTTTCACCCCAAACGCACTCCAAAACCATAAACAATCTTCCACAAAATTGGCAGCCCATAAAAGATTTTACACGCATTTTAAAAATTCGATACAGACTTGTAGGGAAACGCACAATGAACAAAAATTAAAAAAAAATGATATAGAAAAGTGGGAGCTAGAGTCTGTACTGACATGCCCATCCCACAAGTGCATGCACCATCACCTGGACAGTAGTGAGCTTCAGTATTGAGCTTCTGGCTCACTACTGAAATAAACGGTTAAACTGACGCTCAAGGTAGCAGATGCAATATAACTTTCTCAGTTAAACAGCACTAGAGCGAAAAACAATCAAAAAGTACAACATCACAAATTTGCTTACCCTGATTTTGACAGCTCGGCTTGTTAGTGTTGGTACAAATGGTGAGGTGATGGTTGTGGCAAGTGTGATGAATTTACCGTAAGGTATCTCACTGGCTTAGAAGTATATTTGGTTTTCCACCTCCGAAATTAGTGCAAATTGCAGTTTTTACATTATATTATACGTACTTGTGAAATCGTCCAATGGCTGCTATAAATTTGCCGTAGATATTAAAGCCACCAATTCCAGAGAAACCTCACAATTTGATTCAGATGGACCTGCGCAGTACAAGCAAGGACTCATGAGCACCTGCCTAAACCGCGCATGCAGAATATAATAGCATAGTGCCTATGAGGCCCTGCATACAGAAATTCTGCGTATTAAGAAATAATTGATAAATAATCCCCTACCTGTTTTAGTAGTAGAAATAGCTCAACAAACAGTAAATATCTATTACGAGAATCAAATGTATGCTACTTACAAGATAGACGAAAGGGCACTAGAGTGCAGTACGCATGTATGTAAAACCAGCTGGCAGTCATGCTCGGATCCAACTTTGCATTTATTACCAGAATAGAAAACCCAGCGACTTAATTTGTACGCAATAACTTGTCAAGATCAACTATTGACCTTGGTAAGTCGGACGGGGTTTACGAGTTCAAATTAATGTAGCACCGGCGAATGTGCGTCGCTGGACAACCGCTGCATCGGCTTACCGAGATGATGCTAGAAAATGGGCAGTGTCATCATATCACCAATGGTGCAATACTTAATCACTATCGCCATATTCATGTCCGTAAACTCAGTAAAGAAGATCTCTATAGTAATACCAGAATTTTGTGCAGTACTATTCAATAGAGAACTCATGAATATTGTTGATGTTCTCCTCATATATAGATATATACCAAATCTCAACGAAAATACTTTGAATATTGAAGCACTTGAACTGTTCCGTAAAAATGTAAGTAGCAACATTAATGGAACATAGGTCTGTGTGCCTGCCGTGTCTCGGCGGCAGCGGCCGTTTGCTAACGACAGTTAATTGCGCCGGTTGTACCTGGTGCAATACGTTTGTGACAATATGGCGCTCCTTAACAGTTTCTAGTCAAGTTACTCATAGATTTGTACATAGTATTGCGTACTGATAGTCTTTGTTTGTTGATGTCTTTTAATTTCGCTCTGTACATTTCAGAAAGTACTAGCCTGATGATGGTATCTGTGACGTAGGAACGTTGCCGTGATATAATATAGTTTTTGTTTTTATACGTGTCCCTAGTACAAACAAGTATTTTGAGATTGGTATGAATATCGATGCGTTTTTACGATCCCTTGCACACAATGAACTTGAACAGTATAGACTAGCTGAGCAATGCTGGAAAAAGTTTTTTTTTTAATTAAAGAATTATATGTGTGCACTAGTTACCAAATCTGCTTTCTGCCAATAATAGCTGGTGTGCCACTGGCCAGGCTGACCTTGGCTCCAGTCAAAATTTGCAGCCCCAGTCATGCATACGAGGAGCAGCGGCGCTGTCTGCTGGCGCAGCCTCTCATTGAATATCTTCCCTCCAATAATAACCACAACAGCACAACTTTCTGCAGCACATACGTGGGTGTCCCTTCCTGCTCAGGTCACGTTTCGTTTCAGATGTTCTCCATTTGAAGCAGCTGCACAAGAACTGTCATGTCTGCAATTGAGTGATAGAACAGGCGCAGCTGACTATCCTCGAGGCGTATGATTTGGGAACTNTCAGGTCACGTTTCGTTTCAGATGTTCTCCATTTGAAGCAGCTGCACAAGAACTGTCATGTCTGCAATTGAGTGATAGAACAGGCGCAGCTGACTATCCTCGAGGCGTATGATTTGGGAACTTACCGCAAAATTGCCAAGGGGAGGCGGCGCTCTATCATTTTCCTGTCCGAGTTGATAGCCTAAACGGCTAATGAACACAACACGATATTGTTTCTTTTTTCAGCAACTTTTATAATAGTAAATTGAGATATTGACCTTGTCATTGCAGCCTGTCCAAGGCACTGTGAATACGAACACTCTGACTTTTGCAATTTTGTTTAACATTAACAGCATTAAAAAAGAGAAACATGGAGCTCTGCTGACGAGACTCTACCCAGCTTAGCCTCTAAGTGGCATATGACACGATAGCGACAGCCCAATTTAACAAGGGAAGCCCTAGGTACGAGGAGAAGTTGTTTCCTTAGAAGCGTGAAATGGTGCAGTATCAGTTTCAGCTGCAGGTAGAAAAATTATTTACGCGAAGACATCTTACCGCTGTTTAACCCAAGAGTTTCGCTAGTGTATGCACCTCCAGATCCCAGACTAAATTGTTAATAGCGGAAAGGAGCTTCTGTCGCTAGGAACACTAAGAACGACTCAAGTAGCCAGTACAGTTTAATTGATATTTCAATATTACTGAAGTTAATGCAATGAAAAGACCAAGAATAACTACTCTCTTTAAGAAGAATAGTCTAGGCTAGCAAGAACTCGCTCTTCAGCCATATCTCACACAAACATTGTGCATACTAAGCGTGAAAATACAGTATGTACCAAGTAGACAGCAAATCTTCTACCCTAGGAGGATATATAAACTGGAGCGCGAGCCTCCGCTAATTCTCACGCTAGCTAAGAAGTGTTATTTCCGTACTTTCTGGGAAATAGACGGTGAAGTCAGCGGGTGGGGCGATAAAAAAAACCATGCTGTATTTTTTTTTCAATTCTTGGCTGCTCATATTATCGTAGACTAAATTTTAGGGTTTTAGTACTTCAGTGGACTCGACGAGTACAGCACTCCGTGTCCAATTTATCAACCAGGCACCTTAAATTTTCGTCCGTCCTACATAGGCATTAGTTTTTGCCAATAAGCTTCGTAAGCCTGCTTAATTGGGCTTCAAAAAAATCGCTGATGTTGTGCAGGCCATTTGCAAGAAAATGTACCGGAAAATTGACTGCTAGCCGGTCACTTTTCCGAGTTTGCTGCCAAAGTTAGAATATTGGGTTGAAGGCTAGAACCAGTTCCAGGGAAGGGAGCAGAAATTCGCTTCAGTTATATTTCCTCCGAGCTTCTACCTGTGATGTGAGAGAAGTAGCAGCTTAAAGTTAAACTATCTCCTTTAGTCGCCTTCCGACTCCGCATCACGGATTCCTTAAATTTCCTCTCATACTGAAAGCACAATAGTCGTACAATGTAACGAAGGAAGGAATGCAGTTAGGAATAAGTAAACACCTACAGTCAAATAAAGACCTATGTTTATTTGTCTATTTGTTCGTTTTTTGTTTGTTGGTTTATTCTTTTTGTCTATTTATCTGTTTATCTATCCAACTTCTGTCACGTTTTAAGAAAACAGACAGGCGAAAATTAGGCCGGGTTGAACACGCTTCATTGAAAAGGAAAACTGGTTGGTAGAAAATAGACCAGGTTGCAGATGATGGTAAGCGTTTATCTGAATGCAGTTCTCGCTCTGCCAAAGTTGAAATCCAAAAAAGAAGTGCTTTTCAGCGTTATCGCCGAAAGGAAGGTTGGCGTTGTTCAGCAGATTTCAAGCATAGCATGCTTATTAGGGTGTGACGCTGGAAACATATTCAAATATAAGAGGGTAAAAAGCGCATACACCTACAATCATAAATGATGGCCGAAAAAACTCTTTTGAACAACGTTCACCTACCCTACCGATCAAAAGTTTGTTGAGTGCCAGCACACCCAATGCATGCACGCAATGTTGGACTTTATGTCGTTAAAATTTAATATAGGGACTAAAATTGCATACTATGTATTCTGGAAGGTTGCATACGGATGTTGATATGCATGTGCCAAGACGTAGGGGTGATGTATGCCTGTAGTAAAATAATGCGTATTTTTCTGGTGCACTGCTGAGATCGAAATAGCCTTCACGAATGACCTATAGGTACTGGGCAGGCGCATTTGTTAATGTTAATAATAACAACATAAAACACTGACGCAAAATCGAGAGCTGTTTTCACTGCGCTCCTTGACAAATTTTTTCTAGTCATCGTTATCCTGGTCCCTCTTCCTAAGTATATTTCGCCTTGTTGGCCCAGAGTAACTAGGTTGACTGACTATGAGAAAACACAAATTCATAAACACACGTAATACTTGTCAAAGGTGGGTGACATACAACGAATATTGGGATACCAAAAGACTTGAAACTGGTATAGCTTAAGTTTATTTTTCACCGATGGCCTGTGCTGACGAATGTGCGTTTCTCGTTTAGAAATTATTTTTTGTCAGCATGAACAATTCTTTGTTGGAAGTCGGTGGGCTAACTGGAAAGATTTCATCGAAGTTTTGTGAGGCTTGCCCTGAGGTTCGTACGGTAGGAACGACTCGTCAAGTTTAGTTTCGTCTATGGCAGTAATAACGATATAAGGGCGCCCTCCATCAGCACGACAAAGATATCCAGAACTTCTGACAGATGTATTAGTTTGCCCATCTGGATTTAGTTTCAAGTGTTAACCCTAAATCGACTTGGTGCGTCTGAATACTCAATCTCGCTCAGGGACAAGGAGTTTTCAGCTGTCTCAAACGTAATCGGGCTTCTTGTAACGCCTGCAGCATTTTTCAAGAGGTAAAACCAACCCCTTTCTCTGAAGTTCCGGACGAGTCAAGACTATCTGATTTAGCTTTAGGCGGGTTTACACGATAGTCAAATGAACGAGCTTCCTCAGCAACGCATCTGAACGTTTTGTAGCCACAGCTGCCGGTCGACCAAAATGTTTCTAAGAAGTTCGCCATCAAGTCAGTTTGCTCCGTGAGTACCACAAGTGAAGTTCCATATACAGTGGCGGCAATAAATACTACTACGCCATGAAATTGTTTATTTAAAAAAATCTAGTGAACCATATATATATATATATATATATATATATACTGATGCAGTATTTGTAATTTTTCGTAAACAATACACCCGCAACGACAAAACAACTTAATTCCTATGTAATAAAAATTTTACAATAATTTATGTATTTTGTGTTGAAAACGTATTCGTACAACAAAATAAAAAGACTTTAATATAACATTTAATATTTTGTAGAATTGCCTTTGTTCAGTTTAACGGCCGTTAATTTCATTCCATATTTTCTACCAAGCCTTGACATGTTTCCTGAGGGATTTTAGCCCATTCTTCGTTGCAGATTTCTTTGAATTCCGGAATGGACTTCGGCCTCCTCACATTATTGTTTAATTTCAGAAATCGCCTCAAATTTTCTATCGGATTCAAATCTGGAGACTAGCTTGGGTATTCTAGCTGTTGGACATGATAATCGGTGAGCCATTTCTTCGTGGTTTTGGGTCGTTGTCCTGGTGAAAAACGAATTCTTGCGGGAGCCCGAGTTTTTGAAACGAAGCATGCAAATGTTCTCTCAAAATGTTCTGATACATGTGAGCGTACATTCTCCCTCCTATGATATGATTGTTACCTGTTCCACGTGATGAAAAGCATCCCTAAACTATAACATTGCAACCACCAAATATTACAGTGGGAATGGTGTTTTTTGGTGCGAGTGCCGTTCCGTCCCTCCTCCACATATGGTTTTTTGCATTTCATCCAAATAACTTCATTTTACTCTCATCCGACCACAACACGTTTTCCCAGAACGACTCAGGCTTGTCCACGTGCTCACGGACGAATTTCAGCCAAGATTCCCTATTTCGTTTCGACATCAGGAGAGTTTTGCGAGGGGTTCGAGGACTTAAAACAGTTTTGGTGCAGCGTGTGGCTTATTGTACAAAGGCTAGCGCTTGTCCCTGCTGCTAGCAAGTCCTGAAGCTCTCTGCGAGTAGTCATGGTATTTTCGGGCACTTTCCTGGTCATTTTTCTTGAAGCTCGAGGGGAAATCTTCCGCGGCCTGCCAGATCTAAGTTGGTTTCGACGGTCTGTGAACTTTTAGGCCGTTTGATAAGTGGCAAACGGTATTTTGAGTGTCTGTGATATTTGCCTATAACTTGTGCCGGATTTCCATTCTTTAAGAATCAACTCTTTTACAGAATTCGTAAGCTCCTCGCCTTTTGCCATGGTCACAACCTTCTTTTACGATGTCACACAAAATAATGACTCCAAAGCTGTTCATGGACTATAGTATACTTCTAACGTAAAATATAGAAGGTTCGGGATAGTTCTTGAAGAGTCAAAACAATTTTAGATGCAAAAATCGTTTTGTATAAATACATTTTCCAACCACAGATATGTGACATTTTATATAATTTATACAATTCATTATAATTTTTGGTTTTTGTTGACATATATCAATTGATAACACTGAAGTGCAAGTACTGTAGGCCTATCAATATATTTATCTTTAGTTCGCTAGATTTTTTATATGAGCAATTTCATGGTGTACGAATATTTACTTCCCCCCACTGTATCTTCCAGAACTTAGAGCGAATATAAAATTTAGAAAGTTCCGAGCTTTTGTGTAGTTTAAATGGACAGCGTGAGACTTTCGGATGAAGACCAGCCGGTGTGAATATTTGAGGTTATTTTGTCCTATTTTCGGCGAGTAATAATTACAACACTTGTCCATTGAACGCCGGTCGCCTTGATGTATTAATCGCACAATGTCTGCTCCCTCAATGCTGTGTTATGGTGATATTCACTTTACTCCTTTCAGCAGCGGCAGGTTGTACTCAAGTCTAATATCAACTGCCCGTAAGTTAATCAGCCACCCATTCTTAGAGCTCGAAATGCTTTAACTGAATTCATGAAATACGTCTACCATCAACAAAACTACAACGATTGAGCAGTCTACCGGCGGCGTTTACGTCCCAAGCAGATCTTACTTTCCGAGAGCAGAATTTAATGCTATGGTTTTCAGTGCAGTCCAATTTGGCTCACCGGAGGCGGGGAGACACGCTGGTTCTATGCTCCAAGAGGAACTTATCCGCAAGTTGACGGGTCCAATTTTGCACGGTGCAGTGCCATCATCCCTGTTAGTTGACATTCACTAGAGTTTGTTTGCTGACTGATAGTTCTTCATTTTATTGTGTTTAAACACGTGTATGCGACAGCTGCACATCTGACTTTCATCTGCGATTAAATTATGCCGCTCTGTTGCCTCAAGTGTTGCTTAGAATGCGACAAAGAATTGAACGTCAGCAACTGTGCTCAGTGTCAGCTATAAAGTTAGTGAACATCTGTCATAACTCAAACATCGTAAATGATGCATGCATGTACATGAACTTTGTTCACTTGTATAGAGAGCCATAGTTACATGCCCTCTTGTGAGTGCAATAATTCTTTGTATATGTAGTGCTTACTGGATTCTGTTCGGAATGCAGTGAACTAGAGGTCGAGTTTGCCCCCGCCGTTGTTGATTCTGCTGCTCAAAATCAACATTTGTTGCTGTTTCCAGTCCTTCCATGTTGCTGGGTCTGTGCTTTTCTTCCTAAACTCTATTTTTAACATTTAAGTTGACTCCGTTCAGCTGTACCTCAATTAATTTTTCTTTTCAAATTCGTTGCCTTCATGGTAACTACATTTAGCCTATAAATAAATATGTATGTACTGTATATGTTAGCATTACTTTATATACCACTATATAGCTTCGATCACACGCTCTTTCTTCCATCCAACCGCATATAGCGTCTTGTGAATAAAGTTAATCCCACTTTATTCCAGTTACAGCCCCCATATAGGTTTGTACCACTTCATAAACCTCATTGTAACTTCATTTATCTTCATTCCACTCATTGTCATTCTATTCAACTCTGCAATACTCCTTATAACTTTATGTACATCTCTCTCTAACTAGCTCCTTCTATAAATACTTACTGTACTACGTATAACTGTATTTAATTAACTGCAACTGTATTCAAGCTACATATAACTCTATTTAATTTAATAGAAGTAAGTGCTATTCGATTAAATTCATTTAACTACATAAAATTCTAGTTAACTCCATAAAACTGCTGAACTCGATAGAACTACATTCGAATCTTTGTAAGTTCATATGAATCAATTTCTTTCCAAATAACCCATTCTCTCATCATTCAACTCCAGCTCACCCCATATAACCACTTTTTATTCTGAGCTCCATTCAACTCGACATAATTCCTCATATTTAATAGCTCCAATCAACTCCATATAAGGAGCTCCTTATAATTTAACAATTCATTATAAATCCTCATAATTCAAACTCCTTTCAACTCCACGTAACTCCAAGTAACTCCATTCGACTCAGTATAACTGCATCTGGTTTACGTAATTTCCAGGTGTGATAGGGCGGCAGAAAAAATGCAGTATATTTAATGCTCAGCTTCAAGCATCAGTCCCTGATGGGAAACGTTTCTGATAACCCCAGGAGTACAGCAGTCTAGTATCGTCTCTTGTCAACTATTCATATTGTCAACTATTCATATTGCTCGTATGCATAATGACAAGCAGGCGAATTATTGTCCAGTAGGTGAAAAGTTCGTAGGCGAAATGACAGTAGGGAAACTGTCTCGGCCATGATGGTACTGACGCACGCTCATTTTTCTGGAATCAAGTTTGACACATCCAATTCTGTTGATCCAACACTAATCATCAGAAGTCTGCACGGTCGTGACACCCGCTCCAGCAGATCCGCTTCAAATGCCCAGTTCGCTGCTGTGAATGCGCTACAATTAATTTCAGTTCATTATTGAAAATCTACTGTCAACCTAGAACAAAACCTGAAGCGTTCTCAGCTCTTAAGCCATAATCACCTCTGCCAAGGAGGTTATATTTTCGTCGAGTTTGTCTATCTGTCTGTCTGTTTTTTGTTGGCTTGAATGTTGGTCTGTTATCAAGATAACTCAAAAAGTTTTGAATAAATTTTAAAGAAGTTTACCGCGATTGTGAGGCGTGTTAAAAGTAACAGATAATTAACTTTTGGAGAAGATCCGTTCAATCGTATGATTGTTTGTCTGCCTCATTTTCTTAGTTCTACACTAGCGGGTAAAATAAGAGAGCGATTTTCATTTTTTGAAAATAAAGGTTAACCATGTAGAGTAGGTTAATGAATCTTTTGATGGGGCCCTAAGGAATGTATTTAACATATTTCTACAAAATATCAGGACAAACATAACTATATTTAATACATTAGAGCAATCTAACAAACAATAACAAAAATTGAACAGTGCAAAATAGGAGAACGATCGTCTCTAAATACAATTTTACCAACAAATAACATGGAACAATGGTCAGTTTGAGGTTTAGAGCAATTAGTATGGAGTACTAAAACCTTTATTTTCAATAACTTTAGCACAGCGACGATTACACGACATCGCAAGTCTTACAAAACTCTGGAGTTATTGTTCTCCATTCCTCTTCAATATTAGTCCACAGATCCTTTACTGTTGATGGTTGTCGTTCTCTTACATTGTCACCTATAATTTTCCATAAATTTTCAATAGGATTAAGTTCCTGGCTTTGGTGACGTGTTTTTCTGCTTACTGTTAGTCTTTAATCTGAATTTTTGTCTTTTCCAACGCTTTCAGTGAGAAATCTTGAAACTAGTAAAATACAAATTATTAATAATTATATTACAATCACAAATTGAGGAAATGGTAGCGTGGCAAAATTCCCTATTGTTCAAAGTTGACTCTTACGATCTGATCTCTCGGAATCAAGTCTA
>LQNS02278170.1:41857926-41868764 GCA_001587735.2 Parhyale hawaiensis
CATACTGCACCCCATAAATGGTTGAATATGGAGGATATATCGATAATAAACAACCAAAGTCTCGACCATAATCATAGTTGTTCTACTATAATCACAACCATAATTTCCGACTGGGTACTAGCAGTAACAAAATATAGCTATATATGTATACACACTATGGAAATAGACATTATGCATATGCATCGTATACTGTATAACCATATCTACTTATTTTCGCACCCTTGACCTCGTAGTCAACTGTAAATTGCAGAAGGCAGCATATTTCTCGACAGTTTAAATATTTTCCATAACGGCGAGAGCTCATAGCGGATGATGCTTTGTCTTCATCGTCTCTCTGGGAATGCGCTTCTTAAATTTCTTGGTCCACTTGTGGCCAATAAGCTAACCTAATCTAATCCTCTTTTCCTTTCTCACCCCAAGGCCAAGCTACTTGCAGGCTTCTCTGCATTTTCAAAAATACTTTCGCAGTTTTTGTTTTTTTAATTCCACTGTCGGCGTAAGTAGTCAGTAATTTTGATTTTGCCGTAGTAAATCCACATATGTTTTTTTAATCTTCTATATGCGCTATCAACGGAATTAAGATTATCGGACTTGATGAATTACACGACATCCGCCTTCACATGAAGTAAGTACCAAGACAACAAATAATTTAGATTGAGATTACGTCACGAGTTTTACTTCAGTGTCTCTCTCCTGCTACGAGGCAGATTTCATTGAGTGATTAACCGAAAGTGGTAATGGCACAATTTCGATGGATAATCGATGCATAGTGAGGAATATTACTTATAATTACTTCATTGATTGATGCAATTGCTATTATTTGGAAAAGATGTACACTGAATATTCTGAATAGCTCAGCTATGTTTATCAAAGAATGTGGCGGCTTGTCAGAACTCGTCATCATTGAGGTCCATCAGATAACTGACGCTTGGTCTCTTAAACCAACACAAATGTGTGGCAGAGAATAGAGGATAATAAAACATTATAAAAGCCTATACTTAAGCTATTCATTAGGCATTGTCAGAATGGAAGTCTCATATGTCAGGAACTTACTAGTTGAGATAGATGACACTTACGGGGCCTGCCAAACGGAGCTTGCTTATTGCTTCGGCTGAGCTAAGATGAGACACCTTAGTGCCACGAGCAGAAGGATAATCTGTCCTGGGAGACCCTCTGGGAAAGGTGATCAAGTGCCTCTAAATACCACAACAGGGGTAATATTTGTGCTCTACTTATCTCATACTGTATGCATAGAACCTGCGCTGCGGCGAGGCTCGATACTCATCGCGATATCTGATTAGTGCGACTCACTGGGAAGCTTTTCGTCTTAATCACAGCCGAGTCTTGCAAGTTTCATGAGGCCAATCACGAACGGTGGAGTGCGACGGCTGGAAGCGGCGGCGTGAAGCAGCCATGTGGGGCGCCAGGATGGGTCCATGTAATGACTCGCAGCTAGTGTCATTAATGTGATATGTGTTCCCTGCTGGAGTCTGGCGCTACTGACCACCATACCAACACAACAAATCTTGCCGATCTTTCGGCTTTCCTAAATTATTAAAGTTTATTGCAAGCGATCTGACACGCCAGGAGGCAGCTGCTGGTGCCTGTTTAGAAGCTGCTGTGCCGTACAAGACGGATTTGGCAGCTATAGCAATGCGTCTCACAGTGAGGGAAACTTAGTCAAATCACAGATTTTACGAGGAATTAATTAGAAAATATCCAGGAGAGCTTAACTCTCACGCTAAATGATCTAAGAATGGGCGCCTCCACTACTTCATTATCTTTGTTTGTTGGTCTCTAAGCTTAAAAGAGATTGCACGTAATAGCACGAGAAAACGCTGTCTGTGACTTAAAAAAGACCTCACTAACAATTTACTGTCCAACGTCAGTTGCCAAATGGTATATGATGCACTCCCATGCGTCGTTAACTGAAATAAGTAAGTGGGTACTCAATTAACTGAATACCCGAAACTATAGTTTTTTGGCGGCCGCACGCTTTTAATTTTTTTTTATTTCGTATCTGCCATTGATCATGCGTCGAAGCCACGGAAATAAGAGAGCTAAAAAGAGAGCAGGAGAGCTGATCAAGTCCGTGTTTTGCTACAGCCATTGGGAATGAGGAATAAACCGCTACTAATGTACAAGATTGCATTTGGAAGCAACTTCGTTACGCCCTGTTCTGTAAATGCTCGTAATTGTCTGCAGAAATTTAACATTTGACAACCAATCCGTTACGTGAACAGCAATGCCTCCAGAATGAATTTAGTAAAAAAAAAGTCACGTCGTTTACAGCTACAGTGTCAAGTACTGTAAGGCTAGGTACGTGTTCAGTAGTTGTCGGTTGGCTGCAAAGCAAATATAAGGGAATATTGTGTCTAATATTCCTTACATCGACATTAACTGGCTAGAAGTGTGTGTAATTTTCTTGAAGATTCGCAGATAAATTTTTGAGTTATGGTCTAACAAACATCTTGACAAACATCAGTAACACAAACAAATGAACGATGAGTACATCAACAAATTTGATCATTACGTCCTTTAACATTTCCAACATTTCCTGTAAATTTCATAAAGACCCGTTTAAACTTTCTGAGTTATTTTGCTAACAAACATGAAATCAAACACAGAGCCAAACGAATAAACGATGAAACAGATCGTCATAAAAATTTGGTTATTTAACCTTCGTGATATGCCTAACAGGCATACAAACAAACAAACAAACAAAAGGATGGAAGGATTTTCAGCAAAGTTAATCATCTGTTCCTCCAAACATGCCTAACAATCCCTATGAACTCCGCAAAGATCCGTCCATAACCTCTTGAGTTATTTTGGTGACAGGCAGACAAATAGTCAGACAATCAGATCAACAAACAAACAAACTCGACGAAAACATAACATCCTTGGCGGTGGTAATAATATACATTTGCTAGTTGGTCTCTTGCTTACTGCGCCTTTGGTTGGCCGCTTTTAAAGCCCGCTTTGCTTTGAAAAGTAGCTCGGTAGTATCTGATATGATTCTTCTTTTGACAGTGGTGGATAAAAGGCGGTATCTTTGATAGAGTTTTTCATCTTGTCGTGCACAAGCTATTCACTTAATTTTTAAGCTGAATTTCTTCGTAACAGTTGAAACACAACCCTGAGCAGCCGCCAAAACATTTCCGATTCATACTGCCGCCAAATTACAATCTGATTGTTCATAATTTTGCAGCAAAACCCCGTACCGCAAGTGAGAACAATAAAAAGCTCCATTACGAAATTATTGCCGTCATTTGTGACGTCTGGGTACTCTAGTTTTTAATAAGTGAAGTATCATGATCAAAACTTGACGCCCTGGTCGTTCAAAGGCTTATTGCAGGGAAATTAATGGATGTTACCTCGGTTGTGTCACAGACGCTATAAAAGTATCATTATGCACAAGTTTGGCAAGTTGTCCTCATTTGAACGAGTCCGATTGTTAAGCAGCCTAAACAAGATTTGTTACCGCAGCTGAGCTTAAATGCTGCAAAATAACGGTTTACAACTTCCTGAAACACCATGCCAGTAATAGAACAACGAATCTAGTGGTTGACAAAAAAATTTATCAACACCGTTTAGAATTATCTGTAGTGTTATCCGTCATGATAAGGGACGATTTTCGGGACTGATAAAGGTACTCACTGATGCCACTTGCAGTCCGATAGCCATTAGGCGATACCTGAGACAAAAGGGTTTGAAAACAAACGTGTCTAGAAGGTCCTCGTCTGTTTCTACATCACCAAGTAGACCGTATGGGTTTATCAGGGAACACCACTTATGAGAAATTGAAAAGTGAAAGAGAGTTTTTTCTCTGAAGAAAGAGAAAAACAATTTAACCTAAGCGATCCTGATGGTTTCCAGCGTTACTAGCACGACAAGGAGTTGCTCCCTGAATCGTTTTCTACGTGGCACAGTGGCGATGGTGTAGAGTGCCTTTTCCTTCAGAGGTGCGTTGGAGTTTCAGGTTGTGCAGAGACGTCAAACAGCGGTTGGTTATATTGGCATGTTGCAGAGAGTATGTATTACGATGGATAGCCCCTTTGTTTACGTTGTGATGAATGGTTCTTATAACATCCGCCATCCAACCTGTTTTCCATATTTGAATCCGATGAGAACGTTTGGGGAGGGATGGTAAGTAATATATACCGATGTGCATAACAATTTGAGACAGTAAATAATATTCATCTCTTCCTAATCCTCTTGGAAACCCTGATTTCAAGCACGTCGTGAAGAATTGTTATAGTTTTCTACACGACTGGAGACGCTACTTATTTTGTTAACTTCACCTTCGTTGTAAAAAGATTCTCTGCATTTAGAGTCACTGATCTTTGTAAACACTTTGATTACTTATATTATGAAAGTGATTGGACAGAAATTGTTTATCTGCTTCATCCTCTATCTTTACCCATGAGGAAACTTTAGTTAGGAAAGTGTTGAAATCTATCCATGTAATATAGCGTTATCCAGTTTTTAAACTACCCTTAAACTTATGATTTGGAGTGAACATGTAGCTCACTGCACGCACCAGTAGCAGTATATCTGTTCGATAACACAGATGTTCCTTAAACCCTTGCCGTCGAGCTAATGCTTTGCTATAGTCAAGGAGTACTCTAGTTAATGTGTTTCTTAAGTTTCCGCAAATTGTATTAACTATATCAATTTCAGTGCCTGGAACCAGCGAAGAAGCTTCTCACCACTTGGCTGCTGCAGTGGCTGCCAGGGTCTCGGTTTGCTGAGAGCGGATGATCGGTTCGCACTCGGCACACAGGGCCGTGCTTTTAGGAAACTGAGCTTATAAGCGACGTCGTGGGGAGCTACAGTGCGGGACTACACCTCAGCCATTGTGCCTCTGAGCACGATCGCCTGGGTAATCGATTTGGTGACCTTTAGCTGCCCATTCAACAAAACCACTTTGAGTGGCACTGGTGCACATGCTAAGAATTTCAACGCTCATATTCAGACCAAGCGCTCATTTTCATGTCGCTGCATGGTGCTCTGCTAATGGCGAGTGGTGATGGTAGGAGCGGCGGTGCGTGGGTGAATTGGAAACAATGCCTCGGAAATGGACTAGAATGAGCGACCATTACAATTTGCATATGTGTAGGACACACACACAGAAGTGTGTGCACTTGATGCTGCTTGCTGCAGTGAGTATTTACTCAGAGCAGGAAATCCCACCGATGGTACAGGATCGTAAGCATTCAAAGTGCTGATGCATTCCAAGGAAACTTTCTCTTTCGATCTTGATAACCATTTTTCGTTGGCTTTTTCGACTTTTTTCAATGTCTACTGCCTTTAACTTCCACTGACAACCGACCTCTGGGAGCTGATATCGCCCGTGATGCTGCAGAGGAGGCAAACGCGTATTAAATATAAGAATAGCGAAGCAACACAGCAGCGACTTGTCTATCTTGTGTAGATCAGTGCGGGTCAGTGGCGGCCGTTGTTGTGTAGGCTCACCTCCCAATGTTACGTCGCTCTCCACACTTGTCATAATTGCTCAGCTCCTTTTATCTCCTTCGTACCAAATCCATTCACTGTAATGGTAAGATCTCGTAGCCGTGTTGAGCTGTCCTGGTGTCGCTACCACAGCTCTGGGGCAACACAGCGAGCAGGTCAACAGAGCTTCTCTCCCCAGACTGAGCACACAACCCAACGCCACATTGGAAAGGTTGGATCCGTCAGAGCAAAGAGCAGCCAACTCCTGCTCTAATGAGGGATTTGCAGTCAGACTTAATCCATTTCCCATCCATGCAACTCCTCGAAAACTGTTTCATGTTGAATAATTTCTTTTAATTTCTTATCTTGTAACTTACTAACCCGCATTAATACTTCATCTGCATTTTCAGTTTTCCAGTGTTTTCATTCATTCATATTATAAAACTGTAGTTTTCATATCATGCAGACGACTAAGTTTTTAGTCGCCTGAAAAAAGTCACATTGGGCAAAGTACGCTGACGCCCTGTCCGCAGGTGGTGGCATCACAGAAGCATCACTGCCAGGGCTCATATTTATATATTAGACTGAGAGATCAGATTGAGAAACTCACACGCGATGTTGTGACGAATGTGTACGACTGCGCATTGCAGTTTTCTTCGTTAACCTCTGTACGCCGTCAATGCCGGTGACTCGAGTTTAGACATCGTCAGTTGCGTAAACGTTTCATTTTAACATCACGACCGGTTCCGCATGACAGTAAATAGCTAAACTGAGTGTCATCCAAAACAGGCATTGTACTTGTGCCCTCTACCACCAACTGTGCCTGCAGACCGATATCTTCGAAAACGAACCTTAATCAAGCCGATGCGTTAAGAGTAAGTAAATGAGTGGTAGGCTATAGCACGAAAAAAAAAATAATAAAAAAATACGATGGTTGGCTCAGCTACCAACCACTCCATGAGATTCAGCATGCAGCGTAGCTTGTCTCACAAATAGCACAGTCAACTATGAAACTCTGTAATAATATCTAATGCAAATTAATTTGTTGATTTATCAATCCTATTCCTGTCGCAGTTGACAGAAACAGGCAAAAATTAGGCCAGGTTAGAGAACGTGGCAATCACCATCCTGTCACGCTCAGCTAATGAACGATAGGTGGAAATTAGACCAGGTTGCAGTGTCTGACAGAAGTAAATAAGTCTCAAAATTAAATAAACTTCTTGGTTTTCTTTTTACCATCTTTGAAATTTAAGCAATCAAAATTTCAACAGCTTCTCTCAGCACTGTCATCGGATCCTGATTTTTTCTTTCTTTTGCACCAAAAGTGTAATTGCTACGAGCTCTCGAGTCGTTAAGTGAGTGCAGGATCAATGAAGCAAAGAGTGATTGTTGCGTCAGAGTGCAATAGAACTACGAAGAGGTTCTAGAAACTTGATGATTTTCTTCAGTCTTGATATTCTCTAGAGTACTTTATTTCGTCAACGCAACAGCTATTCGCTGGTGCACAGAAAAATCGGCTGAAGTAAAAAACTATTGCGTATCACTGATACACAGCAGAAATTTGCACGAGTGATACTGGGATGTCGGCCAAAACGAAAGAATTTTTTTGCATCTCACCCAGAATACGGAACAAAACCGAGAGCGTTCAACTCTTATGATCATTTGGTTGGCAGTCGTAGTGCAACCTTCATATGCAAATAAGTAACGAAAGCATGAGCATTGAAGAAGTTTCATCACAATGTCCTCGACTTCGCTATTGCCGGTGGGGTGAATTAGTTACCTCCGCCAAGGAGGTTATGTTTTCGTTGTGTTTGTCTGTCTGTCTTTTTGTCTGTTTGTCTGTGTCTGTCACCAAGATAACTCAAAAAGTTATGAACCGATTTGGATGAAATTTGCAGGGATTGTTGGGTATGTTAGTAGGAACAGTTGATTAACTTTTGGTGAAGATATGTCCATCCGTTTGTTTGTTTGATTGTCTGCCTCATTTTTCTCGACGCTATAACTCAAAAAGTAATGGATGGATAACAAAGAGTAAATGACCAAATTTTGATAATGATTCGCCTGTTTATTCGTTCGTTTGTCACTGTTTTTAATTTTATGCTTGTTAGCGCAATAACTCAAAAAATAATGAATGGATCTTTATGGAATTCATATGAGTTGTTAGTAATGCTAAAAGACATAAATGATCAAATTTTGGTGCAGATCGGTTTGTTCGTTTGTATGTTTGACTCATGTTTGTCATAACGTTTGTTAACAGTATAACTCAAAAAGTTATGAACGGATCTTCAAGAAAATTGAACAAGCTGGTAATAATATAAAAAGGCACAAATGATTATATTTTGGAGTTAATGCAAAGAAAATTATGGTTTCAGAGCCAATTTGAATTTTTTGCTACCGTTGCTTCACTTGGCGGAGGTATGCGCTCTCAGAGTGCTCTAGTTTGTCTATAATATTTAGTTAATTCGTCAGACGAAAGCTAGCTCCAGTGAAAAATGTGTCTGCTGAGAGTCCAATCAGGATGATTTCCAGCACTGCAGTGCGCTGTTATAGGGCGTCTTTCATGACCATTTTAATAACGAAAGTATGGTCAAGGAAGAAGTGTTATCGCTACCTCCTAGCCGACATTTTTGATGGCACGGGTACTATAGTAATCTCTCATATAAAAAAGAATAATGTGTATTATTTATAAGTTTACCGAGCCGTCAAACAACACGGCAAAAAATTGAACTGATCACACTTTTGTTAATGCTTTGCTTATAAAAGATGCCTTGCAACTTCGAAATAAAAGAACTTGAGATGAACGTTCTCGACTCAGCTCCTGCTGAGCAACGCGACCTTTCCTTCCCTTCCATGACGTGCAGAAATATTAATTCAAGTTAACAGGCAGTCAGGGATCACTCTTAGAATAATTAATAGTAATAATATTGAAGGAAACTAATAGAAGCCCCCCCGTTTCCTTCGATATTTGAAATAATGTCACCTCAAGAAAATAATAATAATAATCTTTATTAAGTACTCATAGACATTACAAAATTGGAATGATATATGGTACACAGGACAATATTTCTTATTTCTAGGTTAAACACAGCACATGTCGCAGTGATCTTACATATTAGACATCATCACGCCCCATTGCTCGGCCTCCGTCAGGCAACAGTATGCGCTGCCATCGTATATACATATTAGACAGTTTGTAGCTAGGGCCATTACGGATGGCTTTTATTAATGAGTTGTTGGAGTTTTCAATCCTACTTTTAGGCTTCATTCGCATTTCATGGTCCTGACTTTGAGACAATCAGTGTATTTTTGAGCAAATATCAGGCTTGCGCTATTAGACCTTGGCACATTCATTAAGCTGCAGAATATGTCATTATAAGCAACCCGCAAGCGCTGAATAGCTTTCTTTTTGAAGTTACCCCAAAGTGTGTTACAGTACAAGGGGTAACAATAGGTTCGGAATAATTGACATTTCACCTCTTCAGAGCAGTGACTGAATTTTCTAATTAACGTGCTACCAGCTCCATGGAGTTTCCGCGTTTGTTTCTCTGTATCCTGGTTATCACGGAAATCATCAGTTATTTTATGACGCAGGTAAGAGAAGCTGCTTAAGTACTTAAGCTCTACGCTATTGAGAACAGAATGTTTATGACCGGGAAGGCTACTTCTACTAGGCTTAATATACATGCAAACTGTTTTTACTGTGTTATATTCAATACAAAGATTATTCGCTTCGCCCTAGCAGCTTTTGTAGTCCTGTAGCATGGGGAGAGGCAAGCACCATGTCGTCAGCATAACTAAGGGCATTTACTGCTTTATTGGTAATATGACAGACTACTCCAGCTGCATTTAATTTTGTGTGGATACAGTCAATGAAGATATTGAACAGAACAGGAGAGAGCAGGCCTCCTTGTCGTATACCATTAGTCATGCAAAACGCTGATGATGTTTTCGCCCCATGTTACATAACAATTCTGGGTTTGAAACCAATATTTTAACATTTTTTCAATATGGGGTGGTACTTGTTTCTCCAGCATACACTTAAACAGAGAGTAATGATGCGCTCTATCAAATGCTGCCCTAGCGTCTAGAAAACACAGATACATGGGAGAGCCATTGTCGGTGAAATGATTTATAACTTGTTTTAGCGCAAAGACATCCATTTCTGTGCCGTGTTCTACTTTAAAGCCAAATTGGTTATCTGCAGTGTTCATATATATTGTCATCCGTCTCTCAAGAACCAGTTCTACTTTGAAAGAGACGTGGCTCTGGCTATAGGGCGGTAGTTGCTCCTGTCTAACACACACTTTTTCTTACTTTTTACAATTAGCGATATGATGACCTGCATTAGATTATCTGGATGGAAGGATAAAGGAAGGTAGCCAGAGAGAATTTAGGGATCAGTATCATAGATACGCCACGATATCATTTCAGTTTAATTTTTCGCGCAAGTGAAAAGTTATTTCATAAAGGGAAGAAGTTAAATTGGCAAAAATAATTGTTGTAGCGAAAATTGGGTTCTTCGCCCGTAATCTTGTCCTTATAATACATTGAAGAATGTCTTACCCATTACTCCGTCGATTAGCTATCTACTGGAGCTTGGATGTGAGGAGAATCTAAGAATTAGGATGCATCATAGAGCTAAGAAAAGCTGTGGCTATCTTGATTGCTAGGACTTCAACTTTTGCAAAGAGAGAAGTACATTGATATCATTATGAAGTTACATTCTTCTTCTATCAACTACAACCTGGTCAAGTTTTTACCAGTTTTCATCGAGCGTAACAGCATCGCCACAATTTTCAAACTGCTGTCTAATTTTCACCAGTTTTTTAAAGTTTGACAGAAAATGGACGGATAAAAAATAAATAAAACTAACTGATAATACACACCGGTCTTTATTAAATTATTATCTGTCCGTTTTCTGATTCTCTTTAAGACAACAAAAGAGCGAAAATTTGGCCAGGTTCGAGACTGTGGCGAGTCTCTGTCACACTCTATAATCAATAAGATTATGTTGCTTGTGGTTCCATCCTTCCGTAAGCTGCAGGTATCTGGTCCTGTTAAAAACGAGTATTTTGCAGATGTAGAAAATGATATTCTAAACCAGCGTTATAGCTCTCTTGTTGATTTTTAGAAAGGAGGCGCATACTATTACAGCTTTATAGCTGAAACGTTGTGCCTCAGCTGCAATGGTTCTCAAAGCCAAAGGGTCAGCTTCGTTGGCCTTCCTAGGGACTAAAGGAACGTTGATGTATAGGATTATATAATTGAAATGAAGTCGACATGAACTAATATAAAAATTTGACGTTTCGGAAGCATCCTCCCATTTTCAAAAATCTAATAAAACCTTCTAAGGATATATACCTAACAACAATTTTTTTTTTATT
>LQNS02278170.1:41921594-41934532 GCA_001587735.2 Parhyale hawaiensis
TGCCCTGCAACTGAGTTCTGAGTGTGATCGTATGATGCCCTGCAACTGAGTTCTGAGTGTGATCGTATGATGCCCTGCAACTGAGTTCTGAGTGTGATCGTATGATGCCCTGCAACTGAGTTCTAAGTGTGATCGTATGATGCCCTGCAACTGAGTTCTGAGTGTGATCGTATGATACCCTGCAACTGAGTTTTGAGTGTGATCGTATGATGCCCTGCAACTGAGTTCTGAGTGTGATCGTATGATGCCCTGCAACTAAGTTTTGCAGCGACTGAGTTCGGAGTGTGATCGTATGACGCCCTGCAACTGAGTTCTGAGTGTGATCGTATGACGCCCTGCACCTCAGTTCTGAGTGTGATCGTATGATGCACTGCAACTGAGTTCTGAGTGTGATCGTATGACGCCCTGCAACTAAGTTCTGCAGCGACTGAGTCCGGAGTGTGATCGTATGTATGATGCACTGCAACTGAGTTCTGACTGTGATCGTATGATGCCCTGCAACTGAGTTCTGACTGTGATCGTATGATGCCCTGCAACTGAGTTCTGAGTGTGATCGTATGATGCCCTGCAACGGAGTTTTGAGTGTGATCGTAGGATGCCCTGCAAATGAGTTCTAAGTGTGATCGTATGATGCCCTACAACTGAGTTCTGACTGTGATCGTATGATGCCCTGCAACTGAGTTCTGAGTGTGATCGTATGATGCCCTGCAACTGAGTTTTGAGTGTGATCGTATGATGCCCTGCAACTAAGTTCTGACTGTGATCGGATGATGCCCTGCAACTAAGTTTTGAGTGTGATCGTATGATGCCCTGCAACTGAGTTCTGAGTGTGATCGTATGATGCCCTGCAACTGCGTTTTGAGTGTGATCGTATGATGCCCTGCAACTGAGTTCTGAGTGTGATCGTATGATGCCCTGCAACTGAGTTCGGAGTGTGATCATATGACGCCCTGCAACTGAGTTCTGAGTGTGATCGTATGACGCCCTGCAACTAAGTTCTGCAGCGACTGAGTTCGGAGTGTGATCGTATGATGCCCTGCAACTGAGTTCTGAGTGTGATCGTATGATGCCCTGCAATTGAGTTCTGCAGTAACTGAGTTCTGAGTGTGGTCGCAGAGCTCTCAGATGTACCAGTCAGCGAACCAAGTGTCCAACTCTACGGCCGTTCTGTAAATACTCTAACTGTGAGCATTATCATGGAAAGATATTGGAAAAAAGGATAAATTGTGAGTTGGTCAAAGAAATTGTGAATGCAGCTCCATTAAGGCAGTCAATGTATGTATTTTTTGCATTTTTATAAAATCATGATAAAAGAACTAACATAATCAAATATTTGGATGTAGAAACCATCATTCACTACATGTGAGGAGCAGCAGCCTTCTTTTCTTTATTACTTCTGCTCAACAATGTTCATCCGCCTCCGCCAGTTTAGCTCAGTAATCTAAGAATACTGTTTGTTCTTGCTCAGTTCCCCCCCCCCCCTCCGCCATAAGTTTGTCAGAATGAAGGCTGCTGGTTTCGAATTCGGTCTACAATAATCTTCCGGAATATTTCACTGGGATTCAATTCAGGGCTATAAACGGGCCGCTTTACACGTTTGATATTTGCTTGTACGAAATAGTCGCTTGCTCACCCAGCATTATGGCATAGGCATAGGACGGTGTTGTGTAGAAATATTTTTGGTTGGTATAGAGATGCTCGGGACGAAGGTATAACGTGTTTTACGGAACATATACAGGGACCACCGTATACACTCGCACGCTCAACTTATGAGTGGACGTTGAGCTTATACGTCGCTCGACTTGAATGTGTAGCTTTGCTGCCGACTGTGGATGTTTACCACGACGCTGTGCAAGCCGAACACCACCTCATAAGATGAACACGGAACTACATATGTAGTGTGGCCTCACATTGGGGGGACATTCACATTTACGATTTCGATTATTTACTGTAGAGCCAAACAGATCAACCCTGCGGACAAGATCAGACCTTTTACCGCCACCCTGTTTACTCCATGCTTTGTTCATACACAGTTAGAGTTTGGTCGCTCATCTGCAACGCTTCTTATAATGACTGAAAGCTTTTCTTTGCTGGAAATGAATGAAGGAGGGAAGGAAGCTGTTAAGAACTTCATTAAATTTTTAGGCTTCCTTACTTCTACCATTATTTGCAATCTATTGTTTAACTTTCACCCATAGGTTGTCAACACAGTCTGACAGCATAGCCATGATCTCCAACCTGGTCTAATTTTCGTCAAATTAAGACAAGTTCGTTGTCCTTGGAAGTTTTTTGTAATATTTTTTATCTACCTATATCCTCTGACAATTTTCTTTGCAGTAGAAATTAAAACTTGTAAGCATAAGAATGAACATTGATCATCTCACAGATGAAAAGTGCAGGATCTCTTTCACATTAAATTGCAATCTTTGCGCAAGCGAGGCTCCGTCGAGAACTCTCCTTAACAAAGGGTGAAAATACGTAAAAAACTTAACACTACGGCTTATCCTATGGCCCCTAACTACACCATCGTATTGCATCTATAGATACATAAATTGTGCAGTGCTTCCATTTTGTAACATATCTGACAATTTATTTTATTATCGACGAAGTCAGTTGCTCCAATCTAACTTACCCTAATACTGATGCCTGTTTGCTCAAATTTCATTAATTTCCGGAAGTGCTGTTGCTCAAAAGTTCAGTTAAAAGTTTGTTGCAGCTATGTATGATTTGAGGAGGGCGAAAATAACACCAACAGTTCCGGAGATTAGTTTTTAAAATAAACATATGACGCAGCGTGAATTTCTGTCCCCCTACAGCAGTGTCGTCTCCCTTCAATACAGCTCACCACTCCTCTACCTATCAGACAACTCTATGTCTCATTACAATATTGCTTACAATCCACATGCCAAGCGCTGTATGCCTACTGCTATACTGCAGATCACAGACACACTTTCTAGGAAGCCTTATGACTCACTAGTCAATAATAACGACAACACGACTACCAAGAGGCTCTGAGTCTCACCCAAATCGACACGCCATTGAAACCTCCCAACCAATTAAGACGCTTTACGTCTCACAAATCGTACTCTCTCCAATCACCTGCTCAGAAGTTACATACATGTCTCACTACAGTAACGTACACATGCCACTTAACGGTATGCCTCTCTGCAGTATTACTGGCAAAATACTGCAAAATACCAGTCAGGAAGCTACATATACGTCTCACTACAATACTACACACTACCATCACACACCGACACACACTTACCAAGAAGCCCGGCACAACCCACCACCAGCATCATACACTCGACCATGAGACCGAGGTGCCACAGCAGCCTCCGGTTCCTCAGGAGTCTCTATAATGGAGCAGCGAGCAATGCCAAGAATCTCCTAAAGACTGTACATTAAATGCAATTGTTATTACATGCCGCCATAAACGGGGAAAACTCAATGGCCTTTTAATTTAGCTCCGTCTTGACTTTGCATACTTGAATAAATTAGAAGCTATTTGGATATTGTATAAGAATTCTGTTTGAATATTTATCGAAGGAAGAAGGCGCAGTTTTTAGAATGTTTTAGCCATATTAGTAAGTGACTCCTCAAATGAAATATCCACTGACCTATTAAAGACAGCACTTCTTGTAGACCAAACAGACATTTTATGAAGAAAGAAAACAATTTAGTGACGGAAGAGGTGCAGTAAATAATCGCAGGAGCGCATTGTTTTATTTGATTCATTTCCTTTGCGCAGAGCTCATGGCGTACGTGTGCTGCTAGAGACAAATCCTGTCCTTTTTATCAGAGTTGTCCGTATAAATCTGCACATAAATCCTAATTCTTGAAGCTTTTATTCTGCCTATGCTCTGTGATTGGCCAAGTTTTGTTTTTAGCAACGGGTGACTAACGGCCCAGGATTTGTCTATTTATTTATTTATTTACAGTCAAAAGTGGAGGCGCACGTAAACGACAATTTACTTTGCTCTGCACTGTGTCTATACCCGAGACTTCTGCTGTTGATAGTAGAAAGAATCCCAGTATTGGAAAATGAAAAAAGTACATTTAATTTTTATGCTATCTTACTCACCGTGCTTCAACTGAGCTATTCACGGCGATGTTCCTTGGTTAGATGAAACGCGAAACTTCCAGAAAAACGTTCTCAGATATTTCAAAGCTATGAAGTTAGCTGTTAACGATCGCACTGATGAGCGCCCTAAACGATCGCTTTCCATTCTGCAGTAAAGGATATTCAGTCTTCCTTATTTGTAGCGCAGTGGTCCATGCAAAGCCTCTCTTAATAGTTTCTTAAGCGGTTCTGCGTCAACGGCAAAAACTTGCAGCGCTGCCTAATCAATCGCATCCTTTTATTTCTATCAATTAATGGCTCTTGCGAGATTCTCTCAAGTTTGTGCTCATTTCACGCTTCCATGATACCGAACCTGAACACTTGAAGCCATCGCCTTAATTGCTACTCAAGCTCGCTACACCGTCTCCCAAACTACCGGTATTTGTGACGGAGCAGAGATCAGCACCTCAGTCCAAATCGGGGCGTTCCCAAATTATAGAAAAGTCACCTCAAAATAAGAAAGCGGTGAAACTCGAACGGAAGAGTTTTTGTTAGATTGCAGCAGTTGATAGCGGCGACAGCGGCTCCCGAACCTGTCCTGCGTTCTGCCGACCATAACTTCAGGAACAGACACAATCACGAACTATCAGAAGAATTCCCTCAAGTATTTTGAACGCTTTTGGAAAGTATTTGGGAGGATTGTTGCTACACGAGATCTGCTCTCAGAGACTACATTCCCGTCACAGCTTCTCGATTCACTGAACTAAGCGACGACTTTTTAGCTTAACTGTGATGCGCCAGGAGACTGCTTTGTAAATTACTGAACGCTAGTAGCTGCTTAAGTATCTACGTATTCGAGCTACAGCTTCTCTGAATATATCATTAGCTGTCTGTATGTTAGTGTGCAAATTTCATGCGCACCGTGCTCTCTTACGTGGCGTACTCAACCCTTGGAGCAAATCTGCCAAGGTCTCTTACGCCTGGCTCTCCTACACAAACTTAGCGATTGTGAACCCAATTTAAAAATTACTCATCACATATACTGAGAATTAACATATGTGTAATAAAGTTAGGTAGAAACCAATTTCATCCAATACCTACCTATTATTAATTAAATTATCTCGATGTAACGCATTGCACATTCATAGTGACAGCAGAGAGTAAGGAAAAAAAAATTATTGAGCATGTGTCAGAAAAGACATGTTCATACAGGTTCTCAGCACAGAGACTACAGAGCTACCAACACAACCAGCCAATACCATCAAGTGAGTGCAAGAAATTGCTACAAGATGTCGGTAAACTGTTAGCAACATTCGGCGGCTGGAGCAACTTAATCGTTGCCATTTCCAGTAAAATGCCGGACTGCCGTGCACGCTCCAGCGGTCGCGCAAAACAATTGGTATTTGAAGGAGAAGTCGACACGGTCTTTGAACAAAGTTCCAATAAAATTCACTCGAATAAAAAGCTTTTCACGGTAAAAAGTGGGGGAGAAGCGCCGCCAGTGGTACAGAATATTTCCATGTTAATGTAGCGTGAGGAGGCGCCATTCCTCATGAAACCACAGCCAACCAGACCTGGCCACTGGAACGATGGACTCAAATTATGTATTTACATTGGAACGAAGAAGTAGCATATTTGACTCAGCTCAGCGACTTCTTAATAATGGAATCAATAAAACAGCTTGGATGATTTGCAAGTAATGAAGTTTTCAAACGATCTTCCTTAATAGCTTGTGCTCATGGAAACGTTGCGAGTATACGAATGCTTATTACAGCATCTGGAGCGACGCGGTATGGGTACTGCGTGGCTGCAACGAGGACTCCAGAAGTCGACTGAGACAGCGCTTTTTAGCGAATTATATTCATGCCGTATAATTACTGCGTAAAATTCTTTTTTTACGCTGCATTTAAAGTTATATTGCATTAATTGAGACGAAAAGATCTGAAGAATGTCTTGTTGAGAAGCATGCATACTTTCTCTAAAATTTGCTTATTCATTGGGGGGCTGAGCTAACCTGAGATGCAGGCAGACTGCAGCAGTCATTTGTAACTGCATGAAATTTTATTTTCAATTTGCAAGGAGCATCTAACCATAGAATACTGGAATGTCTCTAAACCTTAATAAGGAAGGCCGATACGTTGGAATTTTTGAGTTCGCATTTCCCTTCCGCGCTACTGTTATGAGGCGCTTTGTCGATAAAACAGGGCAACAATTTTATATTTTTTTTTCAAAAGACACGAGATTTTGTAGCACTTTCTGAATGGAAATGATCCCTAGAATCCAAAAATGTGTTCAGCAAAAATTGATCAATATGTTTCTTTTCTAACCAATGAATATATCTTCTGACCTAAGCATGAATGAGTCATTATGTATAGGAAGTTATTACTAGTTTTTGGATATGTGTTTCTAATGCAATTCATTTACTTTAATGATCTATATGATTATAATTCTGTAGTAAAGATACTGAATGGTTTAATGTCATGAGCTTCCCTGAGAGATGTCCTTGTCTTACATTGGTCCCAATAACTTGTGTTGTATATATAGTCAGTGTATAAAATAGGAACAACAATTCTGGTACCAAAACTTTACCAAATGAACTTATCAACTTGGCTTTGGAATAAGTGTACGACATCATGACGAGCGTTGGGCTCTGCATAAAATCGTATGCACTGCTCCGAGTATTGCGCTTGTGGACTGGACGTGACGTCAGATCAAAAACGTTTCCCGTTCCTACACGATTTGGTGAGAACCGGGGAGCCACCAGGATGGTTGATATATTCGCATGGTTAGATTGCCACGATGGAATAAGAAGACATCCTATCCTAATTTTGTCACAAAGTGAAGTCCTTAGAACGATGGCGGTTCGTTATCATGAACAAAGGGAAGCCCGAGTAGTGACTGGTTACTACTAGAGATTCATGCGTAACTGTGCAAAAGAACAACACGCAAGGAAATCATACAAGAGATCGTTTCTTCAGATGAACAACACTTTGTGGATACGGTATGTATTTAATGCATATTTTTTAGTTCATATAACGTACACAAGCAATCATAACATGAAACATAATTTCCTATGGCATGGTCCCTAGCTTAAAAATAGCTAAAATACTTAAATTATGCACATAAGAATCAATGTATCTCAAAAATTGGAGTCAATCTGAAAGGAACTAACCTATTGCAATCACAGGCCATGATATGGTGTACAAACTTTTGAAAAGGCCTGTCTAAAAGTTTACTATTGGTCTGTGTAATTTGACATGAATACGTTAGATGCGTAATCTCTGAGTCTTCTGAGCAATTGAGCAATCAGAACGAAAGCTTTGACGTACATACTTGCAATTCGCAGTTGCGATAGGGAGAGATTGCAAATGATGTAATTCTTACTTTATGTATCTCTGAAATTCTAAATTATGAGCAGATACTTGTACGCTATATAATGCTACAGGAGCAACTAAGACCTATAGCGAGCAGTGAGCACACTTCAGACTGCACTCTTGCCTGACTATAACCTACCTTTTGAATAATACGAGGTGGCCAAGAAACGTTGCCGGTACACTACATTTTCCAAATATCTAACGCTTGATGAAGCCTTATAGAAGCAGAATATTTGATTCTAAAAATTCAGAGTTTGAAACTGGCATCTCCGGCGAATATATAAACGTTTCTGGTCGTATTGCTTGTCCAAATGATTATCCACAATCATGAAGCTCAGAATGCATCTGGTCTCATGCACAGCAGCCTATTTCATTCTATTAACGTGCTCTGAATTTCAAGCGGGTAAGACATGTACGAGTGCTCTACTTTTTCACAAGCTAGTATCGCACACGGCGCTGCACTGTGTCAATAAACCAAATGCTGCATGGAGGTGTGCCGTGATAGAATTTACCTACTTCGTGTCTGGGCTGTGCTGAGGAAAGTGTCCTTCCTCCCCCTCTCACCCCCCCCCCTGGCTCATGCAAGCGATATGAGTTGTTGTTAGCGCATTTTTTTACGCTCTCTCTCTCTCTCTCTCTCTCTCTCATGAAATTCATCCAATAACTCTTGCAGTTGTTTGTCCAGTGTGCCCCTTTTTATCATAACAGCGCTCAATGATGTTCCACGATTTTCCAAAATAAACAAAAGTATCAGAAGAGCAAGTCGCGGTGACAGTTCTGAAACTGTTAAGTTTGTGAATATAATGAAAAAGCAAACATACCGGGCTTCGCTGTAGCTGTGCATGTATTTTTTAACATAATTGTGATGGTGTGCTCACGTCAGTTTTTCGTAGTCAATTCTCGTTATTGTTGTGTTTCCTGTAATTGTGAGACTCTTCTGTAATTGAGATGATTTTTTTCATAAGAAGTACTTCTTGAAACTCTTAGCTTGATCGAGTAAGGATGTAGGAGTGTAGTAGAATATGAACTACTCCCAGTCATGCGGCTGCAAAGGATCGATTTACGTTTTTTATGAAGTCACCACATGAGATGAAGGTAAAATCACCATGAACACCACACAGCCTTCACACTCCCCCAACGCACCACTGCTCCGCCGAACGATTCGCTTGAGATTTGAATAATTTTTCTGCCGCCGCCGTCAGCAATGCATTAATCTTGAGTTGCCTGATTTTGGCTGAGTGTACCAAGTCTGAGTTTAATTAAAGGGAATAGGAAGGTGCCACGCCCATGCCGTAAAATCTCTTCAATATCTGCGCCGCTTCTGGAACCTTTTAGAAGCGATTAAATCTCAGTTATTTTAGGCCATTGCTTAAGCTACAGCAAGACTGTGCTGCCTGTCGGATTACTATCACTTCAGACGATTGAATATCTCTGCAGCTCCCTTCATTTTGCGGGCTGTTGGCTGCTGTTTTATAACCTCCGCCAAGGAAGTTATGTTTTCTTCGGGTTTGATTGTTTGTCAGTCTGTCTTTCTGTCTGTCTGTCACCAATATAGCTCAAAAAGATATTAACGAATTTTGACGAAATTTGCGGGGATTGTTAGGAATGTTTGGAGGAATAGAATATTAACTTTAGTTGAGATCCGTCCATCCCTTTGTTTGTCTTTCTCATTTTTCTCAATGTCATAACTCAAAAAGTTATGAACGGATTTTTATGAAATTTACATGAGTTGTTAGGTAGGGTATATCATAAGGAGTATATTACCAAATTTTTGTGATGATCTGTTTGTTTGATCATATGTTTGTTGCTGCGTTTGGTATTATTTTTGTTAGCGCAATAGCTCAAAAAGTTTTAAGAGAACCTTTATGAAGTTTACAGTTGTTATTAATGTTAAAAGGCAAAAATGGTTAAATTTTGGTGCAGATCGGCTGATTTTTTCTAAGTTTGAGTTGTGTTTGTCATAATGTTTGTTACGTGATAACTCCAAAAGTTTTGAATGGATCTCTATAAAATTCGCAGGAGTAGTTAACAATGTTGAAAGATATAAATGATTCAATTTTGGTAAAGATCGGTTGGTTCGTTTGTATGTTTGACTTATGTTTGCCACTACGTTTGTTAGCAGCCTAACTCAAACAGTTATGAAAGGATCTTCAAGAAAATTGCAGAAACTGTTAATACTGTTAAAAGACAGAAACGATTAGATTTTGGAGTTGATACAAAAGAAATGATGGTTTCAGTGTCAATTTGAGCTTTTCGTTACCGTTGCCTCACTTGGCGGAGGTATGCGCTCTCAGAGTGCTCAAGTTGGAACTTATGCTGAAGTTTGGACAAGCATAAACCGCATTGTTTGTGGCTTCTGAACAGATCTTATGCTGATTGTAGTTCCTGATCAAATCATATTGTGCTTGTAGCTTCTGAACAAATCTTAAGCTTGCATCTTCTGAACAAATAATATTGGATTTGTAGCTTCTGGATAAATCCCATTGTGTAACCACACTATAAAACTAGTTCGTAAATTTTATGTGACTTTTCTTTGCATTTTTTGACCTTATGTTCCCGTGAAATTGCAAACTTTTCCTTACAGCGGTAACGCAAAGTTGACCATTTTAATCAGAAATTTACCTCGCCACCATAGAATGGGGTAAGATTTTCTCGATAAATGTATACAGCAACCGTGAAGTTTACGAGTCTTTTACGTATCACTTTTGCTGCCATCATGTTCCTTGTAAAATTATCGGCACTTTTGCTGCCATCATGTTCCTTGTAAAATTATCGGTACTTTTGCTGCCATCATGTTCCTTGTAAAATTATCGGTACTTTTGCTGCCTTCTTGTTTCTTGTATAATCACCAACACTTTTCCTGCCTTACCTTGATTGAGTATCTTGAAGGTCTTCAGAAGTCCAGGTGACGTTCTTCACGTCACCCACGTGGGTGGAGTCACTCTGCTGGGTGTCTTCTGTGGTGCCGCAGTTAGCGACCAAAGAGAGAGCCAGAAACGAAATATCTACACAAAACACGTAACCACTGATCGCTGGTCTATCTGGTATTCTTCTTAAATGTGAATCCAGCAAATTTTTTAACTCCACAATTTTGATAACAGTGGCGTTTCGAATATGCCGAGGCATTTTGCTAAACAATCTTGCTCCTCGTACAGCGAGCTATTAAAATATTTTGTGGCCATGGCTTTCCCACCATCTCTGCTTGGGATGCGAATATCACAAGTAATTCCAGTTCTTGCCGAGTGTCTGGCGACAATCCGCTCATTCACATTCACAGTGATACATTCTAGAACATATATGATTGTAAATCGTTCGAATCTGAACTGTATTGAATACAAGTGGAGACAGCTGAGTCGTTTGTGGTAATCGTACTCTTGCATGCCTCGAATTTTGGCCGTAAAAGATCGTTAGATACCTTCAAGTTGTTCAAGCTTTTTTCTTGTACTCGGCATCCAAAGTGGGGAACAGTATTCTATTCTCGGAAGAATTAATTGCTTCCATAGTGTGAGCATTACATCTACTTTGCGTGACGAGAAAGTTCGTAAAACCCATCCACTCCATCTTTTTCTCACAGCGATAACTTTAGCAATATGTTCTTCGAACGTGGCATCGTCTTGCATTCTCACTCCGAGGTTTCTTGTATAATCATCAACACTTTTGCTGCCATCATGTTTCCTGTATAATCACCAACACTTTTCCTGCCATCATGTTCCCTGTAGAATCACCAACACTTTTGCTGTCATTATGTTCCCTGTAAATTCGCCAACACTCTTTCTGCCATCATGTTCCTCGTAAAATTATTGGCACTTTTGGTGCCTTCATGTTTCCTGTATAATCACCAACAGTTTTCCTGCAATCATGTTTCTTGTATAATCACCAACACTTTTGCTGCCATCATGTTTCTTGCAGAATCACCAATACTTTTACTGCCATCATGTTCCTTGTAGAATTACCAACACTTTTACTGTCATCATGTTCCCTGCAGAATCACCATCACTTTTGCTGCCATCAAGTTCCCTGTAGAATCATAAACACTTTTTCCATGATGTTAAATAAAAACTTCTTCAAGACAATATTTTTAATGTGCCCAAGCTTTCGGCATGAATTTGCTTCAGCCGTCATCAGGGAAAAGATGCATATCAGTTTGGAGCTATATACAAGGACAGGTATCCATGCTACTCATTAGAATGATGGAAAAATGAAAAAAAATGAAAAAAAAAAACATTATTAAAAATAATTTCAGCAATCGATGAGTAGAGGAAGCAGCTGCTGAGGGACTTCTAGGTGTCTGTTTATTTTCTTTGACTCTTGTACGCTATAGAAAGCTTCAACTACCAAGACGTCCTCTATTCTAAGCAATAAACACTTTTGCTGCCATCATGCTCTCTGCAGAATCACCAACACTTTTTCTGCCATCATGTTCCTTGTAAAATTATCGGCGCTTTTCTGTCACATGTTCCCTGTAGAATCACCAACTCTTTTGCTGTCATCATGTTCCCTGTAGAATCACCAACACTTTTACTGTTATCATGTTCCCTGTAGAATCACCAACACTTTTGCTGCCATCATGTTCCCTGTAGAATCCCCAACACTTTTGCTGCCGTCATGTTCCCTGTAGAATTAACGACAATTTTTTGCCATTATGTTCCCTGTAGAATCAATGAAACTTTTGCTGCCATTATGTTCCCTGTACAATCACCGACACTTTTAGTGCCATCCTGTTCCCTGCAGAATTACCAACACTTTTGCTGTCATCATATTCCCTGTAGAATCACCAACGCTTCTGTTGCCATCGTGTTCCCTGTAGAATCACCAATACTTCTGCTTCAAGCTTGCTCCTTAGAGAATAACTAACACTTTTACTGCTATCATATTCCCTGTGGAATATTAAATACTCTTGCTGCAGTCATATTCCCTCTAAAATTACCTATTTTTTTGCTACCGTCATTGTCTGTGCAGAATCTATGCAATATTTTTTAGCAGCACATCACATATGCGGTTTTGAAAATGAGTTCCAGAGAAGCTATGTGAACGTGATACACCACAGCTATTTTCTTGAAAATTGGGTGTAAAAGTTTCGTTTTTGGAAGCATATCCTTAGATTACAGAAGACAGAATGAAGCAAAAGCTGCCACATCCTATAGAACCATTGAAAGCAATGGTGCTGACGTACACATCCTGCGTATTAGCTAACAACTCGATAGGAAATATGATGCTCCAATCAGCCAACAATATTTTCTGCATTAAAAACTGAAATACAATTAGAATTGCTCAGCACTCAGGACCGAACATGTATTAATAATTCTCATTTTCTTCAAAGGTTTGATTAACTTTGTGCCTCAGAATATTCATTGCAAAACCTGCGAGCAGAAGGTGATGTTAGAGATAGCAGAGACGGAGCGACTCTTTGGAACTATTTGAGAAAGCGAGCAACGCAGAACATGCGGGGAATGTCTGCACTGGTGCTCAGTGATACGTGCGTAGAATACATTATGTGTTCC
>LQNS02278170.1:41951978-41969841 GCA_001587735.2 Parhyale hawaiensis
CCCCGATCCTCGATTATACCCAATTCTAGTTAGAATTAGTACTTCCACAGCAGCATCTGGATGCCAGAAATGGTGCCTCAGCAAACAGAGCACCGCAAGAGTTTAACTTTCTGGCCGAAATCCTCGATTTTCTTGACTGGCGAGCCTGAGGCTCCAACATTTTGCCACTGCGTGTGTCAGCTTAGCAGCTGAGGGAACAACAACGGAAGGAATCCTTTCAGTGACCTTCATGACAACCCAAACTACTCTATGGCTACTGGTGAATTGTACATCAATTTCTTTTTATCTCTTAAGCAGAACTGCATGCGATCCACAACAGGCCACATTGGTCTCGTGATTAGATTAGATTAGATAGGCGGCAGTAGACGAACCAAAAGGCCCATTCACAAAAAGACACCGGGACTTACACCCCGGTCCTCTATGAGCTATTGCCATTATGTTAGTAGAATGTAGAGGAATGAAGAAACGAGAAGAGAAAAAATGGAAGACGAAAGAGAANGTTTCTTGCTATTGGAACAATTTATAATGGAAGAGTCACTAGTATTCATTATGGAAGTAGCGGACATTGAAGAATAGGCACAGGGAACACTCGATTCAATAAATCTTGTCAAGTACCAGTATAATGAAGACGCTTGCTGAGGCCAGACGGTCCGGAATACGACAATTGAGCTGGGAACGGGCGAGATGCTCTGGGGTCTGCGAGAGCGCCATGTAGTTCGTCGTGCTGCATTAAGTTACTGCTAGTGTTTCTGTTTGAAGCAGTTGGAACTTTACAACTCTTTTAGTTTTGGTGCTGATTTGCAGTGAACGCTGATAGGAAACATTGTAGAGTAAAACTTGACGTGTTCTCACTTTCTATCGAAGAATAACTTGCTGAGAGGAGGGTGATCTCTGTATTGACAGAACAGCTCTGTATGTTCCGAAACAGATCCAACGTTCCTTGCAGGACACGGATAACAGCAGCACCTACAGAGCGCCTGTGAATCGACATCTTCAGGTATTTATCTTCTCCAATCTTTAATGAAACCTGCAAATGGCATACATGCAGAACTGCTAGTCAGAATAAAGTGACCTCACGGCGCCAGTGTTGCAGAAGAATCCAACAAAATTGCATAAAAGCTCATACTGAACATCAAAGACTTGGTCGTGACTGAAATGTAGACGCCTGATATTTGCTACGAACATAAGTGTGTTTTTATGGATAATACTTAACTAAAATTATAGCATCAGCATTAACACGTTTACTGAGGAAACTGTGCTCTTACAAATAAACATTTCTAACATGATGGAAAGTATTTAACAATAGGGAAACAGTTTATTTATGCTTTAACTGCAACAAGTTACATGTGATAAGGAAACGGTTGAACTAGCTTCCTAAAATAATTCTACAGTTTTCAGAGAAGGAAATCAAAGAGCGCTCAATATATGAAATCCAAATTTGACAGCGGCAGCTTTATTGGGATCCTGACAGTGGCTGAGGAGAGCAAGCTGCCTGTTGCCAGCGGCTGTCTCCAGCTGAGCTGACTGTGCTACAGCTCCGAACAGCTCTTGCAGAGATGGACGTCAGCTTATCCGGAATTTCTGTTCTACTGTTTAGATGTTCACCCGTGGACCGAGTGTCACACCTACCTCTGAATGGTGAGATACAATGCAACATTACTCGAGTAAATTGACTATCTTTTGAATCACAATATAAATTTAAGTGCTGAATTGAAGCAGGGTGATTGCGCAGCTTTGAGTTCTTGAGTATAATGAGTGCATGAGACGCTTGTCGTCAACATGGATGAAGCAGGAAATCTAAAGGAAGTAGTTCAAATTCTACATATATATATAGTTTTGTTAGTATACAGGTACAGCAAAGTGACCTTGTCCATGCACCCTAATTGAGAATCCACATGTACTGGTTCATGCTAGAGATAGATGCCGACCGGCTCCAGATGAGCGCACGGCTACAGCCCTCGCCCCCCTCGATCCTCGATTATCCCCGATTCTAGTTAGAATTAGTACTTCCACAGTAGCATCTGGATGCCAGAAACGCTGCCTCAGCAAACAGAGCACTGCAAGAGTCAAACTTCCTGGCCGAAATCCTCGATTTTCAGGACTGGCGAGCCTGAGGCTCCAACATTCTGCCA
The DNA here is from genome assembly GCA_001587735.2 of Parhyale hawaiensis. Lineage (NCBI taxonomy): Eukaryota > Metazoa > Arthropoda > Malacostraca > Amphipoda > Hyalidae > Parhyale > Parhyale hawaiensis. The sequence goes on from LQNS02278170.1 coordinate 41,954,111, forward strand.
CTGCGTCTGTTAAGCATAGCAGCTGAGGGAACAGCAATGAAAGGAATCCTTTCAGTGACCGTCATAAAACCCAAACTACTCTATGGCTACTAGTGAATTGTACATCAACTTCTTTTTATCTCTTACACAAAACTGCATGCGATCCACAATAATTATGGGCCACATTGGTCTCGTGAGTCAGTTTGAGGTCAAATTTCGTTTCACTAGTGAACACAAGGTTGGGTCGGAAGCAGGATATGATGGTTCCTCTGCCCTCTCACGTCACTTGAAACTTATGCGTGCTCACGACGGAGGAGCCACCTGCAGTAGAGGTCCAGAGAACCTCTCTCATCAATTGATTCAGTGAAGTTGCGGCTTACGTATGCAGTGTCCGCTAGTTTACTGTGGGAATGAAGAAGTTTTAGTAAAGTTTAGAACGCCTCTACCAAATAGAGCAGCCTTGGCACCAATCATATTATGTTTACCTCCGCCAATGTGGATATGTTTTTTGGTAAGTTTGCCTGTTTGTCTACATGTCTATTTGTCTATCACAGAGATAACTCAAAAAGCTATGAACGGATCTTTATGAAATTTGCAGGAACGGTTGGGTTTGTTACTAGGAGCAAGTGACCAAAGTTTTGTGTCGATCTATTTCGTCCGTTTGTTTGTTAGTCTCTATGTTTGTTTTTATGTTTTTAGTAACATAACTCAAAAAATTATAAAGGTATATTTACGGAATTTGTAGGAGTTGTTAAAAAGTTGAATGACCCCGCTAACCAAATTATGGTGATGATCTGTTGGTCCGTTTGTGTGTTTGCCTAATATTTGTCATAAGTCATAACATAACTAAGAAAGTTGTTTGCGGGTATTCGAGGAATTTGTAGTATTTGTTGGCAGGATTAAAACAAGCAAATGACCGAATTTTGGTGATGGTCAGTTATTCCGTTTGTGTGTTTGACTAATGTTTATCGAGTGTTTGTCAGAATATGACTCAAAAACTTACTAACGGATCTCCAAGAAAATCACGGGAGCTATTGTAGCTATCAAGAGGCACAATTGACCACATTTTGATGATGATAAAGAGAAGATCGTAATATCAAGACGAATTTTAATTTTTCATTAACATTACCTTGCTTGGAGCAGGTATGCGCCCTCAGAGTGCTCTAGTTTTGACATAATTTTTTAAAGCCAGCTTTCAGTTAAATACAGGCTGTTTTACTGCAACTCTAAGAATTTTGGACTTCCTTCAAATAGAGCAATAATTGCATTTCGTATGTTACTATAATGTATATTAAAGTTTTTCTAGCTTACCCTAGAAATAGCTAGAAGACATTTTAAAGCTCTAAAATGGTGCATATAACTTTTATATTTTACATTACTTTTCACACCAAAGTTCGAAACTTATATTTTCATCCGTTTTAGGCCCTCTTTTTACAATGATTTGTAGAAACAGACCCACAATACTAAACAGTTGTGACCGAGGTCACTCCTGCAAGCTGTTCTCAGAATTATGATACATACTGAACCTCGTGTACGCGTTTCATAAACTGCATACTGCGCAACGCGTACTGTGTGTTGTTTCGTAAACTACATGCTGTACCTCCTGTGCTACGTATTGTTTCATAAACTGCATGCTGTACCTCCTATTTTATGTATTGTTTCATAAACTGCATGATGTACCTCGTGTGCCATGTACTGTTTCATCTGTTTCATAAACTACCTGCTCTGCCTCGCGTACTATGTATTGTTTCATAAATTATGTGCAACCATCTGAAAGTGTGCTCCACCCGCACTGCCACAGGTAAGAAAGTGCTCTCTATTTTTGGAGAATATCTTTGGAATGATCTTCAAGGTGTGATACAGGATGCGGCTGTTTCCAAATCAGTTCACTAAAATGACGCTTTCGCATTTTAATGCCCGGTACAGACGATAGTCTTTTGTCCTTTGTTTTCACTTCACCGCGTTCGAATATTTCGTGCTGTCCCTGCCAAGATGGCTGCGTGTCTATGAAAAGTTCCGATAAATTGTTTACTGTCGTGTTCTCTGGCTTATAGCCCGTGTCACTAGTGCAGTGTATTGTATCTTTTAAAATTTTTAGTGAACGTCGTCTCACATAGCAGTGCTCTTTTTTGTTGTTTAAACTGACACAGCAACACCTTCGAACGCAGTGAAGTGAAAACACAGGACATAAGACTATCGTCTGCAGCGGGCTTAAGGCTTTCAAAGAGTTTTTCCAAACATTTGCTCTCGAACGCGAGAGTTACTGGCCCTAGGCAAATATTTCAGCTGGTCTTTATCTCTTCTCACTCAAAAATAAAAATTTACACTGAAACTTCTCCGCAACAATAGTACTTACATTAAGTTCAATTTATAAAAGGCACCGTGTTTTTTAATATTGTCAATTCTATTCTAATGATAACTTTTTTATATGTCTAGGACGAGAAAATATTAAACCAGCATATTCCTCTTCACAATTTCTTATGTTTTGTTTGATTTACGATTCACAGTTGTAATTGCAGACTCATAGCTCTATTGAATGCTTTATCGATTCGCTGTTGTATTCGCAGAACCATTACTCAATTGTATGCTTTATCGATTTCCTGTTGTATTCGTAGAATCTTTGCTCGATCGTATGACTTATAGACTCACTATTGTAATCGTAGAATCTTCTAGTAGTGGAATCGCAGTCAGAGTCTTGAGTTTAATTGATAATACCCACCGAATGTCGAACTCTAACAGGTCTACTCTAACACAGTAAATTTATTTTTGTAGTATATATATATATATATATATATATATATATATATGTAGAATGAAAAATATTACATCAACCTGTCTGCGCAAAATTATGTAAATTATGTAAATTTTCTTCCTATGCTCGCGTTAAGAATGAATGAGCATTGCATGCAATTGAGAAATATTAGTATTTTATTATTATTTGCTGTGTGTTGTTTCATGAACTACATGCTGTACCTCGTGTTCTGTGTATGTCTTCATTTATATCGCACTTCGCCTCAGAGCATGGCTTTTGCTACTTGGTTGACCTAACAATTCTTTCGACCTAAATTCCGCTCCCAAAAATTGCAACTGTTCATGCTAACAAATTGGTGCCCGCGGCCACCTTATCTTGAGTAAATCTCCTTTTTCCTCTCCTAGAACATGAGAAAATTAATGATCTTTTAGGTCAAGCTTCATCGAACAAATAAGGCGACGATTGTCAACAGTGACAAATGCGGTGCTTGTAAGAACCGCTGCGTCCTGCTCCGAGAACACAAGGAATCCTGCAACTGATTCCTGCAGGGGAAGAGAATCAACCGCTGCTGATTGCTGCAGATGGCATCTATTTTTTTCTTTTAGCTTTAGAAGCGTTTGAAGCTCCCTGGTATGTTTTTATCCCGCGCGAGCGAAGCGAAGGGTGCTCATAATGTTTTCGTTGATTTAAGCTTATTTGCATATTTGTCTGTTCACCCAAAGAGAGGGAGAAGGAGTTGAGCAATGTTCACAATTTTTTGCAAGGTGTCTGGTGGGTTGACCTAAATGTGACCAATGCCAAAAAACTAGAATTAGCAGGCTATCGAACTGACGGCGATGAATTTTGTAATCTCTCCACCCAAAAAAAGGTGGAGGCAGTTGAGAAATGAAGATAATATGTGTACGGAGTGAGGTGGGTTGACACAGATGTGAACAATGCTAAAATACTAGAATTAGCGATGAATTTTTCAGTCTGCCCACCAAAAAAGGGGCAAAAGGTGTTGAGTCATAATAATAATACCTTTTTTTCAGGCAGTCAGGTGGGTTGCCTAAGATGTGAAAAGGATGAAATCTTGAGTTAGCTGGCCATCAAAAATGACGGCGTTGATATTTGCCCCCACTGCAGGTGATGGTATTACACCACGAGGCGTGCTAGTTTTACATTAGGATGGTGATTCAAGAGAAAACACAAACGTTTGGGCTACTAGAAGACATGAAGGGGTTTATATGCCGCACGAGTCTTTCTAAGTCTGAGCTGTAGCAATTTTGTCACATGTGGCTACCGAGCGACACAGCACTACACGTCGCAAAAATAATCCATGCAGTACTGAGTGCAAGTTGCGAGTTAGCCTGAAAAACTTCCTGTTGACAAAATAATGAATATAACGTTAGCATAATGCAACTATATGAACTTTTACGAGTTCACTATTCACCCCTGCAGCTAACTTGTACTTTGGACAGGTGTTTACTTACAAAGCGTGGGATAAGTTTAAGGAGAAGGTAGCAGTTGTGATCTACTTCCGGCTAGGTTTTAAGGGACAGTGATTTCCAGTGACGGTGATATCAAGGTCCAGCACTATCAGAGTGCTTTTTGAGGACTTTGATTTTCAAGGGGGTGTTGACCCGGTGGCATGTTTCCTCTATTTTGTAAACAACTTGCCAGCGTTCTTGCCTCCAAGCTCAGAGTGATTTTCCGGTACCTGATACCATTAGAAAATTTTCCTCGTTCTTGGTGTACTGGGAATATTACCCCTATTCCCAAAGGTCCAATGTCTCCAACTACCGTCCTATTGAGCACACGCCCATTTTGTCGAAGGTGTTCCAGAAATTACTGGCTTGTGAGTTCGGCTGTTTGTGAGCTGGGTCGTTTGCTGAGGTAACTGGACTGCTGCCTGCTGGTCAGTTTGCGCACTGAACTGATTTGGGTTGTTGTGACGCAATGTTGTCGGTGTAACACAATTTACAGTTAGCGCTGGATCGTCGTTCTGAAGCACGCTTTGTACAGTTGGACTTTAGTGCAACGTTTGACATGGCCACCACAGGGTTCTACTGAGCATATTGGAGTCGCTTGCAGAGGATGGTAAGGTTCTATCAATCATTCATGATTTTGTTTCGAAGTGAACGCAGAGTGTGTCTGTTGACGGGTTTTTCAGTACCTCAGTCTCGGTGGTGTCTGGCGTCCCTCGTGGTAGCGTACTTGGCCCGACGCTGCTTGTTCTGTACGCTAGTGACATACTCTCTTCACTGGAAAACACGGTGGCCTAATATGCTGATACTGACGACTCTACTTGATAGCAGTAATATCAACCCACATCATGCCTATATAATGCTATTTTCCAGTCTCTATATAGGGACATGTCGCGGATTAGAGCATGATGCTCTGCCTGGAGAATAAAGCGGAAAGTCAGGGAGACTAAATCCATGAGTTTCAGTCGGTCTCGGACACTTTTACCCCAGCATTCACCTCTGGATATAAAAGATACCTTGCTTCAGCGGTCCAGCTCCTTAGAGATTCTCGGTGTTGTCTTTAAAGGGAAACTTACGTTTGAGCCACATTGAAGACTCGCGTCACGTGCTTCCAGTACAATTGGGCTTCTGCGTAGGGTAAATTCTGTGTTTGATTAAAAAGACGTAGTTCGTAGATCTTTTATGCGTATTGCTGCCTGTCTTAATTAGAGTGTTGCTCACCGGTCTGGGCTTTTGCGGCTGACAGTCACCTGCGTCTGCTGGACCGACCTGTTAGATCAGCCAGTAGGCTGCATGCTGAGAATGATTGGTGAATCTGTCTCAAAGGAGAGGGGTGGCCGGACTCTGTATGTTTTATGAGGCGTACAACAATGGGAGACATTGATGTATTCTTCTCTTCCTGCCCTCAAGCTCTTTAGGATAAATAGATGTGCTGCAGTTGATGCGCACGCCTTCACTATGTAGACTGTTAGGCGCCGAACTTGTCAGTTCAGTCGGTGTTTTCTGCCCTGAGGTGTTTCGGTTTGCATTTCATTGCCGGCATCAACTGCAAACCGTGTCGGACTGCAGTCATTTAGTCAGCTGCTAATGGCTTTCTGTTTTAGATTTTCCTTGGGAGCGTTTCAGGTTTCCCGATGCTGCATAATGCATTATTTCGGTTGTCCTACCTGTCCGTGGTGGCTCGAGTGTAAATAGCTTGCAGAGGATGGTAAAGGAAACGTTAACGAAAAATTTAAATTTGGATGAAACTAAGATTTAGTTCCTTTTTAACAGCACTAAAATCCGATCATTTTGTGCCTTTCGACAGTGAAAAAAGCTTCTGTATTTTTTCGAAGATCCGTTCATAAATTTTGAGTTATGTTGCCGACAAAAATAAAATTAAGCACAGAGACAAACGAACGGACAAACACATCATGAAAAAAATTCGGACATTTACTTTTCGTGATATATACACCTAACTCCTGTAAATCTCATAAAAATCCGTATATAACTTTTTGAGCGATGGTAATAAGAAAAAAGAAGCAAACAAACAAAAAGGTTTAACGGATTATTCACCAAAATTTAATCATCTGTTACTCTTAACATGACTGACAATTCCTGTAAATTTCGTAAAACTCCTTATATAACTATATGAGATATCTTGGTGACAGACAAAGCAAGCACTCAACCTCCTTGGCGGAGTTAATAATAATAATAAAAATAATAATAACTTGAGCACTCTGAGAGCGCATACCTCCGCCAAGCAAGGCAACGGTAACGAAAAATTCAAATCGGCTCTGAAACCATGATTTTCTTTGTATCAACACCAAACTCTGATCACTTGTGCCGTTTGATAATACTAACAGTGTCCTTAATTTTCTTTGAGATCCGTTCATAACTTTTTGAGTTATGCTACTAACAAACATTCTACCAAACACAAGTCAAACACACAAGCGGACGAACCGATCATCATCAAAATTTAATCAATTATGTCTTTTAACATGACTAACAGTTCCTGAAAATTTCATAAAAATCCATCCATAGTTTTTGACTTAGTGCGCTAACAAACATTTTAACAAACACTAGTCAAACACACAAACGGACATAGCGATCATCGCCAAATTTTAATCAACTATGTCTTTCAACATTACTAACGACTCCTGAAAATTTCATAAAGATCCATCCATAATTTTTGAGCAACTGCGCAAACAAACATTTTAACAAACGTTAGTCAAGCGCACAAACGAACAAACCGATCACCACCAAAATTCGTTTGTCTGCGCACAGAGAAGTCAGGCAGGGGCAGCAGATATAATATGAGAATGTTTACCTGCAACAGATGAAACAGCAGCACGACGACCGTGCTACTTGCAGGTGCCTTTGCTAACTGTACTATATTAGTTCATGCAACTCAATATGCTTTATCTACTAGAAGTTTAAACAACCAGTCTTCATTTCGCACAGCTGTCTGTGCCTCATACTAGTAATTGCATTTGTACAGATTGCACAATCTACCTTAAAAACTTTTATGCACCTAAAATTTCATTCCTGACGAGATTTCACTCAAAGGCTATTGGTATCAATGAGTCGAACTGCCATTTTTCCAAATTGTATTTCCCTACAACTGTTCTGCTGCCAAAAATATATATATATTTTTACGTAAATGCTGTCTTTTAAATTATAATTATTGCCACGACAGCTAGCACCAGCTTCTTCTTCGTCTTCATTTCAAATTCTTGTGTCAACCCGCCCCCTGTGCTCGCATGATGTCGGCACTAGAAGCGCCCACCACAGCCTTACCTGCTGCTCCTGAAGTTCCAGCAAGTTGAATGAGGCTACTAAAGAGAAGCTCATTTATTCCGTTTGGCGCTGCTCCCTTAGAGACAGCAATATTTGTATCTGCTATATTCAAATAGCCCTCAGCCAGGATGTATTATATGTGCGCTATTATAGGCTGACGGCAGACACTTTATCACAAGTCTAATCCCAGTTTTGAGACAGCGCTTTTTATTGCCTACTTTTTGCGTGTACCCGAAGGTGATGTTTTTTCATGGCATTCTTACCGTGGTTTTTCACAGCAGTTCAACATGCGAGTGGGAGCGACAAAATCTGAGCATCGTGTTGGGNATCCCAGTTTTGAGACAGCGCTTTTTATTGCCTACTTTTTGCGTGTACCCGAAGGTGATGTTTTTTCATGGCATTCTTACCGTGGTTTTTCACAGCAGTTCAACATGCGAGTGGGAGCGACAAAATCTGAGCATCGTGTTGGGCGCATGTGCGGGATTGCCTCTGAGGAGGCCATAGCTTGGTCTTCTGCCACTGGTGGGATATTGAATGAAGTTTCGTAGTTGCCTGTGCAAGCGTATTAAATAATGGTACCTACATAATACGATAATGTTAAGTCCAAGTCAGTTGTACACATGCTGATCGATATAAGCTAGTTCGTTACTTGCGAATTCTCTCTTAAGCGAATGGACTAGTGTAACCACTTATTTCTTTCATCCGAAAAAATTTGCTTTTATACTATTTGCGAGGTGTACGCAGGCTTTAATGCAACAGTGCAGTATCTTGGCTTTTATCTTGTTTGAAGTTTTTTTTCACGTGTAGATTGTTTTAATATAGCATTACCGTTGTGGTTTAGCTGTCCTGTAGCACAGTATCATTATAATAAGTGGCAGGTTTATCATTTAGGGGATAAAAATAATTTGGTCATTGAACCGAACCTCCTTTGTTACAATGTAGACAGTAGCACGCCATGGGGATATGAGGAGGGGGCTTAAGCCCCCGATAATGAGCAAAGCCCCTGAGCCCCAATGTTGCTGCTAATCAATCAATAAGCATACAGCCCATTGATTGATTGAACGATTATCTAGAGAAATATGGTCTTAAAAATGTGAATACATAAAAAAAAATTTGCAGGCTAGAGTTATTATTATAGGTATTTTGTTTCTATAGTAGGAATAAAGCATTACTTCTCTTTCTTTGGAAATACTGATGATGGGATTTGATTCCGAAACGTCTAATTTTAATTAGGCTTTTATCATAAGTCCATTCATTTTCCCTAACAGATAATAAAGTTACTAAATGTTGTCCATCGTATCAATCTCTTTAAGAGTAGGCTCCTAGGCACTCGCTCGTATGATGTTCTTCCTGGTTTTTCTGTATTTTGTAAGGATACAAAAACCTTGAGATTTTTTTTAGAAGTCGACGCATTGAAGTTTGACTTAGGCCGCGGCCCCATCAGCGAGACAAGCGACGTATAACGCGACAAATTTGTTGCACGGCAAAATGTAACGGAGGGTACAGCAGTCTGCTGTCCACACCGCCGCAACTGCGATGCCTCGCGACACCCGTGCATTACTGCAACACGACTCCCGTAAAAAGGACATTGCGTCGCTTGTTGCTTTCAGTGGGGCCCCGGCCTAACCCTGCTGCAGTATCAAATGATGTAACAGAACGGACGGATTTCTTCCTAAGTTTTGTCGCGTCGCGTTGATGCGACGTTGAGCGGGAACGGCAAGTTTTCTTCCCTGGCCTGAACGATTCCATGTTTTATCAGTTTTGTGAAGCAATTTCATTATTTCCTAAAGAGTTTCAATACGACTATATAGCTTTTTTTGTAACGTACGAATTACCCTCTCCCTTTTCTATGAAGGGATGCGAGTATGTTTCTATCAACAAGCAGTTTTGACCTTAGTTTCGATACATTCTTACGGCTGAGATATAAAGTAAAGATTGGGTTCAAATTGGAGTAAAACTGTTGACTTCTATTCGGAATAAACAATTTTAATATTATTTGAAAACTGTGTTGGCATAATTAAGGTGGACCCGGTGCTGCAGCTAGGCCGCTGCTGCCATTCTGCTTAGTATTTCGTGGCAATGAAAAAATGGGAAAATTTGCGTTCTGATCGATGTACTCAGGACCGTTAGCTGTGGAGAAGCTCAGCTCAAGAAAAAAAGGAACAACATCCTTGGCGATAACCGACCGAAACGCTTCCTCAACGGATGAAAAAATGCGGTACACGGAACGAACTGCAGATGCAAAACAACCGCAGTATCAAGAGATACAGAAAAAAGTGAATCGCAAACGCAGATGTCGGTTAAATAAGCAGCGAGTAGAATCCTTTATAGTTCAGGCAGGGCAATGTAGCTATAAACAACAAAGCGAGCAGGCATTAGCTTAACTATAGAGCTGGAAGCGAAAGCCGATGTCACACACAACGTAGAAGAAGACAATCTAGGCATGAACTACAGTACTTGCAAAAGTTTTGGCTTATTATAATGTAGGAGTAGCTCATCCGGCGGTCTCTCGCAGCAGAACACTGCTGCCCTTTCTCTTGTTACGGGAAGTGTCCTGCAGGCGAGAGCATGCACGGTCACTGTTATCTCCCCTTTTGTCCAATGCTTTCTTCTATCCGCACTCTTCACATCCTAACAATTGGCTTGAATGCATTTGCCACGCCTGGGACCGAAGCTATTTAATAATTCCAGTTTCTTGGTACTTGTGTAAAATTTGCGCTAAGCAAGAGCGGGTCCATCCTTTACGCTAGTTGGGACTGCGCTGAAAAAAAAATATGTGCTTGTCAAACTGCAATCATATTATTGTAAAGACAGATTAGGTCTTAGTGGATACAATGTACCTTAATTAGTACATAATCCTGTCCACAAGCATCACCGCTGATGATGTGCCTATGCAAATTCTTTACCGTCATTTTTACCGGCTAGGTAGACGGTGAACTCTGATCTACAGGCTTGTTTACTTGTACTTACGTATTATTCTGGTGTGACCCTCAACGAGGGGCAATAGGACGTCACTGATCCAGTCGAAGGGAGCAAAAGATGTCGGTTATAATTCACTTCTCTTTACAGGTCAGGACGGAGACAATTAGCCAGGAGAAGGAAAATAAGTCGGGACCTGGACAATTATTATTTACGCCAAAAATAACTGAAACAGGACCCATCAGCAGGGAATGGGACAATTAGGCAGCAAAGGGACAATCAGACTATTATAGAGCAATTCGGCAGTATCGGTACAACTAGACACATTGGGACAATTAGACAGCTACTGGACACTGAAATAGCAGCGGAACAATTAAGCAGTAACGGGACAATTAGGAAAGAATGGGACAATTAGACAGCAATAGGATCATCAGACAGTAGTGGAACAATTTGACTGAAATGAAATAGTAATTTAGCAAAAGGACAATTAGGTGGTAACGGGATGATAAGACAGCAGAGAGATATTAGACAGCACTGGATAATTAGATAGCAGAAGAACTATCAGGCAACCACGGAGGAACGTTTAACATTAGATTTAGAACGTTTTTATCATTGCAAGCTCATTTCCAAAACAACCATGGGCACTCTGACCACTCAAGTAAAGCAACCTTAACGAAAATTTCCAGTTGATTCTTGAACTATAATTTGCTCTTTACAACCACTAAAAATTTTGTCATTTGTGCCTTTTGACAGTAATAAATTGTTCTGTAATTTTCTTGAAGAAACGTTCTTAAGTTCATGAGTCATGTTCTGACGCCTTTTAACACACAAACGGACAAACCGATCATCACCAAAAATTAGTCATTATTTCTTGCAACAATTGCAAACAATTTTTACAAATTTAATGAAGATCCATCCGTTCATAACTTTTTGAGTTATACTTCTGACTAACATTTTGACCACCATTAGTCATACACACAAACAAATGAACCGATATCACCAAAATTTGATCATTTACGCCTTCCAACATTTCGAACAGTTCCTGTGAATTTCATACGGTTCTGCTCAAAACTTCTTGTGTTATTTTGCTAACAATCCATATCAAACTCAGAGACCAACAAACGAACAAGCAAATCCTCACGGAAATTTGGTTATTTACTCTTCGTAATATACCTAACAACACGAGTAGATTTCATAAAAACCCGTTCATAACTTTTTGAGTTATGACATTTAGAAAAGAGAAGTAGACAAACAGATGAACGGATTTAAACCCAAAGTTAATCATCTGTTCCTCCTAACATACCTAGCTATCCTTCAAATTTCGCGAAGATCTGTCCATCATCTTTTGAATTATTTTGGTGACTGACAGACGTACTAACAAACTCGACGAAAACATAACCTCCTTGGCCGAAGTCACAAGTTTGACTCAACGAAGACCCTTGTTAGGAATTTTAGGATACACCGAGAACTATTATAAGAACTACGGCGGCTGTATTTTGATTTATCTTGTTAGCTGATAGTTTATTGCCGTCCATAGCTCATATACTGTATGTATGTATGTGTGTATGTGAATATATTGTGGTTGTTTTCTTACCGTTAAATTTTGGTCACATGAACTGCTGCATGGGAAAAATTCGATAGGTTCATCGTTATTTTTTTTTTTTTTTCGCAATTGCTTCACTGTCAAAAATATTTCAAGTTTAATCTGCAACTAATAGAACTGAAAATATGTATTCCGAACTTTAACTTGCATCGGCGACAACTTTTGGTTGTTGAACAGACGCTCGTGCTCGCAAGTGTTGTGCATTTTTACGGTAGTTGGAAAGGTTTTCCAATAAATTCTTCGCTATCTTTTCAACGGTCAGAATACCAACATCTGAAAAGCGTACAACTACTTGCACTCCGCCAAAATCACATCAACATCCTCCCTCAGAATAGTGCATTTTTGGCTGCAACAAATCCTATAAACACAGCCCACAGAAAGCCCTGCCTCGGACTTAGCCAGAGTTGGAACTAGTTTGAAGCGCCGAGCGATCTCGTAAAAAACATTACACACCCTAGCTTCACACTCTTTCATGTTTAATTGAAAGAATTAAACTATAAGTGATCAAAGGCCCTACTTAGTTAATTGATGTAGACATAAACTAAATAAAATTACTGTTATTGTCCAACATAGGAGTTTAGAGGATGTTGAAGCGTCTCATTAAGAAATATATACGGAAAGAACATCCATTATACAATGACTATAGTACCAGTGTTGCCAAAAATGACAGCGAGGATTTTTTGAAAACCCATCTTCATTTACCATATTATTTACTTCCGTTACTAATATCTTTCTGGAGAATACGCTACAATGGTCATCGAAAATTGTCATAAGAGATGAGTGCTCTCTCTGTGAGTTCATTTGTAGCAGCACAATCGTCCTTCACCTTAGAAGAGGCGCAGAAAAACTCTTACATTAGCAAGCAGCAAATCATTACTGAATGAAATTAATTTCCCGTCGAGTATCCTAGATACCTACGGATGAGTCTTCAGTGCATCTAAGTTTTGCTCTTGAAGCGAAAACTTTTCGTCAAAGGAAGACAGCAAGCTGAAAGAATTGATCGAGTCTACTGCCCAAAGAAAACTCATCGCTTCGTCTGTGCTTTGTGGTTCAGCTACTGGCTTGATACGTCGTGAACTGAGAGCAAACATTTGTTTCGATGTATGGAGAAAGTGATGACAATCAGATTACATAACGGCGCTAAGAGGAGCTGTTTCAAGCAAAAATGCCTTTAGATAAATGGATAATGATTGCATTTTTGCCAACTTCTGCAACCTGGTCGTCGATCTCGTGTGATTTTCAGTGTTTAGAGGGCTACTCAAATAGAAATTCAGCATTCTAATTGGAAAGTTGGATATATATTGTAAGGTAAAGTCAAGTGGCATCTCCTGTAGCACCTCTGAACATGTCCAAACACGGTCATGCAGACGAGCTCAGGTCCTTAAGCTGGAGCTCCCGAGTTCGACCCCCGAATCAAAAATACCGTCTTCAGCTCCTGAATTTCTTTCTATATATATAGCACTGATACACAGTTTGTTTGTTGGTTGCTTGTTTGCTATGTTGGTCTCTCCCTGTCGACATGAATGATTAGGTAGCAGAAAATTCTCCTGATGCTTGCCAAAAGAATGAGATAGGAGAAAATCGAGCCTAAAATTAACAAAGTACATAATTTCCTCAAATATGCTCGAAATACTGCGTTTTCAGAAGCCGCTTCCACTAAAAGGTAGCGAGTTGCTCATTGACGCCTTTTTCTTGAGCTAGGAAGATAAAAGGCTTGATCTTAGCCTGTTTTTCTGTCCCTTTCTGCGTAATTTTCCTTAGCTGAATTTTGAAACTTGGAACTGACCAGAGGCCGAACAGTTTCAATTCTTATGGCCGCCAATACCGATCCTCTTGTAGTCATTGCTGGTAGCCACGCTACCCTACTGAGCGCATCTCGCAAATTCTTTTAGTTGAACGCTATTTTTTGGTAGCTACTTAATTTCAGTTTGTAAAATTCGGAATTTAGCGTGCAGATGGGCTATTCTGCTATCCCTTCCATTCACATTATCATAGGTTTCGTTGAAATTCTAAAGGCTTAAGCCTCTAGCTATGATGCATCTCTTTTAACGAAATCCGTACCACAAGCCAGAACAATAATAAGGTTCTTCAAAAATTCATTTTCATTCAAAGTTTGGCTTCCGGGTAGAGGTTAAAGATAAAGTCAACTTTGACCGCACCCTCAACTGGGAAACCCACACGCACTGGTTTGTGCTGCCGATATAGGACCACTGGCCCCAGAGGAGTAAGTGTAGCTGCAGTTGACCACGGTCATCAAGAACTGTGGTGCCAATTTGACGGAAGATTCAAATGACCTGCGACCCCCCTCACCACCCCCTTCATCTCTGAGGAAGGCAAGTTCCACCACGGAGCAGTGGATTCACGCAACTGCCGAGTCAGCACACCTAGATCTGCAAAGATCTCGCTTGCCTGGGTTAGCATCGAGCCAGGGATAGAAGGATTGTGAGCTGAGAACGTCAGCATTCTGCTACCGGCTACACTAGTTTATTAATAATTATGGTTAAGCAAATTACATCCTGCAAACTTTATTGTTAACTGAAGCACGTCTGAAATCCTTTGTTAGGGCTGGTTATCGCCCGCGAGCGTAGCGAAGAGTGGCGATAATGTTTTCGTTGAAATTGTATTTCTGTTTGCTTGTCTGTCCGCCCAAAAAGAAGGAGTAGAACCATCATCGCAATCTTTTTCAGACAGTTTGGTGGGTTGACTTAGATGTGAAAAAAGACAAAAATTAAGAGTTAACTGGCAAAAAAAAAATGACTTATAACTCCTGACTCTACACTTTCAGTTCCCCCCTTATACTGCGGGTGATGGTCTTACGCCACGAAACGTTCTAGTTAATCGCCATTGACTCCGCGGTACGAGGTTCACTGAGGTATACAAGAAGCCGAAATACTGTGTTTGCTCTGAAGCGGGGGTCACACGTGAGCATTTTTCGGACAGCAGTGTGAGAACAGTTTCATTGGAGGAAACATTGGGAGAGTCGACGAGAAGGACCTAAGCTGTGTTAACAAGCGGCCCACTTTTATGGCACCTGCTGGCTGGCTGACACTCTGGCCGGCGTAGATGAACGCTGCTATTTCTTTGAGCTTAGTAGCCTCGTGCTGTTCTTCAACCGTCTAAGAGGCATACTGTCCACGGGACTAACATTTCTGATTTTAAACTTTTCACTGTATTCGAAGTATATTAAATTCAGTATCAAAGTTACGGCACTCCTTCAGTGCCTCGCCCCTTCCTGCTACCTGAACAATGATTTTTGGCCAGCAGGTTCCACCCAAGGAGCTTCTATTAAACCTCATTGGTTCCACAAAGCCGCTCGTGCTTGAATGAGCGGCTGATGTGGTGCAAGACACGTTATTGTGTCTTTACGCTAGCTGAGCACGTTTGGAAACCGTCTCAGAAAGCCACTATAACAAAGCCACCGCAAACTTTTTTGGCCCACAGTTGAGGGCCCTCACCCCCACACTGCCTCCAGGGCAGTCTCACGATAATCGAAACGTTGCAAGGCATCGCCATTTTACAGCCAACTGACTTGACTGCTAGCATTCATCTCCCAACTGTGTGATTACCAATATAATTGCTAGAATAATCGTCGTCAACTCAGTAGGCTAAAAACAGTGATGCTTCACAACGTTTTGATTATCAGAAAAAGGCTCACGTTCGAATCTCGTTTTACATTTGTATACCAGTGGAGTAGAGGATAATTTGAGATTAACGACATGTAGGAGTATCCAAA
>LQNS02278170.1:41969939-41988564 GCA_001587735.2 Parhyale hawaiensis
AGGCTAAAAACAGTGATGCTTCACAACGTTTTGATTATCAGAAAAAGGCTCACGTTCGAATCTCGTTTTACATTTGTATACCAGTGGAGTAGAGGATAATTTGAGATTAACGACATGT
Source organism: Parhyale hawaiensis (assembly GCA_001587735.2). Classification (NCBI taxonomy): domain Eukaryota; kingdom Metazoa; phylum Arthropoda; class Malacostraca; order Amphipoda; family Hyalidae; genus Parhyale; species Parhyale hawaiensis. Next base: position 41,970,058 of record LQNS02278170.1, read on the forward strand.
AGGAGTATCCAAAATCTGCTTTTATATATATTAGTATCTATAGCAAAAATTACATGACGACAAGGCTTGGTCACGATTATTAGAGCTTCATGCTTAAATTTAATCACAGGGCAACAACAATAAAACTATTCTAGATCACGTTGCTGTCAGAAATATTTGTGCAGTGCTGAAAACAAAAGTTTTTCGCATTTTGTCCTTCACTTGCCTGCCGCAAAGAGGTACAAAATTTCTTGTACAAAGTACTTTTCTATGCCTCTGATGGAAACGGCATTGATAACATTCACGTTTTGGAGGTAAATATTGGCGAACATAAGCTGCTCTATAGAAGACTACGCAATGTTCTTGCAAATAAAATTTTAAAATAAAAAATCTCTGCAAATTTTGTCTACGTCTGCAAGGTGAGTGTTTCGTGTAAGCTGATAATACGGTATTGCAATTCAGAGATGCTAAACTGTTGAAGAAAATTTAAATCATTTTCCAGACTTTTTCCTCTCTTTTGGAAATTCCATTGATGAATAAAGGGGTGGGAGGAGGTCACGACAACTGGCTGGCTAGGGAATGACGCCTACCACTTGCCGGGATCTCCGCTGCTGGTAATGAAAGATCATCATATTTACTGGAGCCGACTGAGCCTCGGTCTGAGCAGAGGCGCCCGACAGATGAGATCTGAGGCTGTGGAATTGAGTTCAGGTAAGAGTGTGGCAGATAATCCGGCGCAACGAGCTCATCGTAATGGGCACTGCTGCCAGCGCATGTTTTTTGATGCTGCATAAGCGAGATGAAAAAGAAGAGAGAGAGGGAAAGACCCGCCATTTGCAGGAGGTTGATGAAGCTTCTGCACAACTGCTATAAAGCCAAACCGTCTTCGGTCGCTTGATGAGGCACAGCGCATGAAACAAATCATACACGCCTCGGCTGGCCTGCTGCGGGAAAGATATTGTCAGTAGAATGCGGGGGGAAGCTGCCCAGAGCTGTTCTAGGCAGCGGCGGCAGGAGCCTCCACGTACAGACATACATGATTCTTGCAGCTTTGGAGGACTTCATCAGGAAGTGTTTTCGGTAACCGCTTAGCAGTTTTATTGCCTGTCCAATAATTATCACAAGAACATAAGCTATGGTAATACTGGAGATGTTAGAGTTCTAAATGTCCGCAAAAGCTGAGTCGATTGCAATTTTTGTGTGCCTTGTATCCTAGCCTAATTTTGGAAACCTTAATTACTGCAACTCGCTTATGCTCTCAATATCTACAGCCAGCATTGAATGACTTACATTTTGAAACAGCTGGTATATGACGCCTTGTTAATGTCTTCGCGTTTTTATTGGATATTTTCGTGCTCGTAACGCCACTCTTGGAAACATTGGGCTTGTAAAAGAGAGTAAAATCGAATAAGTTGAGAGACTTACGAATTATAGACAGGTAAACTTACCATGCAATGTTGCAGTGCTCGTTAGAGCTTCCTGTGGAGCATCACTGCGCTCATGAGCTCCAAAGCTCATTGCTCAACACCGCACACCGTGCGCTCCTGATATTATTCACCCGCGAAATATTAAACTTTAACAAATACTGCGCATGATCCCGTCAGAAGAAGAGAGACGCTGGCGACGCTGCTGCTTGGTGGCACACAACACGGTATATTACATTTGAGGTACACTTCACATACTTTTTTAATTGTTAAGAGTAAGGTCCACTTCTAAAATATTTTGTATAGTAACTAGTACCTCAACGATCTGTGTTTGGCTTTGCTAAACATGCGCACCAGCTGCTTCAGTATCTCACTCTTGGTTTAAGGGCACTTCTGGTCTCGAGAAATGCATGTGAGAGACTTAAACGCAGGATAGAAACCGATCCTCTGACTTCATCGGAAGTTACCTCAACCAGCGGCGGCTTCTGCAGGCTTTCGTATTGCATCAAGAACACGAGGCTTAGTTCAGAGCGCGGTAGTCAACAGCCATTAGTGCATTATCTAATTTTTTCTGCAAGTTCTCCCGTGTGCAAACCTTGCAAACAAAGTTTGTTTGACACATATGTGTTGCTTCATATAATTTCAGCTATGATTCTGTGTTCCTATTGCGTCATGCTGAATGCAGGCTGGATCTACACAGCCGCAGGTATGGGCATCAGCCATCATTTGCAAGAGCGACATTCGCATCCTCAGGTTATTCGCATCATAGCCGATGCTGATTTTTAAAATAGCAGAAGTTGATATCCGGTCCACTTCCTTCTACTTGATACCAAATTTCCATCGTAACTCAGTGCTGCAGTCATTTCACACCCAATTGCAGCGCGGAACTTGTGTCACTCCCTGTCCAACATAACTGTATGTTCAAATCACAGAATTGCTATACTGTATGATCTCAGAGAAATGGCGCTCTGTATATGGGCGGCCTCAGGCGCACGGCGATCTGCCGGGTGTGAGGCAAGGGTGGGGACAGGTTGAGCACCGGTAGTAAGTTACATGCCGATCTAAGAGATATATTTATCTAGGTATGTAAATTAGAACGTTTCATTCCCCAGGGGCCAAATTATTGGCAGTAATACTAACCCAAGAGGTCGAAAGATAGAAACTTTATTCGATACTCGTAGCCATATAGATCGACTGTGTGCGCTTAACCGTGAGCGTAAGATCGTATCGTGCTCCCAACGAGAGCGCAATCGATCGCTTACCGTTAGCGATGAGTGCCAAATGCCGAGTAGCTGTGACGTTAGTGCCAGCTGCCGTACGCTGAAGTAGATCGGTGAGGATCATATTCTGCATTTCGTAAGGTAGTGTTGAACGTTCACATAATGACATTAAACTATAGTGCACGTATTCTAATGATGGATAGTCATTTATGAATGGAACCTGCTTCAGACCGCAGTGCTACTGATATTGGAATTATCAACATTCTGCCTTACGTTTGCTCCAGTAAAAGACATGTTGTGGCAATAATCAAAAAAAGGAAACAAAGTGAATAAAGAAATCGTAAACTAAGATAGTTAAAGCTCAGCAATATCTGGTAAGTACCTCGTTGGGCGACTTCTTGGGTCACGTTCCAGCGAGAGTAACTGAAGTGACCTCAAAATAATCTCCGGACAACTCGAGGGCTTCCGTTCATACTGCAGTGTGGCACAGTTCCTGACATGCTTACTCCACACGCTGATAGTAATCACTGTTTTAAAACATTAGTACAGCCGCGCACATGCTCACATTTCAAGGCAAATGAACTCATCAAAGAGAAGCATATGTTATGAATTAGGGCAATGGCTGAAGAGAAGCTAGGCACCCGACGGCCCGTGTGTGCGGTGAGGTGTACGAGCCCATCATCCCTTGGAGGCCTCCAGTGGCAGCAGCAGAGGCGCTCTTGCATATTACGCTGTCATGCTTCACTGCCTCGCTGCTGCCGCTTGTTCTTTCCCTCGATATTGCTCTATTGCCGGGCCTCCAGCGGCACTCGAATAGTTTTAACATTTATGGAGCTTTAAAAGTACAAAAAATTTACAAGCCAAGTTCATAAATGGACCCCACTACATGGAGAGCCTGAACCAGGAGCATTCGGTCTGTCAACAGGACCGTGGTGCTGCTGCAGCTCCTGCCGGGTAAATGTTCAGATCAATGTATCCCCTGCCTGTCAACAGGACTGTGGTGCTGCTGCAGTTCCTGCTGGGTAAATGTTCAGATCAATGTATCCCCTGCCTGTCAACAGGACCGTGGTGCTGCTGCAGCTCCTGCTGGGTAAGTGTTCAGACCAATGTATCCCCTGCCTGTCAACAGGACCGTGGTGCTGCTGCAGCTCCTGCTGGGTAAATGTTCAGATCAATGTATCCCCTGCCTGTCAACAGGACCGTGGTGCTGCTGCAGCTCCTGCTGGGTAAATGTTCAGATCAATGTATCCCCTGCCTGTCAACAGGACCGTGGTGCTGCTGCAGCTCCTGCTGGATAAGTGTTCAGACCAATGTATCCCCTGCCTGTCAACAGGACCGTGGTGCTGCTGCAGCTCCTGCTGGGTAAGTGTTCAGACCAATGTATCCCCTGCCTGTCAACAGGACCGTGGTGCTGCTGCAGCTCCTACTGGTAAGTGTTCAGACCAATGTATCCCCTGCCTGTCAACAGGACCGTGGTGCTGCTGCAGCTCCTGCTGGGTAAGTGTTCACACCAATGTATCCCCTGCCTGTCAGCAGGACTGTGGTTCTGTTTTTTTTCTTTATGTAGACAATATTATCAGCAGTTTGCTAATAGTCATGATTGCATTTTTTATATTGCTACTGTTTTACTGTCTTCCGGCGGTGAATAACGACGGTAAAAACATGCACTAACACATTTCCAACATTTGTGGTATTATTTATGAAGAATGAAGTGCACCTGATATGCAGCAGGCTTGTTTTTCGTTTGAGAAATTGCCACCATGGTCATCTCCTTCTCCGAGCAGCCAAAACATTCTCTAGAAATGCATTGCACCCCCCCCCCCAGATATTTTGCTAAAATTCAAGCATGGAACTCAGAACGATGTTTAAGGTCCTACCTTATGCGTGATAAGCGACGGTGCAGCAACAGTTTTCAGCAGCGCCTGTTAATACTGTACATGGCTTTTCTGAGCTAAAGCAGGGTTGAGGTAGGGAGTAACCCTGCCTTACAACCTGCATGCCCTCACTCAGCCCTCAAAGTCCAAAGTCCAGGTTGCGGTCTAATTCTCATATTTTTAGCTTGAGAAGGACATATAATACATCTGTATTATAATTCTTCTTCATTGAACTTGTAAGAAGCTCTGATTTACGCTGGAACGAAGTTCAACCATAGTTACCTCCGCCAAGGAGGTTGTATTTTCGTCGTGTTTGTCTGTCTGCCACCAAGATGAAAAGTTATGAACCGATTTGGACGAAATTTACAGGGATTGTTAGGTGTGTTAGGAGGAATAGATGATTAAATTTTGGTGAAGATATGTCTATCCATTTGTTTGTTTGGCTGCCTCATTTTTCTCAATGCCATAACTCAAAAAGTTTTGAATGGATATCTATGAAATTAACATGATATTTTAGATATATAACAAAAAGTAAATGACCAAATTTTGGTATTGATCCGTTTGTTCTTTCGTTCGTTTGTCACTGTTTTTAATTTAATGCCTGTTAGCTCAATAAATCAAAACATAATCAATGGATCTTTATAAAATTTATAGGGGTTGTTAATAATGTTAAAAGACATAGATGATTAAATTTTGGTGCAGATCGGTTTGTTCGTTTGTATGTTTGACTCATGTTTGTCATAACGTTTGTTAGCAACATAGCTCAAAAAGTTATGGACGGATCTTCAAAAAAATTGCGCAAGCTGTTATTACTATCAAAAAAGGCACAAATGACTAGATTTGGAGTTTAAACAAAGAAAATCATGGTTTCAGAGCCAATTTGAATTTTTTTGATAAAGTTGCCTCGCTTGGCGGAGGTATGCGCTCTCAGAGTGCTCTAGATATTGTTTTCTTTAGCGCTTCTTGGCTCTGGTTTTGTTTATCGACAGCAGAGGTGTACACCTTTAGCCTGGTCACCAACAGGGATGAGCGCTTCCTATTTTCGCGCGCCATAATTTCTGCGCTTCGTATGTACTCGGATGATACGGGTCTCAGATGTCGAAAACGGAGCTTAGCTCTCTGGAATTTACGCTATCTCTTGCGTTTTGTAGCTCTCCTCATTCCAGCGTCCCAGTAGATGCACGAGTTCCTTGAAATTTCACTGGGCTGCAGGTATACAGTATTTAGAACGCAGGTTTCCAGTCTACGAACTTCTTAATGTAGGAGATAGTTCTGAAAGTCTTCTGGATTCTTTATTGATATTGGACACGAAGCTTTTGGACCATTAAACGGGGCCCGTCTTCAGGGGAACAAAATTTCAGAAAATTCAGCACCAGAGCTCAGAAAGTACACAGGAGTCGCATCCTGGCTACCGAGTAGAAAAAAAAATTGCAGATTCATCAGAGGCGTTTCTCCGTTTCTCCTCAAGGGCATATTGTGGCGGGCCCTTTCCCTGCCACAATATGTTTTGGCATCACGCACCCAAGGGTCCCGAGTGCCTTCTCAGCAGGGGATGTAGCATCTGGCCGCAGTTCTTGCTGACGAGGTTATTTTTGTAAAGTTAGGTAGGCTCTCAAACAATACTTCCCCTTCTGTTTCGGGAGGTGGGCTGCCGATCGAGGTGGCTGACCTATTCCCGCTAGACTTCTAATTTTTTGTATTTCGTTTCCTTCCCCTGTGCGGCGTAACTGAGCGACAGCGTTCAGCCGCGCCCGGGGGTTGGAGATGCTCAACTTGCGCCTTTTTCCTGTCAGTAGCGCACTGACCNGACAAAAATCATTGACAATTTAAAACGCGCCCTAGTCGGCGCACGAGCCTGTGGTTAAACACAGGAATAGTTCGGCGCGATATAGGCAGTGTGCCACTGAAGCGCTAGTAAAAACTTTTACTACTTACTTCTCCGTGAACAACCAAAAATTCGCAAGCATAAACAAAGTTATGGTTCCATTGACGAGCAACTAGAGCAGTCACAAGGACATGAGATGGTAGTCAGCGCCCTCTCTCGACAAACAAGACAAGCTCTTATTGTAAACAAGCAAATAACTATACCCCTCTATAAACGATGACAGTCTGTAATCACGCGGTTTTGGTGTAAATTTCAGCCTAACGTAGCCTATAACCATTAACAAAACTTTTTAGCCCCCATAAAAATTCAAATTCTACTCCAATCAAACAACTTCACTTTGTAAATAAACAATGTGACGTCACAGCCAAGACCGATAAGCGCACTCAAAATGAAGTTGCGAGTTGTGGTCGTAAACACAACCAAAAACGAGTCTCCTTGCGACAACCACGTTTTTGGTCGTCACGTAGACATGAATTTGGCCGTTTCTGCAACTTGTGGTTGTATTTACGCACACAACTTCGCCACAAAGAATCGCCTCAGATTTTCGTCGCTCAATGTACTTCATTCTTCATCAGCTGCTTAATATATCTGATGTGGACAAAGCATCACATCTGTTATTTGCTGTTCCAGTCTTGAAATGTCGGTAGTTAAAGGTCGATTGTTTTTTTTTTGTATCAAAAACCCAGAAGACTTTCAAAACTCTTTCAATATGAATATGACTGGGTGTCATCATATATTCTAAGATATACGTGAACTTGATATAAATAAGGAACCGAGCAAATATAGCCGCAAATTTCACTGTAAAAATTCCTGTGAATTTCTGATCATTTTCATTCGTTTATGAGTTGCACCACTCGAATAAAAAATCGGCAAATGAGACAGCTCTGTCAAATATAGGCAAATGGAAAAGAGATATCAAGCAGCAGTCTGCAATGTTTTACCTTAGCCGTTAGCTAGGCTTTCGGGACTTCTGTCTTCTGTGTCCACTTTGCTTCCTCCCGATTTCATATTCCTTCTGATATTACTTTCGTCTGTTTTCCCTCTTCTTTCTCAACTTACCATTACTATGCGCGTTGATCCTGTGTGGGAACACCTCCGGGCATGGGTTCCCCGTGACTATCGACATACTATATGTTCCTTCATTTTTCTCTCTTAGAAACGCTTAGAATTTATCTATGTAGGCTTAAACTATCTTATACTACTACTACTACTACTACTACTACTACAAAAATGCTTTTGATAAATCGGTCAGTTCTGAACGCATTCACAGTAAGTAAAAAAGAAAATAGTAAGAAAATCAAACATATCGCGTAGTTAAATGTGTGATAAAAAATCATAAAGACCGAAGTGAAAACGCTTGAGAAAATGGATGCAAACACGAATTTGAGACATACAGTATAAAGCGTGAGTTGAAAAGATTGAAGAGCATTACGAACTGAATGTACCTCCGAAGCGAGAGGCAAAACAAAACATACACACACAAGAGGAAGGAAAACCCCATTAACAAAATACTGAATCCCGTGTAGTCACATGAGATGGCTACATTAAGATCACAATGGAATAGGTGCCAATAGTTACAAAAAAGCATTGCTTAATAATATATTGCAGTTTCTTTGTATCATCTGCAAGCGTTAGGTTGTACGATTTACTTGGCGTAATTTTAGTCGATACGAGTAAGGGTAGACGGACTACGATACATCAGACATATGTAGTTCGCCATGAGTTACGTGACGTGCTTTAGTTTAGACGGAGGGGTTATGTTTGCATATCTGGTTGAGGTCGAACTAAGAAAGGTAGTAATAGCGTAGCTTAGGAATGGTACATAATAAAAAATAAAGATATTCATTAACCGTGGCATTTCCACGGCTACCGCTAGTAAATATAAAATAAAGAAAATATGACTGGGCATAGGTCCACCTTGTACTGTTTTCAATTCGTTTGCCTCACGGTAAGCAGTCCAACAAGTACTGAATTATCCATGCATCGCTGCTCTTACTGGAAATGCTATTGTCTCTGTATTGCATGTGCTCTAGCGCTGCAGAGCTGCACCCTTCACAAGTTGTCTACCACATATTACAGCAGAGTTGTTACGCGTGACGGTCCGTCCTTCTCGTGCGCCATACGATGAGATATTTGCTGATCTCATTTGAAACTCAGTTTTTTTCATTATTCATCATGGCTCTTGTGCGGATATGACGATATACAGCAGCTGTAGACATACCATGGCATACGTGTACGCTGCTCGATGACCATCCTCCGAAAAGACTATTGATTGCCTATCGGGACCAGAACGTCATCGACAACGGCGGAGAGTTATGCTATGGGTGTCAGAGCCGCATTTTTAATCTCATAGCTAATAGACCATCGCTGAAAGCTGCCGCTGCAACACGTGGAAGTGACTTACGCCTTACTGATGTTACTCGCTGCTCCAATAGTTACTGACTTTCTAAAATATATTCTGACACTTTGAGGGCAGTCATGCTTAACTAGTCGAGATTCAGTGTTTTTTTTTACCATCTCACAAATCATAGCTAAACTTTTATAGAGTATCTGGAAATAAAATAGACATTTTTTTTTTTAAGAGGACCATATCGCACCGTGGTCATTCGCCCTCTAGGTCCCACAACGCTAGCACCACCACATTTTAGGTCCTCTTAAATAAATAAAAAAATTATTGTTAGATATCCTCAAGATTTTATTAGGTTTTTGAAAATGGGATAAAACTCCCGAAACGTCAAATTTTAATTAGCTCGTGTCGACTTCTATTTTAATTTTTGTAATTTACCATAAAATATATTTATTTCAGCTAATTTGTTGGTGTTGCACAGCCTGCAGAAAGGCAACACTGTGCAGTAATTGCTATTGTAGCTGCAATATGTGCAGCTTGCGTACGCCGCTTCGCTGTTCGACATGGCGATACATTAAACTTTTGTTTCAAGTACAGGCACCTCGCAGTCGCTGCTTTGGTTAAGTGCCTCTGCCATATAAGATCAATTCAATTAGTGCTGCTGGCAGGAGCGATTATTGCCCATGCGAGTTGAATTAAATGAGGAATACACCCGCACGGGAGGCTTTGGTCTCGATATTAATATAAACTGGAATTTATGGAGTCGTTATGCGGGAGAGCGAGCAGTGAAGAACGACAAAGAAAATAATATCATGCGGCGCTGAGTCCCATTAGTTTTAGGATATTGTGAAATGACTGGAGGATTTTTAAATATTTCTATAGCAGTTAGGTGCTTGATGGCAGCTGATAAAATTCACGATGCTGCGAAGTGGTAGTGTCAAGGTAGATATTTTATCTCTAGGATCGAAGTGAAGAACACACATAGTTATAGATGAAAGGGGAAAACGTGCTCTCAAAAGTAAAAAAAATAGCCCCGCTTTGAAACACTGTATACAAGTGGGAGAATACCTGTTTTCTTTCTTACTTCACTGTGAGGGCAAAGTGTATGCCAGTGTCATGCAGGTGTCTCGCTATCTGATATAATAATACAAAACCTTGCAGGGCAGTGAAATCTCAGAATGGAATCATGAGAAAAGTAGGGCTCTGTCTTTTACATCCTATAGTGGCCTAAACGATAATTTAATCGAAAGAACTACCAAGTTTCAGCAGCAGGTTTTACTTTAATTTTGGCATACCTCCACTGACCTTTACTTACCTTTATTAGTTCCTGCTAAATATTCACGCTGCAAGTAAAATATGCATTTAACATATTCTAATGAAAATATAAAAAGGAATATTCTAGTTACCAGACGATGCCTACTGTGTGAAGCAAGAAGCAAAGAGCGTTACGGGAGGATTCTCGTGAAACCAGTGTCGAGAAGTAGCGTCATCAATGACGCTACATCGACCACCGGTACTGCTGAATATCCTATGAGCAGTTTATGTATTATTTCTACTCTGAGTACACGCTTCTAACATCGTGCATTCAGCATAACTTTCTCTTAGAAAATTAGGACCAGTTGTTTTTTGTGGATTTAAATTTTCTTGTGTGTGTCTGTTTTCCGGTAATTAATACGATCTGCAGGGACCTGAAGTGCTAAAAGTACCAGCTGCCGCAGGTAAGTCTAGTGACTTGCCGTATCGAGTGTATAAGTTAAGGATCTTCCTGCCTTCCTAGAGATTAGTAATGTTGTAGAATTGTCAGGTTTCTATTTTAAGACAATGATTTTATTATTAGAAGATGGAGGTTTGGGTATAAGGAACACAACTCTCTGCTAGCTAGTGAAGGCTTTCACAGCACCAGAGGTAATGCCGGTAGGTTTGGCATCCTGACTGTACATCTTTTTTTTTTTAAGTGAAGTATTATTTACATTTCAAAATCAATTCATATCGCTCTTCACGAAGTTTTTCAACGTGTCACTATAGTTTTTCAATGTAATCCATACAGCCTCCCGCTCGTGACTCGCTAGCTGCATGAGCTGCACCCATATACACAACATGGTGAAATGACAGGATGTGCGATCAATAACTTTATTATTGATTTTCTTTGGGTCATTAACAATCTAACACAACATGCATTGTTAGTTACGGTTCAGAGCCCAACCATCGAAGGTCTGATGATCCACCCTCAAATACTCGGACTGGTCGATGTGACGTCATGCGGTGGGATAAGTTTTAGTTTAAGCCGAGTGAGTCTCCCGCTACACTCTCCGTGTCCTGCTATAAAATAAGCATTTGCTGCAGGGGACGTCGTCATACGACAGAAATTGTGTGTATGTGTTTCTAGAGGTCCTGCAGTATTGTACTTTAGTATATATTTATAAAAAGAACTCTTATCTCTACTGCCAAAAACTTTCATCATCGAAATGAAATCGGTAGCAGTCGGAGGTTATTAGAAGGCTTTCTCGTATATCAGTTCCTGTTGCGGCCGAGACCAGTTTAGAGTGCCTTCATTGAAATTAAAATGTTGCTTGTTGGCAGGCAGGATAAGTTGCGCCGCTCTGAAGCTAAGGACCAGATGGATGGAAAGATTCTGACGTTTAATTCCTTGAGCTGGTACTTCAATGATATGCCAGACATATCTCTAATTCTGTCTCATTTTTCCATAGCCACTTTCTGATTCAATTCCCATACCATTATTGTCGTCACAATTTTCAATATTTTATGTTCATATAAAGCTCTGATTTGAACCTAAGAAATTCTAAACTTTCACTAGCATACTTCTGCTTGGAAAAACAGCATGTTACTGTTTCCAAACTGTAATCTGAGCATGTTAGTTATCATTTAGTGGGCGCCTTATTTCCAGCTTGTAACAATTTCTTAGTGAGGTGGGATGTAACATTTCCGATTTAGAGCCGCGCCTCCTGCTGCAGTAATTTTTATTTATTTATTTTGCGGCACAGTATCCCGGGCACGGCTACAGATCTTACAGCCAGGCAGAGGCTCTACAGACCAGCGCCGTGTTCTCGCGCCGTGCAGATAAGCCAAAAATGCGGAACGAGAAGAAAAGCAGCGTACATACTTCCGCTCTACAGTTGGCTAAGTGCAGAACTGCACTATTGTTTTCTTATTTTTGCATGCAGGAGACTTGCTAGTGATGCTGACTGCCAGCATAAATGCACAGAGACTTGAATATTTATGAAATGGTGGCCAGCGCAGACATTAACTGACGGCCGATACTGATTAGTACAAGGCAGTCATCGTCTCACAGAGAGCAATTTTGATGCATTTGGATGCATCAAAATTACACGCATTTTTGTCTCAAAATAGAAGCAGGCAGGTGCATCATGAAAATAAAGTGCATCATAATGATGCATATAGTGTCTTATGAGGCACTTGGCACGAACTGATGCACTCATGTGTTTCGGATTTGTAACAAGATAATGATGCACCAAGGTGAATCAAAAGCAGGTAAAATGATGCACCTGAACAGATGAAATTTTGAAAGATAATAGCGATCTGCGTGTTAGTATGTAACCCCTTCTCGCTTCGCACGTGTAACAAAACTATAAAACTTTTGTTCACTTTGTTTTTACGGAAATATGTTTTTCTGTTTGCTGCAATGACACACCAAACTACGCCATGAAACACCTACGTGCATCCTGATGCTTCTCTTCGAAACACCTACGTGCATCCTGATGCTTTTCTTCGAAACACCTACGTGCATCGAAACTTTTCTCAGTGCTGCTTCACTCTTCTATTAAATTCTAGTCTCGGGACATCTTTCCTTTTCCTTTCTTGAGCTTCTAGTCAATTTGCGTATGATGAGCACAGAACAACTATTTGAAGTGAGAAGGAAGTACAATCTAGGGACCACGCTACCAGTTAGACGTACTTCAGTCGTCTTTAGTCCTTCAGTTTCAAAAACTCAGCAAGGCAGTAGCCGTCTCTCCGTTCATCAGATGAAGTTGCTATCTAATCTTTCACATCAGGACGAAGAGAGTAACCAAGCAAGTAATCAACTAACAAACTGTGCCGTATTATGTGGTGGGCCATATGTATAAAAATATAGTTGTAGTAATGAAAGAAACACCAAATTACAGCTAAAAATAACCGATTAATCTGTTGTAAAATATTGTATCACATGAAATCCATAATTTGTTCTATAAAATTAATGTCATTCGTAGTCATTTGAAATGGGAATACAAAGGTAAACTTTTCTACTGTAGTACTCACTACATACGACAGCAGCGAGTCGTCTCAGTGTGACATATGAAGTACAGAAACCAAGAGCGACTAAATATATTCTTGAACTCAATGTAATTGAAAGGAGATTCTATTGTTGTCATATTCCAAAAGTGCAAGGTGGGTGAGGTTGGTGGTAGGTGAAGTGCCTGGTGGGTGAGGTTAAGCGCGGAGCTAGGGCTATACTACCTATATACTAAATACTATATTAGGTCCTGTACTGGCCAACAGCCAGTTAAAGAGTCCCGTGACAACTGGCCATTGACCAGTGAGGAGGAAAAGTCTGTGCTTCAGTGGGCCTGCACTGCCCCACTTAGCGCTCATGCATTGTACTTTGTACTAACATGGCGACAATCGCTCGGGAGCAACCGAAGCCTAGTCTTTGATTCCTCTTCGCTAATAGGTCTCTTGTGCCGCCCATTACTGAGAGTCTGATCTGATCTGACGTTTCTTTACAAAAAAAGCCTACCGTCCTAACTCGCTCAATTTCAACCACGACCCACCTCGCCCACCCACCTCAAGCTGCTAATTCTTGGGTGTGTTTTAGCGGCTCTGAGGATTTGTAATGTTATTCATGTATGTGCGTGACGGCTGCCAGCTGCCGTAGGTATGAGACAGTACTACTCTACTACCAGCAGTTGTAGACTAATGTACTACCCCAAAATATCCCATCTATTTTGTCCAGTCCCGTAATGTTCCACCTAAATTATGCAAAGGTTAAAAGGCCACGGGACCAAAAACATGCTACATTTACAGTGATATATTTCTATTTATAAAGGTAAAGATAAGGTCAGCTTGACCGTGCACCCCAACAGGGAAACCTGCAGGCACTAGCCCGTGCTGTACATATGAGCCAACTGACTCCAGAAGAGAGCACGGCTGCAGTCGACCCCAGATTATGGAGAGCTAGGACGCCAGCGATGAAAGGCTTTATTTCCACGGCCTGCAACTCCCCCCTCCCCCACCGATCATCCCCATTTCTTGTTAAGGTTTGTACTCCCGCAGCAGCATCCTGGCACCAATGCTGAATCAGCTCTCCAATCCCAATTAAGAATTTGCCTCCTGGCAGCAGTCTCGATCCCGCGCATTCTGCTCGTTAGAGCAAACACTCAATCATGTGTCCAGCTAGTGCAGGCACAAGTGTGCTGGATCATTTAATGCTTCATCAATTCTATCCTCACCTTTTTTAGTCTAATCTAACCCGCCTTTGCTCACATCATGCATCTATTTTGGTAGTATTTTTTGCGGGGAAATTGAACCCTACTGAAATTGGACAATTCAAAATTGGACATTTTGTCCTTTGGATATTTTGCCCTCTGAGCATATTGATAATTGGTCATTGTGATAAGTGGGTGTTCGAAAATTAGATATTTTGACAATTAGACTGAGTGATAATTGACATTTTTATAATTAGACAATTTGAACAATGGGTATTTTGGAGTTTGGAAAATCACGGAAGTATGCATTGTAAAACTAAACATATTATTATCTTACCACTCTAGGGTACAACTCTACAATGGGATGAAGCAGCACACCGCAACGTTGTACAACACGAGGTAATATGTGCGAGCAGCGCCTGGTAATTCATCTGTATGGAATCTGCCTGGCCGAAGGGCATCGAATTAGGTAAAAAATTTTTATGGAACAGACACTGTAGCTCTATGACGCACGAGATCTTAAAGTATTAGGATCTATCCTTATTCGATAATACTTACCAGTAAGGACCTCCACCGAAACATTTGATCATACGAGTGAAGATGCAGGTTTAATTCTAATTTAAAAAGATAAAAAGAGAAAAATACAAATCTAACTATAATGCCCAAGGGCGTACGACCATCACCCTCGGCGGGGGTATATTTCTACTTCATTTTTGATGGCCAGCTTTCTCTAGAGTTTCGGTATTTCTCACGTCTAGGTCAACCCAGCTGACTCCCTGCATAAAAAGAATTATGAACATTACTCAACTCCTTCACCCTCTTTTTGCTTGGACAGACAAACAAATCTATAAATAAATCTTTAACGAAAACATTATCACCTCTCTCACTTCGTTCGCGGATAATGCACATGGACTTGTCAAGACAGTACCTTTTACTAGCGTCTTTAATTTTATAGATAATATGTTATAGCACAGATGATTGACTTTACATATGTATGCACAAGTTGCTAAAGATGAGTAAATAGAAATTTTACCTGTCTGTGGTAGCCAGAGCGTGAAGTTTTAATTATAATTTCGAGCCAGACAGCACATGCATGACCTGAGAGTAGTAGCAGCTTAAAGCTTAGTCCTGTTGTTCCCTAGATCTCGGGACCATATTAAGAATAGCCTATTTTCCTTAGTATTGAAAGCGTGACGAGCAGACGAACTGTTGGAAGGTTAGATAAATTGAACCCTTCGACGAAATATATACTGTAGCGCACGCCCCCACTAACTTCCATTTAAGCCTGGGAGTGTACAGTAATTTCCGTATTTTCCGGCAGGTGATATTAGCGGGTAGGAGGGCGCGCGCGACATCATGTTCATGCAGTTCTCCAACTATCTTAGCTACACATATTGTCCACATGTACCAAGTTTAAATTTTCAGTTCTTTGGTGGACTTTACTTATAAGGCACTCGGTGTCCATTTATCAACCGTCTTAAGTTTCCGTCCCATCTTGAAAGTTAATTTTCTGCCAATAGGTTCTACCAGCCTACTCAATTGTGCTTCAAAAAGTGGCGGATATGGTGCAAGCCATTTAAATATAATTGAGCCGTTAAGCTGGCTGTCAGTCAGTCACTCATTCAGGTTTTTCGCTGAAGTTGGGCATTGGAGGTTAAAGGCCACAGCCATTTCTCAAGTCTGCTCTCTGGACCATAAAGGCCTGAGATTCGCTAATGTTATATTTCTCATGAGATTGAACAAGTAAAGTAATTTCATAGATATAAAAGGATAATTAAAATTGGTAGGTGGGATAACCATGAAAGTACTTTACATTTTCACTGCCAAATCAGCTAGTTTTCAAAAGCGCAAAAGCACAGCTACCTTTCAAATTTTTTCCCCTAGAGTTAAAGCTTCTTACAAATTGAATTCCCCATCAAATGTTTAGACGAAAGGAAATACAAGCAGAATTATATTGCAGGTAATTGTTTTGACGTGAAATATCCACGAATTTTGAAGCTGAAATATAACACCCATATGTCTGATCTGAATTTTAAATGTCGTTAAAGTCGAGGGTAGCCAATTCCACCATGTCTCATCCATTACTGCTCCGATAAAAAGGAAACCCGGTTATTTACCTCTGCCAAAGAGGTTATGTTTTCGTCGGGTTTGTCTCTTTGTCTGTATCTAAGATACCACCCGTTCGAGGCATTGCTAAGCTTCCCGTGTAATAGTCATCAATGTAACGAACTGACAGAAAGACTGCTTATTGGTACGGGCTCTGCTAATGCTTTAAGCGCGACGGAAAATAGACAGATCAAACGCCTTAATAATTTTATTTATCCATTGATCAGGTTCTTATATCTGGCCTGAAGTATTTGCATTGACCGAGTGAACATGCAGCTAGTTTAAAGGTATACTGGATGGGCCTGATACACAAAAACATTTATCAAGCTCCCGAAAGCGAGGATGTATTGGCCACAAAGTCGATCTCTACCGTGTACCTCCATTCTTAGTGAACACTGTATGTTTGGATTGTTTGGGGTTCTGACTCTCAGTACCTATGAGACTATTGACTATATAGGTTGTGCTCTGCGGCAAGCTATGGGTTACCATGAGGTCCCTAACTGACGAGAGTTTAAAGCCAATTTTTTGTTTGATGACCAAATCGTTGAGCACTGTGCATTTTCTCAATATGAAAAAATCATAGTGTAGCTCTTCCAAATAGAAAGTGAGGCAATCGTCTCATCTGATATTTGAAATGAAGTCGAAGATCAAGCATGTAAGCGCACTTGAAACACCCAGTCAGATTTACAGCGGCGACTTCAGTAGCTTTCAGGGATATGCAGTAATGACTACGGAAAGCGGTCGGGTTCTTTTAACATCGGAAAAACACTTTCACCGCAGTTGCACTTTTTTAGAATTATGACATTTTCATTCAAGTTTGAAGTGCCCGAGCTATCCATGCTACGATCGTCCGTCTCTTCTTCCAATTCATAAGTTGAGATTTAGTTTCACTTTACGTCCTGTCGCAGAGCTAGAGCAGCTCGTCGTGGAGTTATTCATCTCTTCTGATACTGAAAATACTGACCGAACAGGTGACTGCAGCGCAACCTCTGCTGCTAACTTACCAACATTGGCACTAAAAATGAAGAGGAGTTAAAGCATTTTCTTCGACCGCATATTTTTTTAACAGAGGCGGTGTACTAGTAAATAAATGAAGAGACCGATGTGTACATTTGTTCATACACCCAGAGCTGTTTTTTTTATTGTATTTCGTAGTGCACGCAGATGTTTATTCTTTGCTTTTTACTTTATTATTAATAATTAGGGCTGTGACTATGCGTAATATGTAGAGCCCAGATTTCTAGCATTTATTCTATTATTGCTATAACGACTATAAAAAAATTGCATTTATTGCAAAATAGCATTTTGCTATAAGCGCTATTTTGACTGAAAAAAGCTAGCCATTTTTGTATAAATGACCATAAAATCTACGCTACGGGCTAACTCTATTGCAATAATATTTGATAATATGAATAAAAATTTGTTTTGCTATGACAAAATAATTAATATATCTAGGTATGCCGTTCTTCAACCCTTCTTTGAATTTGACCTTGTAGCAAACGTAGCAAACTAGTCCCTTTGGTGAAATTTAGCAATAAAACCGAAGAATGCACATGCTCTTCCTTCAAAGTGTAGGTAACAAAGGATACAAAATAAAAAATATTGGTTATGCATAACCTTGATCTCCATATATTTTACAATAATGCATTATAGACATGAGCGTACATATGTTTGTATTCCTAATGCTCTTTGCAAGTCCTTGTTAGACATGGGCTTGCTCCCTAAGCATCTACATAGTTATCAGTAGAGCCCGGATCTCTAGCATTTTTTCGATTATTACTATTACGGCTTTAAATATAAATAAAAATTTGTGTTTATTACAGAATATGATATTCTACTATAAACGGTATTTTGACCAGACACAAAGCCAAAAATTAGTCATTATGCAATATATGACTATAAAACATGCTCAAAGTAGTACGTATTTGTACCATTAAACATAACATTATTTAATTATTAGGATACGCTGAATGACTAAATATAGCTTTAAGTTTGCCATGTTTCAACTTTATTTCAATTTCCTATGAAAGAAAACGTAAGGATTGTGCTAGTCACTGTCATTCTGGTCACGACATTACCAGTTATCAGTTACACATTACCAAGTTGACAAGAGTGTGAAAATGGCAAGCAGAGTACTGGGATTCATCACCAGAAATTTTGAATACAAGTCCAAAGACATCATCATTCCCTCGTACAAAGCGTTAGTGCGGCCACACTTAGAATTTGCTGTT
>LQNS02278170.1:42025947-42038547 GCA_001587735.2 Parhyale hawaiensis
GGTGTGTGCAGGTGGTGCTGGTGTGTGCAGGTGGTGCTGGTGTGTGCAGGTGGTGCTGGTGTGTGCAGGTGGTGCTGGTGTGTGCAGGTGGTGCTGGTGTGTGCAGGTGGTGCTTGTGTGTGCAGGTGGTGCTAGTGTATGCAGGTGGTGCTGGTGTGTACAGGTGGTGCTGCCATGCAATATTTCGCAGCACAAGCGAGTAGCACCACAGAGTGGACGGCGAGTCTGTCGATTATATTACTTGCTTTGGTTTCCTCTCCAGAACTCAAACTCACGGCCGACGAATTTACGCGAATTTATTCCCCAGTTCATAAGAAGCTTTCTGAACCATCCGAAGCTTTTCCATGCTATGGAAGAAAGTGAAAGTAACGTGGCTAGTTGTGATGGCATATCTATACAGGAAGAATAATATTTGTTGATTATCGTGACAATAATATTTCACCCCTTTCAGTCCTATAAACAGAAATAGACATATGGAGATAAAAAGCTAAACATTCATTTGTATTATGCAGATCATAAAACTTTGAATTTTGCCGTTTCTTTGCAGTAATCAACTTTCTTGAAATCTGCATGCACTGCCGCTGAAACTTTTTTCGCACCTTTGTGTAATTATTTATTCAGTATTTAAACCCATAATATACAGTTCTTGTGCAGTCCTAGCCCCCGCCGTGCTTCTGATCCTTTGAACCTTCCTAAAATTTAAAGGATTTTCCAGTTCTGCAGACATGTGGCGCCGTGTGGCAGTTGCGGCCGCCAGTTGTGTTCATTCGCGTTTTGCAGTCCAGTGACCGAGAAGAAATTAATTAATAACCCATGTTAACACTCTACGGACTTAAATATACACCCCACTTAGGAATAATAATATTTAAGGGTAAGGTCAACTAGGATACCCATACGCACTGGTTCGTGCTGCAGATATAGGCCAACTGGCTACAGAGGAGTAACTAGAGTTGCAGCCGACCACGGGTTGCTAAGAACTACGGCTCCGTAGCGGAAAGTTCAACGACCCGCTCCCCCTACCCTCACCTTCCTGGGATGGTAAATGCCCCCACGTAGCTGTGCATACAAATAAACTTACTGACTCAGCACGCCGTGTGTTTGGAAAGTTTCCTATGAAGGTTGCTGAAGTTTATAACGTTTACTGGCGAAGCAAAATTTTAGACAAATGTGGTACGTCCTTCATTCGTAGTTATATACAACGTTTGCTGCTCCGTTACAACGTCAGCACGGCTTAGATCAACGAATTTCAAGGAACGTCGAAACTGTAGAGCTCATCTTTTGCACTACTGACAGCGTTTGCAGAGAATGGCGTCAGTTTCTTTATTTCTAACACCGGCGAGTTTTTCTTTTCTGTGAAAGTTCCGACATCATTTTAACAGCAAGTTGTGAATACTCGCCAGTCTTTTTATTTATATATTATTTATATATTATTATGGTTGAGCAGTGAAATGAAGCCTTTGAGGCGTGACTTGAGTGAATCTTCAGGCAGGTGCGCTGGCTTCGACTTGTTCATTCAAGTTTCAGTCGGTCACTCTTAACCATACACCTGTGCGACTTCCATGGACTTAGTCTTACTCCAAGAAATGGAAAGTTCAGTCGACTCAACACATTCGGGACCAGTTAGCACCTACAACAGGCTTCAAAGTGACGCAACTTAAGTTCCTCTTCACATTTACATTCAAGTTAATTGGACTTGGCTGAGATCGACTTTGATGACCCAATCGAACGTGCCTAAAGTCTAGCGAGTAAGTGAGTAGCAGTGACTCATTAGAAGAATGGGGTTAAGAACATGGCATGTCAACATACACTGTGGGAAGATGAATTTTCCGCTATGAAAGCGTTAGACTTATCATATGACTAGCAACAATGACTTCTTAGATGAAAATTATTTACACTTCTGGAAATACCTAATTGCGGTTTCCGTTACAAAGCAATGCGTTTTTTTTTAAACTGCTGTTCAGAGTCTCTTTGATACGGTTAGTTCTTACATGGGAACGGAATCAAACAAGCACTGTGATATTTACATTAGTGAATTAAATGTTTTGAGAAATAAGCCGATTTTGGCTTCGTTATCTATGGCATAGCCTATAACTTACAGCGACAGAATTTCTTCCCCTCACCTCCCATTCTGCCCACTAGTATCACGCTACAGCAAACGGGAAGATGAAGGAAGCGACATTCCGCACTTCATTAATAAAGATTCGAAGAAAGCAATGCAACATCGTAAAAGGACGTCAAATTGGCTTGAAGTCATCATGCGAGCGATAACCTTTAAAGTTTCGCTCCCTGCAAGGTCCCGACAGATCATCAAGAACAGAGCTGGCTTCCTGATTGAGGCTATTCTCGAAAAGCCTCTGGATACAATCGAATACAGAAAGCTAGCAGGTAAAGGCGCCCAATTTATGTAAGCCCCCTGTACTAAACTTGTCAATATTCATTTTTGGGCTGGTGGCTGGAGCCGGTCGTGTTGGTTCCAGCTTAAGGTCAGCGTTCCATTGGACTATCAATCAGCACCGGCAAGGGAGCTGGGAGCGTTCAGATCAGTAACCTGTTGCTGCATGCTTTGCTGAATTTCTGGAAATCCATTGGCCAAGTGACAAAATTTATCTGCCACAGAGGCACGTTTTGTGATTCGTTATCGGGAGAGGACGTTAGAGTTGGAATGAAGGAAGGAAAGTCTAGAGTCTTTTGTAAGAGGTGCGGCTGGAGCGATCTGCACGACAGCGGCATCTGCCTAATTACACGCTTACAAGACTCCCTCAGTAGTCCACTAACTATGGCTTTGGTCAGGCGAGCTCAAGAAGACTTGCCTCTTCCATAATAACTGACGCCATTGCCTATTTTGATAGCTTGATTTACGTACCCGCCATCGACAAATTCCTGACCGCTGAGGGCGATTAGGCTGCGATGTATGACCGCTTACTTCACGGACATTCCTGCCCAATTGAGGACAAATTTCTTGTTTACTGCTTTTTGCTCCTCCTTCTATACCGGAGAACTGGAATTAATAGCAATGTACTGATCCTTAATAATCATATCATATCGTTCTTGACCAGGGAAGAGGGAGGGAGGTGATCGTACCAACTGGAGGTGCGTAAGAGCATTCCAGGTGGGACGACACAACATTCTGTAGCTTGTATCTTTTGGGGTTATTACCTCCGCCAAGAAGTTTATGTTTTCTTCGAGTTTGCCTACTTGTCTGTTTGTTTGTCTGTCACCTAGATAGCTCAGAAAGTTATGGACGGATCTTGACGAAATTTACAGGGATTGATAGGTATGTTAGGAGTAACAAATGATTAATTGTTTGTGAAGATCCGTTCATCCGTTTGTTTATTATTTGCCTATTTTTCCTAATGCCATAACTCGAAAATGTTTTAAAAGGATTTTTATTAAATGTACAAGAGTTGCTTGGTATAATACGAAAAGCAAATGACCAAATTTTTGTGACGTTCTGTTAGTTCGTTTGTTTGTCTCTGAGTTTATTTTTTTGTTTGTTCGCAAAATAACTCAAAAAGTTGCCAGCAAATCTTTTTTTTTAAATTTGCAGGAGTTGTTAGCAATGATAAAAGACATAAACGATTACGTTTTGGTAAAAATTGGTTGGCTCGTTTGTGTTTGACTAATGATTGTCTGAATGTTTGTTAGTAGAAAAACTCGAAAAGTTATAAAGGAATCTTCAAGAAAATTACAGAAGCTGTTATTACTGTCAAAAGACACAAGCGATTACATTCTGGTGCTGATACAAAGGTAATCATAGCTGCAGAACCAACCTGAATATTTTGCTCCCGTCGCCTTGCTTGCTGGAGGTATGCGTTCTCAGAGTGCTCTAGTTTCATATCAAACCACTTTAATACAGGCCAATGTATAAATACCTATAATTGTACATTTCGTACCTACGTACTATTTGGAGAAAAGAACGATGAAAATCTGGCCCTCAAAATAACAAACGTAGAAGCAGATAAACTAATCACCGAGCAAAATCCGAAGTCCAAAAAATCAAATAAGCAATCAACTTCGAAAAGCACAAGCAGGTAATTTCATTGGTGTTTAAAGCAACGAAGGCGGATGACCTTCATGCGCTTCTACAAGGGTTACTATAGGTATTTTATTCTGCCACAGGTGTCATTCATTCGAGACTCTACTTTATTTGCGGAATACGTTGAGTATTTTCACCTCTTCTTTAAAACTTCATTAATTACACTAAACTAAAACTACCAGCGAAGAGTTAGCATTCAATGCTTGAAACAATGCTGCAATTCAAAACCTTGCTGTGGATGAGCTATATCTATATCCTCGCTAGTATCCTGTATAAAGTGTATATGCATGTGACGTGAGGTATAAATTAATAAGTTTCCCTTCAGTAACCATTTTAAGGAAATGATTGCAAGTAAAAGTAATACATATAATTTGACGGCAGTTGGAGCTACTCTGGACATATGGCCGTGCTCTCCGAGGAGCAACTGCCAGCATTGCCTGTTATTAAGTGATAGGAAGATTTAGCTGCAGCTGCATGCAGTGGACGCAGTGCATCTTCCTAGTACAGTGCATTCGTCTTGATTCTGTAGGATATTTTGTAACAAATTTCTAAATAATGCGAGTTTTACACACTTGTAATTCTACCAAGTTTCCTGAAATTGCGACTTAAATATGATGGGTAAAACTGTTCGATTATTGGAAGATGTACCTTAAATCTTTATTATCAATTCTTATAAATAGGATATATCACCATCGTACACCTTGGTTATGCAAATGTTCAAAATGATTATTTAAAGGCTTATAAATAGAAAAAAAACATTACATTATTTATAAGAAGCATAAAGAAGCCATAGGCTTCATATGGACCACGCTGTTACATTTTAGGATATAATATTTATTTCAAAAGAATGAAGTTTCATTGCATTATGCAGAAAGTGATAAAACCTGTTTCCAACGATCTTTGTTGAACCTCAGTCAGTCAACTAAACCGTGCGCAGGACACCGTCGAACTGAAAATACCAGGGTTTGCGAAAACAGTTATTGGTTCAGCGACCAAGTTACCAGGCAGCTGTCAAGGAGTTCACAGTAGGCTGCTAAATTTTGCTTAAACTCTTCACTGTTAGAAATTTTAACAGAAGAAAAAGTGACAAATTGTTTGGCAATCGATTGACCAGACATTTATTTTTTCCAATGATGCCATCCAGCCCGAAACATGATGCCGCCACCGCCTTGCTGACGATGAATCCAAAATCTGGGTTTCTGTCCTTCCAGAATCCAGCAGGATAACCTGCCACTTGACCTATCAAAGGTAACACGACACTCAGCCGTGAATATCTCGTTCCTGAAGTTCATCTTCAGAAACCTATGCACACGTTCTAGCCTTTTCGTACTGCCAAGTTTTCTCAATAGAGAACGTCTTAGGGGGTTTCATTAGTTTACATGAGGCTTCGGGATTTTGCATCTTGTTGGCTAACTCATTTCCGTGAGGCCAGCATCACCAAAAACAGCCTTACTCATACCAAGAGGTGTACTTGTCATCTGGATCTTCAGTTTGTCATTATTCCGTGTAGATAGCTTCCTCAAAATTATTGATCTCTTGGTTTTTTCGTCTCCGTCTTGCCACACTGTGCGAAATCCTTGATGGTTTGATGGTCGGGCGCAATCCATATATTTAGACAGTCCCAGTTTAAACAAGCCTCTGTTACTTGGAAGTTGGATAATTCCGGCGCGATCGGCATTAGTAACACCAACTTTTTTCCCATGTTTACTGGAGAAGGTCAACTTGCATAATGAACCTAGGTGGTTTCTTCCTGTTCTTCCTTAATTGTCACCAATTCGTAGCTTATGAAACTCCTGATTTTGGTGAAACATAATTCATTTGACTAGAAGCAATTTCCTTTTCTAGTCACCTATGTGCATCTGCATTTCACTTAATCGCAGAAACATTGTCGTGCATAGGCATAGTCAAGGCGAAGGCAGTGTAGTAGAATCATGACAACAGACATGAATACTGTAGTCAAGAGCTAGGTAGGTGCTGATACTTATTCTCACCGTCACTTTCGATGGCCGGCTGCACTAGTGAATAATATTACGAAGAGGCGCAAGACCAAATCAGTACATTGATATTAGAACTGTGCTAGGGGAGCAGGATGTAAAACATATGATGTTAAAAAAAGTTTATTTGGGTAGAACTGTCTCATCAAAACACTATAATTAAGACAAATGTGTACTATTTATGATTCTATAACTATTTTTTACTATATCTTTATAAGATCTTTATCGGCCTCCTCTTTCGCAGATAAGATAGGCTAAACCTCACACTGGAATCAAGAAAAATAGATATTGGTAAAATTAGCACAAGTAGTATTAATTGTCCAGATAATACAAATTAGCTATCGCATCAAGGAAAGTGGAAAAATGATGGACTGCTGATCAATATCTTCGGGCTCCGTAATAGGTACTGCATAAAATCGGATACGCCGACAAAAATTGAAGCGTGTAAGGTTATGAAGGACTAAATTATACTTAAACTGTGGGGAAAAGACCTTAGAAAAGGCGTACAAATCCATAGGAGAACAAGGCCAGAAGTACTGTCGTATCTTAATGTATTTATCAAGACACAAGTGCCAATTATTTACGGACGGAATAAATGCGAAATTCACAGATGAAATCAGAATGCTAAGAGATGTTAGACGGAGGGTAAGGTAAACGGAATGCGTAACGGTTGACAGGATTAAGCGGCGGACATTAATTTAGACGGGGTGGGATAAGTTAGAAGCTCTACCTCAGGTCTAAAGTAAGTGAAAACATTAATCAACCATAGAATTTCTTGGAATTTCCGCTGGTCCCGCTAGTACATTTATAAAAAACATTAAATAAAACACGTAGTGAATTTTTATACAGTACTATTGTAGACGGCAGTGACCCATTGGGTCACCATCTCCTTTGCTTTTCAAAGGAATATTCAACTCTGTGCCTGTAAGCAAGGATGTCTATAAATGACGAAGTCCAGTTGTTTTTCCCGTATCAACTTTACATTATACGCACGTGTTCATGCAGCAGAGCTCAAGCGCCCCCATCCCCCGCCATTGATGTCCTTCATTGACATAGTGTCATTAAATCTTCAAAGCTTGAATTTCTTTCTATCTTATAGCGCATGTTGTTATTCCTTTTCGCTTTAAAAACATGTAACTGATGCTATTATTCAATCGTCTTAGCTACTGATACTGCTCAGGTAACGAAAATTTTAGAATTTCAATCCTTTAGTACACTCGACGTAAACGGCAAGCGGTGTCCAGGTTATGACGCTCCTTAAGTATCCGTCTCGTCCCGACTCCGAACGACAACGTAGACTGTGTGGCGGACTCAATGCTTCCTCCAGGTGCGAACCCCACCATTGCACCATTGACGCTCGAATTTCCTCCTATCTTAAAGCGAAGAATCTGTGTGCAAACAAGTAGGCAAGTGCATAAATGAATCTACAATACAATAAAGACCAATTTGTATTTTCTGATTGTTTATTTGTGTATTTGTTTATTTATAAATTTATTTGTGTATTTGTTTATTTATATATTTATTAGTGTGTTTATTTATCGGTCCATTTTCTGGAACGCTTTAAGATAACAGATAGGCGAAAATTAGCCCAGGTTAAAGGCTGTGGTCATCCTGCTAAGCTTTATTGAAAACTGGAAGGTAGAAAATAAGCCAGATTGCAGATCATGGCAAAAGTACGTCTGAATGCAGTTCATATCTGAGCCAACGTTGAAGTCCACTCAATACAGATACATACTGCTTCTCTAAGCGTTCTCTTGCAACGTGATTTATGATAAGACATTCTTCAGCGGGTCAGTAGGCGGGTAAAGAAAACGAGGATTTTTTGGCAACGAATAATTTTCTCAAATTTGGGTTATATCTTTCAACAGAACAACTTTTCCCTTGAAAAACAATTTCCGAGTTATGTGATACCGTCGAGTATCCCGGATACAGAGCTCAGTATTTATTAGGAGCAATATCGACTGCGGGCAAAAAACATTGCTTTTCAGCGTATCACCGAAGGAAAGCTTGGCGTTGTTCAGCCCTAGCATGTTTATCTGCATTGTTCCATAATTCAAGTTGGCAATTGCAGAGCAGCCTACACAAGGAAGTTAATAAGAAAATCATGATCAATGAAAACGGGTCATCAGTCATCACAAATTCTTGGCTGTCATTTTTGACAGCGTGGGCACTCTAGTAAATAAATGAAGCTTACAGACTTTTAGTATATTATAGATAGATACTGACGGCTATGACTATGAATAATGAAAGCTAATGAGGTGCTGACAAAACTGTCAACACAATTTCTTTGCCGTCATATTTACGATGGCGTACTACACTAGTCAAAACAATATAAAGGCATGCTAAACTAGTCAAAGCGATATAATAAACACCAACGTTTGTATATGTCTACAATATAAAAGAGAGTGTGTCATGTGTATTTATCTGCTTGTTTATTTATGTGTTTCTCTGTCCATTTTCTGTCTCACATTAACAAAACAGAAGGGAAAAATTAGGCCAGTTTGAAGACTGTATCGATTCTGTCACGCTATCTAAAAACAGATGAAAATTTAGCCAGGTTGCTGTTAATAGAAGAACAATCACAGATGCAATCGCGTAGTAAATGCACTTCACAGTTCCTAACGTTGAGTTCCATGCAATGAAGATATCTACAGCTTTTTTTCTCTTACCTCTAGCTGATGCATCTTGAGTCTTAGTTACTTCTCACATCCAAACTTCAGCTTTACTGAATTAACACAAAATTTATGCAGATGATCAACTGAGTAAGCAGTAAGATAATTCATCAAAGTACTGTGAGAACACGAAAATTTCATTGCAACAGTTCCATTTTTGCTTACCAACTTAACTGTTCCCTCTGATGAGACAGCTTTTCCCTCGCGCAAAGAAATTCGACTGATATGATATCGTGGCGCATCTATGATACCGATCCTACGAATATTATATGAGTGATATCTGAGTGCCTAGTAAATTGACTCAATTTTTCCGCACTCCACGGATGGGAAGAAAGGTTGCACTACCCAGCAGGAGTGAAGCCGAGAACGTTCAGATTCCTTTAATATGACAGTTGTAAAGCTTTTCTTATACTTTAACTAAAGTATGATCTATTCCGGAGTATCATCACATATTCTTTGCCATCATATTTGACGGCAGGGTATACTAGCACACATTAGTACATACTGTATGTATGGTTATCAAACATCGTAAAAACACCATTGTGTATTTATCTATTTGTTTAGCTATTTTATCTGCCTGTTTGATTCGATTACATTAGATTAGATTAGATTAGATTAGATAGGCGGCAGTAGATAAACCAATAGGCCCATTCCCAAAGAGACACCAAAACTTACGCCTCGGCCCTTTATGAGCTATTGCCATTATTTTAGTAGGATATAGATGACTGGGGAAACGAGATGAGAAAAAAAGGAAGAAGAAAGGGGAAAAGAATCTCAGCCAAAGAGATGATCATGAATGCACGCAAGCATGATCGATAGCCGCTGATATGCGGAGCTTAAAGATGTAGATGGAGCGGAAGTGAGAAGAAGACGGATTAAGATGGCCTGGGAAGCTTTAGCCGTTAAGAGCTTGCGACTCGTGGAGGAGGGGTTCTTAGCTGTGGAGGATGTCCCTCCCAATGTATGTCAAGACGATTTTTTAACGAGTTGACTGACTCGGCGCCAACTACGTCGGAAGGGATTCTATTCCAAATGTTGACAGTGAAACAGGGAAAGAACTGCTGACTTAAGGTTGTTCTTCGAGCTTTATGCTAGAGTTTTTGCTTCCCAAGCGATCATTCAGGTCTCTTTCAGAGTCCCGCTGCAGGTACGTCGTTGAAGTCATTCAAGTACTTGAATGTTTCTATTAGATGCTCTCTGAGTCGTCTTTGCTCGAGAGAGATCAAACCCTGTTCTTTTCGGTAACGTTCATACGACTTGTTTCTCAGCTGAGGTATCAATTTTGTTGCTCTTTCCATGTAGTCGATATTTTTACAGAGATGTGGCCACCAGAATAATTGAACAACAAGTTTTAACTGTGGCCTCACCAATGCCTTGTACAAAGAAACGATGATGTCCTTGGACTTGTATTCAAAGATCCTGGTGATGAATGTCAGTACTCTGCTTGCCATTTCCACACTCATGTCAACTTGCTGACTGTGTTGTAGTTTGTGTAATAGTGATTCCCAAGTCACGTTGTTTGGTGACAGCAGTCAATTCCGTTCCGTTCGTTTTCATTGGGGTGTAGGGTTCACCACTACGTGCATTACTGAGCATTTGTCGACATTGAAGCTCATCTGCCACGTTGCGCTCCAATCCATGAGGAGGTCAAGGTCTTGTTGGAGCTCGGCTTTTTTCGTGGCAGGATGACCAAGTTTTATATCATACGCAAATTTACTGATTTTACTACGGATGTTAATATCGTGATCATTGATGTAAATTGAGAACAGACGTGGACCAAGCTTGCTACCTTGTGGAACCCCTGATGATACCTGTGTCTAGACGCTCGGCTCTCTTTCAAGCATCACTCGCTGCTGCCGACCCGTAGGCCATGCCGTAATCCATTGTAAATAGTCACCCTCGATGCCATGAGCTTCTAATTTTTTCATTAGCCGGTGATGGAGGACTTAATCAAAAGCCTTTTGGAAGTCTACATACACAAGGTCTAGACCATTTTCTTCATCTTTAATGTCTGTAACTTTTGAGAAAAAGTTCAGTAGGTTTGTTAAGCAGCTTCTTCCATTTCGGAAGCCATGTTGAGTGTCGGATATGAGCTGATGCATCCTCAGGTGATAAGTGATGCGCTTTTTCATGAGGCGTTCGATGGTTTTCCTGACGAACGATGTAAGACTGCCAACTCGAAGTAAACAAGCAGAAAATCAACCAAGTTGGAGACTGTGACCATCAAGTCACTCTCTGTTCAGTGCCAAAAGGCAAAAATTACGCTAGGTAGCAAATGATGGATAATATATGGTAACCTCGTAATTAAATGCACTTCTTGCTTGGCCAACGTTGAATTGCAAACAATTAACATATCTATAGCTTTTCTTAGCTCTCTCATGCTTCTTGACTCTTATTTTCAACAACCCCACCCAAACTTCAGCTACTCTGAGTTAATGAGCGCTGGGAACAGATGATCAACGAAGCAAAAGGTGAGACAAACTTGAGAGTACAGAAGTACTTCGAAGACGGGCGAAGAACGTGAGAATTTCGTCCCAGCACTTATTTTTTCCCTCTTCATTCCTTCCTTTAACGCTTGAGAGCAAAAATTTCGGCTGACATCGTATCATGAATTAGGTATGGAAGTTACTGAGGAGATATTTATATTACGAGCGATGCTTGACTGCCAGCTAAGAAATTAACGCTTTTTTTTTTGCATATCACCAAAGGAGAGGAAGGGTCGTGCTGCTTAGTAAAGTGCAGTCGAGAACGATCATCTCTTACGTTCCTTTAAGTTTCCAGTTCCAGTTTAATTTCCATAAGCAAATTGATATCGGGAGTACGATTAATGAAGCCGCATCAGAAATAAAATTTTGTCGTCGTTACTGACGGCCGTGTACAAAAGTATGCATGCAAATAAACTGTGGACAGATATATTTGTATGTCACGAATAGTGAGTTGGATGAAGATAAGATAGGCGGAAATTCGGACGTTGAAGTAATAGTCCACCAAATGAATTAAATATCTTGGGAGTAATACTTACTCTCCTGACAGGATGATAGCTTACAGTTTGGAAATTATCATTTTTTTTCAAGTCCTTCCTCTCTTTCATTATTTTGCATTTGGTACTGCACACGTACGTTGTGCATCATCAGTTCTTCCAACACAATGACCCTCCAAAATTTGCCGGTTTGTCAAGAAGCCGAATGACGGGGCACAGAGTCCTTCGAAACACCGGGACTCTGGTCCACACAGCGGCCGGGACACAGAGCCCTCCAAGACACCGGGACTCTGGTCCACACAGCGGCCAGGACACAGAGCCCTCCAAGACACCGGGACTCTGGCCCACACAGCGGCCGGGACACAGAGCCCTCCAAGACACCGGGACTCTGGTCCACACAGCGGCCAGGACACAGAGCTCTCCAAGACACCGGGACTCTGGCCCACACAGCGGCCGGGACACAGAGCCCTCCAAGACACCAGAACTCTGGCCCACACAGCGGCCAGGACACAGAGCCCCGAGATACCAGTACTCTGGCCCACACAGCGGTCAGGACACAGAGCCCCAAGATACCAGTACTCTGGCCCACACAGCGGTCATGACACAGAGCCCCGAGATACCAGTACTCTGGCCCACACAGCGGTCAGGACATAGAGCCCCAAGATACCAGTACTCTAGCCCACACAGCGGTCAGGACACAGAGCCCCAAGATACCAGTACTCTGGCCCACACAGCGGTCAGGACACATGGCCCCAAGGTACCAGTACTCTGGCCCACACAGCGGTCAGGACACAGAGCCCCAAGATACCAGTACTCTGGCCCACACAGTGGATGAGATGCAGAGGTCCAAGACACAAGAACTCTGACCCACACAGCGGTCAGGACACAGAGCCCCGAGATACCAGTACTCTGGCCCAC
>LQNS02278170.1:42079029-42103529 GCA_001587735.2 Parhyale hawaiensis
TTAGACACTCATCTTGAAAATTAAGTAAAACAGTTTATTTGCACAATCAAAGGTAACGTACTGTATGTCTTTCCACTCCAAAACTACCAGAACGAAATGGGCTGTCGTCCAAATCTCTTGCAAACAGGTGGGTTGACCTAGATATGAAAATATCAAAACTGCTGTATCAGCACTTTCAGCCTCCACCCCAGCCCTTAGCTCCTTCGTCATTGTGGGTGATGGTCTCATGCCACGATGAGTTCTAATTTCAATTTGTAATTCATCACATCTTGGTATTATTTTTTAATTCATTTTTGTCTCAATTTGTCTAATTTCTAACATAATACAACTGCTGTTGACCGACGCGACCCTTTGCTATCAATAGTTGCTCACATGTTATTTTTGTGTGTACATAAATTTCAAATTTAAGTTCACCAAGTATCAGATAATTAAAATTTGCAACTGTAACCTATCTTTGTTACTGAGAAAATGCAAAAATGACGTTACCCGATCAAAACTTAGATTGAATTTTACCAATAGCTCGTCTTCCACCATTAACTATCAATTAGTAAACGCAAAATGAAGGAAAAATCGCAACTGATAACAGATATAGTTATTTGAATACCTGTCCCTAAAGAGCGAATGAATATTAAAATTGAAAAGACTGTATTTGGCTATTAGGAATCATAGGGTATTTCAAGTAGATGCTACTTTCACTCATATTGTGTAGATATTTGTTTACCTTTTACGTTGCGCAACGTACTATGATAGATTGGTTGTACATGTATATTGCATATTTTATTGTTAATGAACGCATCAAAATTAATAAATTTACCAAACAACGTGGTACAATAGGTAATAATTTGTATTATTGTTTAGCGTTGCGTGCGAACCTTGCAAGCTCACGCCTAAGTTTTTCTGACATCGGGCGAAATATGGCGACGTGCAATTGGTTATGATTTGAGTTCAAAGACAAGCTTGCTGTGAGCGCGCTCTCCTCCGTTGTCTGTAGGTATTGTTGTCCACAGAGTACGTGGGTCAGATTATGTGGGATATACCGGACGGTCTCTTAGAGTTAGGACTTCCAGTGTTGCTTACTGGAGTCCGCTCACTTTCAAGAGTTCTACACAAATTTTTCAGTAGTTATTTATGCATTATACACGAATGTAATATACGCACCTGTCAGAAATAAATCTTTTAGAGCTTATTGAAGAACTAGATTATCCAGCGTATACGTTGACGACTACCGCGATGCGCCTGCGTAGTATCCAGAAAGCAAAGAGTGTAACGGGAGGACTCAATGGGACTAAAATAAAACTTAGCTATTACCACATGTAGCTAAATGACGTCACATCGACGAGTTGAGGCATTTTAGGGTCGGACCTCATGCCGTTGTAGGTTGGGCATTTAATCTTAACCAAAAATATATGCAGTGTTATATTCATGACGCGAGAGAAACCATAGGAACGGTTATTGCTCAAACTTTCTGTATTTGACGATAACCATTTTAATGTGTTTTGTGTATGGGTGCAGCTTACGCAGCTGGCCAGTCAGGAGCGGGAGATTGAACGAATTAAAACGAAAAATACGTGGATGTTTTGAAATATGTTTTGTAAAGACCACTGTGGACTGAATATGAAGTCTAAATAAGGCTTCACTTCATAGAAAAATTTAAATCAGGGAGTTATACCGGCCCAGATCTTGCTGCTAGTGCTGTGAAAGTTTTCTCCAGCCTCCACTGCAATTTTATATTGATAATTGTTCATTTCTGAATTGGTATACATTCTCTTCATGTATGCGCTCAAGGGATAAAATTCGCAGTTTACAAAGATGATTCTGGCGAAATTAATCGGAATACTCATAGGCTGTTCAGCCGTAGCTTCGTCGATGTGATGTCATTGATGGCGTCACTGTTTTTATGCTAGTTTGACGTGGGTCTTCCCATTACGCTCTTTGCTTCCTGCGGACCCATACACTCATGCGTCAGCCATGCTCACAAGCGCTCATTGCTCGATGTACTTCTCTCTTAAATTGAGAAATTGTATGAAAAAAATGAAGATACTTAGACTTAATTATTACAACACAGTACTATTTATATCAATTCTTATCGTCTACTTTTTTCGTTCCTTACACGCTCGGATTTTTATTGACTAAATTGCACTTTTCATTGCGGTTAAGACACCAAGACTGGTTCCTTTCTTTTCAAAACTTTCGGCTTCATATATATGTTGATTNTTATATCAATTCTTATCGTCTACTTTTTTCGTTCCTTACACGCTCGGATTTTTATTGACTAAATTGCACTTTTCATTGCGGTTAAGACACCAAGACTGGTTCCTTTCTTTTCAAAACTTTCGGCTTCATATATATGTTGATTATCCTCGTTCCAACACCAAAATGACGATCTGTTAGGTCTCTGAAGACAAATTTTTTCCTACACGCGATATCTAAAGAAAATTTTATGCCAGGTCTTTCATTGTGGAATTCATATTTAACGCATTGTTATCCATCAGAATCATTGTCTCAATTNCTTGGGCATGTTCCCAAAATTTTCCAAATTATTACATCCTTTAGGTATCACATTCTGACATCCATGGCACATTGACCGGCGATATACCCCGCATGTCCAGGGGACAAAAAAATGTTGCCTGGGTCGTTCCAACACCAAAATGACGATCTGTTAGGTCTCTGAAGACAAATTTTTTCCTACACGCGATATCTAAAGAAAATTTTATGCCAGGTCTTTCATTGTGGAATTCATATTTAACGCATTGTTATCCATCAGAATCATTGTCTCAATTTGAAAGGAACGAGTGTGCCTCAGAGGGTAAAATTTACTGGACAAGCGAACATACTATCAGGAGCTACGGAACAGGCTCACTGCTAGTTCATCTTCCTATTCCATCTCATGCATCACAGTCAAAATAAGTACATGGACATGAATTAGAAAGAAGACAGATTTAGCGTTTTAATTTCAGGCAATTCCTTTTTAGACGTCAGTACTGTATGGAATCACTAGCGATACGTAGCATGGAACTGCAACAAAAGCTGAACCGCTTGAAGTCGCCTCAATCGTAAGTAATTGGTTAGTTGTTATTTTCAGTGTACCTTGTCCCTACATGGAATTCACCGTTTACGACTGTAAAGCCCGCTGCACACGACAGTTGAAAAACAAGAACGTTCCAATTTCTGGAATGAAAGGTTCTGTGACCGTGACTACATCTTAACCTGTTGAACATGACAATAAAATGTATGTTATTACGAGCTAAAACTCACCGAAATTAAGAGAGGCATTCGAAACTGCGAGGGTCCGTAGAAGAATTTTTTGCAGTGGCAGCTTAGATTGTAAGTTAGTGGAGAAAATCCTAAGGAGTGCCGCCGTGTTGCAGGAAGAGTTGCATGGTGTAAATGTTCCTCTTACAGCATTTGGAGCCTCTGTGTGTTATTCAATGCACTATTTTGATTCTACCCATCAGCAGCGCCCTGTCGTGTAGTTCTAATGATAATAGTGGGCTTTTGATATGACCTGCTTATTACTGTACCAATTTATTACCGATTTATTGATTTCAGAGATTCAGCGAGAAGTCTCTATTTCGTACCGCTCTACACATGAGCCTCATTACCTCCGATAAGGAGATTATTTAGTGTCGAGTGTGTCTGCTTCTTTGTCTGTCACCAAGATGATTCGAAAAGTTTAAAACGGATCTTTACGAAATTTACAGAAATTGTTAGGCATATTACGAGTAATAGATGACTAACTTTAGGTGAATATCCGCAAAGTGTCTAGTGGGTCACGTAGATGTGGAAAATGCCAAAAATTTGGAGTAAGCTGGCCATCAAATATGACAACGATAAATTTTGTTGTCTCTCCGCCGAAAAGAAGCAGAATGAGTTGGGTCATAATAATCATTTTTCAGGCAGTCAGTTGGGTTGACTGAGATAAGAAAAATGCCAGAAATCTAAAGTTAGCTGACCATAAAAAATGACGGCGTTGAATTTGTGACCACCGTGGGCGATGGTCTTACACCATGAGGCGTTATAGTTGATTTTCAGTTTCTTACCTTACCTTGAGTTACCTTGAGAGTCTTCGGAAGAAATCCAGGTGACGTTTCTCTCATCACCTCACGTGTGTGGATTCACTCTGCTGGGTGTCTTCTGTGGTGCCGCAGTTTGCAACCAAAGAGAGAGCCAGCAGCGAATTATCTCCACAGTGCACGTAGCCGCTGACCGCTGGTCTATTTGGTATTCTTCTTAAATGTGAATCCAGCAAGCAAAATAACAAAAAAAATCTGAACGTATTTTATGAACTTTACAAAAATTATTAGAAATGTCAAAAGACATAAATGATGAAATTTTGTTGAGGATCAACTGGTCTGTTTGCGTGTTTGACTAATATTTGTCGTCGGGATGTTTGCTAGAACATGACTCAAAAAATTATGAACGAGTCTTTAAGACAAATTACAGAGGCTGTTATTAGTATTACTGCCAAAAGACACAAATTACCACATTTTGTTAGTGATAAAAAGAAAATCATAGTTTCGGAATCAATTTGAACTTTTTGTTAACGTTGCCTACTTTGCCGAGGTATGCTCTCTCAGAGTGCTCTAGTTACTATAATTATTGTTATAGCCCTACTGTTAAAAGCCAAATTTAGGCGATGGTGTTTTGCTTTATTTTAAACATATTTTAGTATCGATTATATCAAAGAGAAAGAACTAAAATAAATATATTATTTCAATTAAAGGTATTACATACTGAAGCATGCTCGAAAATATTGTAAATGTTTGCTATTTTTTGTAGCTCATGGAGTTGCTACTTTTTAAAACGCTCATAATAGCGGATCATTAGCAACAGCTGGTCAATACCACAAGTTTGACGATTGGAAACAAAATTATTAAAAAATACATTTTTAGAAATTTTATTTTATGTCAGAAAGAGTGACTAGACGGGATACATATCAACTGTAGGAGCTCTAGTGCTTTCATCTATCACAATAACAGAATCGGGTTATGCGTATTTAGCAGCTGATCAATGCTGCGGATGGTTTCGGTCCTACGCTGAGTGACGCATTTGACATGCTGTACCAGTTCGGGGCAGTGGTGAGCAGCGGGCCGCCTCTACATGAATGAGAATCGTCTTCTACTTGGCGACTGAAGATAATGACTGGATGAATATTGAGATTCAATGATTTTTTCACCGATAATATTAATTTTGTACATGGTATGGAAATTTTGAATCTATGTATGGACCGGCCATTGCTTTATTGGCGATAAATTTATCATTAATTATTGGCTATAGCTCTCTGAAAAATTCTGGTTTTTGCAAGCGTGTTCTAAGCTCTACAACACGCTGTCGCCGTGCTCTAAGAGCACGCTTAGGTGTGCATTGAACCTACCTCACGTCAAGATGTGCTGAGCCGTGCACGCGTTCAACTTTCTGGTGTACTTCCCGCTTGCACATCAGAGCGCGTGCAATCGGAGGAGAAAATGCGTAGTTGTGTTGAAGTCAGTGAGGACTGGTGATTTTTCGGGTTACATTTCAATTGAAATATTGTTTGCTTACATACTTCAGATACTCCACATAAGTAGGTATAGATGTCATGGGCAACAATCTGCATCTTTTTTCAAACTGCTTGGCACGTACGCGCATCCAGAGATGTGCGGGCGCTCACTGCCCATAGCACGCGTCCGATTTGAGTGTCTAGAGCACGCCTACGTGTGCTGGTTTTGGGACAAGTTTTCGGCACGCATTCAGGTGCGTTTCCAGCACGCTTGGTTTCTCTCAGTTTATTGTTGATATGGTTTCCGTTATTTATCTGTAATTGTGATACATCTTTTACATTACCTTGCCGAGCTACACGTATATGATCTTATGAAAAAAAGAGTAGGCGTAGAGAATGACATACATAACTATGACGCAATTGCTAAGAATACTAGGGCTGTAGTAAAACTCGTTTTAAGTTGAAGCTTTGCATTCATTGACGAATCAACGTCAGCAAGAGTTTGATACTGAAGTATTATTTTAAAGCCAAACACTGAAGATAACAATCACTTCATTGAACATATGGATGAAAGAATCTTATATATAGATTATTTCAGAATAAAAAGTTCCAGAGATCTTGCATGGTCATTATGGACATTAAGCCTAGGGTATAGGTGATGTATCAATACTGACTGAATCTAACCATCTCAGGTCAGGGTAACGCATCGTGAGAGAATACGAAAATCTACGGACAGTATTGAATGGCCTCTATCAACGGAAGTTGGAAGTATCTTTACCCTGAACGATAAGCAATTTCTTGATGCTGTGAGATCCTCTCCTTCATGTTTCTTCGTTTCATCACTCTGTTGGAGGCAGAACACGCTCCGCAATGATCTAAAATATAATAAAGACCGATGTGCATTGATCGGTTTGTTTGTTTGTTTCTTTATTTACTTGTTTATCCATTTCCCGTCACGCTCTAACAAAACAGATGGGAGGATTTTAGCCCAGGTTGGAGGCTCTGGTCGTCCTCTCAAGCTCCATAGAAAAGTGATCGGTAGAAAATAGGACGGGATGTAGAAATATGGTAAACGTATCTTAATCAGGGACAGTTGAAATTCAAACAATGAACCCATCGCAGGCTTAGTCTGATTTATACGAGAATTAGC
Organism: Parhyale hawaiensis; assembly: GCA_001587735.2. Classification (NCBI taxonomy): domain Eukaryota; kingdom Metazoa; phylum Arthropoda; class Malacostraca; order Amphipoda; family Hyalidae; genus Parhyale; species Parhyale hawaiensis. The sequence goes on from LQNS02278170.1 coordinate 42,085,659, forward strand.
TTCTCCATACATAAAATTTATGGCAAAGTACTGGGCGACCTTATGTCTGCATGCACTTCTTGCATTACCGAAGTTGAAATCGCAGCACTGAAGATATCTGAAGCTTCCGTTGGCGCTCTCATGCATCTTGATTCGTAGTTTCTTCCCACAGATGATTTCGTTGCTTCAGCTATTCTCCCTTATTTAATTCAATGGTCGATGCAACAGCTGTCGCTGACAAAAACCATTGGACCTGTATAGGCTAGCCTACCGTATCCATAACACCGCATCTGAGCTATTACTTTGAGCGTTGCTGATCGGGCTGCAATAAGCCATGAATTTTCTCCAGTTCAGAGAGGGGAAAAAAATTCGATACTGAGCGGCTGTGAAGCCGTAAACGCTCATCTCAGGGTGCTTAAGTTCGCAGTTGTAATAACGAATGTATGATCAATGAAGAAGGTCATCACAAATTCTTCGCTGTCATTTTATGACAGCGCGGCCCCTCTTGTCGATATTATAGCTCTGCTTGTCCCTCCATCAGTTAAACAGTACGACCGTGACACTTTCATGAGTTTTAGATAAAGGAAAATTAGGGAACCTTTGAGATATCCACGATGTGACCTGGGAAGGGATCCATAGGAGAAAGAGTCAAGTTCAAATTTAAGCTGCTAAGTACTTACAGGTTTAAGATAAAAGATTCACTGCCTGACTTGGAGCATTTTTCACTCTTCATGCGCATGATGAGGGTCCGAGGACAGTATAATTGAGTAATAATGCTCTTAATCTCTAGAATTTCTATAGGGTCCTTCAGTATTAGATAAGGGGAAATCATAAAGATGAATGAACTCTGATGAACTCTGATATCCAAATTATCCTAAACGGAAATATGCATTTCGCTTGTCTGTAAGGAAACACTGTTCACCGTTCCAATCACTTCCTCGAGTCTTACAAAAAATCCCTCTGCAAATGCGTTCGAAAGTAGTTCTGGAGAAGCATACCAGTAGATATCGCAATAATGGCGGAAAATATTGGTATTTGGAGCAGATTATGAAAGCTCGAAGATTAAGCAACTAATGGAATTAGCCTTAAAATACAAGGGGACGAATAAGTTGCCGGGCTTAGAAAAAGTCCTGTTACAGTTCATTTCACGTGTTTGTGATGAGCTTTAAGCAGTAAAATAATTTTTTGTGAAGCAAACCTTTTTTTTATTGTTTTTAGGCAATTGTTATTAGTCTAGCACTAAATTGGTGCATGTGTACCTCAATGGATGCAAAAGGATTTGAGACATCTGCTCTCCTTCACGCCGGACCATAACGAGCTCGATATCACCATGCATCCAAAGGTCGTACGGATGACCATCCACAGAATCGTAGATGATTAGAGAGAGGTGACGACCTCAAGGACTGATCTCGTTTAGGTTTGCTGCGTGTCTACAACCAAGCAACCCGCCGCCTTAACGCTTAGGCTTCAGTAATGCCTTCAATGTCCGACTTGCCGCAGTCAGCGCCTGGAGTAACAAGTGGAAGTACTGCTTTTTACTTGCGTCGTGCCATACTTACACCTTACCACTACTTACGGCAAATAATAATTTTCTGAAAAACATAAATTTTCAGTTAGAGTCAGCTAGCTTTACATTTTAAGGTTGATTAATCACAAGTAAATGAAGTGTAACAGGACGTTTGTAAAACCCGGTATACTGTATTGCAGACTAAGACCTGTGACGGTTTTCTGATGGATACGAGATGAACTGAGGTGTCCGTCTTCATATTTAATAGTAATAATTAAAAAGTTAAATTGCCAATTGCTTCAACGTCACTTGTGCTTAATTGATTGCTAGCGTTTATTAAATAATAAAAAGTCTATCGATATGAGTTGAGTGATCGCTTGCTAGCTCTCCCGCTGGTCGCGGAGGGTAACGTCACCTCTGCAGAAAATGGGTCGCGTGAGAAACGCCACGTACCTGAAACTCGTCCGAAGACTTTCACAGGTACTATGTCTATCAGAGTATTTTGACCTGAATACAAGCGAACAATTATCGAAGGAATTTTGTCCATAATGGAAAAGGAAGACCTTCGCAAGAGTTAGGCCGACTGGCTTGCCCATAGCAACACCATCTGCTTCAAGATACAATGTGCTTGAGAAAATAAATAAAAATAAAACGTCGTTACAGCAAATTTAAGCATATCTTAGATTGCGATTTATTGGAGGACACAAACCGAGTTCTGATTTCCATAGAGCTCGTCGGAAGTGATCTCGGTGGCTCCGTCCAGAGGGATGAAAGTGAAGAGAGATCTTACATCAAAGCTGGCCATAGTATTGGTTGCAGTCAACTGTACCGTAGTGCGGTCATTTATTTAAAACATTAGAAAGAGCCGTTCACAGTGAATTCATTCCTACTTTTTGGACTAATGACGTGAATTAGAAATTTAGAAACTGTGTAGACACAAATATCGATCGCTGACATCATTAGTCAAATTGGTGCATTTTCTTCGAAGAATTTAAAAACCCATACAAAACTCCAGGTTTAGAGCCAGATGATTGTATAAATGTTGATCAACTGCGCCTTCAGTTTGGAGTTTTGAGAGAAATCTGTCAACTTTATCCTCTTATTTAAGAACTGCATTGAATCAGTCATCATTGACAATTATGACTTAGGAAGAATCCGTTATATTAGAAAATTATTATTTCTAGGCACCTCTGTTGAGAATCACTATGCCAATCCGTATGTCTGGTCGTAAGATAATAATGGATTCATCTTTTCTTAAATTTCGGGCAGTCTGTTGTTTGTAGTTGAAGTTGAATTTGTCATAAACAGATGTTGGACTGTAATAACCGCTAAATATAATAGCTTGAGACTGCTGCGTACTTGGTTAATACCGTCGAGACACCCGCTTATCTGTCCCATAGGGTAGCCTGCCTCTGCACATCACATGTTTTATATGGTGTACAACTATGAGATACATTGGTTACATTCGTTTGTCCCTACCTACAAGGTCTTTGGGAGAAATACGCCTGCTTTGACTGATGCGCACTTCTTTACCTCGGCGGATGCTAGATGTCGAACTCGTCGCTGTTTTCTGCCCCGGTCCGTTTCTGCCCCGGTCCGTTTCTGCCCCGGTCCGTAGGGAATTCGTTGACGCGATCAGCTTTTGGTCATGTAGACCCACAGGAGTATAAGTCAGCTGTTAATAGCTTTCTGTTGGATTATCCATGGCAGCGTTTCGGGCTTGCCGGTGTTGCATAAAGCTGTATTTGGGTGTCACTTTATGTTCATGGTGGCCCGAGTGTGAAGTTTTAACAACAATAATAATACTTAGTAGGATACAGCGTATACTATGGCATGTATATTTATCTAGATTAGATTAGATTAGATTAGATAGGCGGCAGTAGACGAACCAAAAGGCCCATTCCTAAAAAGACACCGGACTTACACCCTAGCCCTCTATGAGCTATTGCCATTATGTTAGTAGGATGTAGAGGAATGGAGAAACGAGAGGAGAAAAAATGGAAGACGAAAGAGAAAAAAGAAAGGAAAAATAAAAAAGAAGAGGGAGAAGAATCTACGCCAAAGCGATGATCATTAATGCCCGCAAGCATGATCGATGGCCGCTGATACGCGGAGCTTAAATACATAGATGGAGCGGAAGTGAGAAGAAGTCAGCTTAAAATGGCCTGGGAAGCTTTATCCGTTAAGTGCTTGCGACTCGTGGAGAAGGAGTTCTTAGCAGTGGGAGATGTCTCTCCCAATGTATGTCAAGACGATTTTTAAACGAGTTGACTGTTTCCGCACCAACAACGTCGGAAGGGAGTCTATTGCAAATGCTGACTATGAAATAGGGAAAGAACTGCTGACTTAAGGTTGTTCTTCGAGCTTTATGCTTGAGTTTTTGACCGTTGTTTCGCAAGCGATCATTGGGGTCTCTTTCAAAGAGTCCCGTTATAGGTACATCGTTGAAGCCATTCAAGTACTTGAATGTTTCTATTAGTTGCCCCATGAGTCGTCTTTGCTTGAGAGAGATCAGACCCAGTTCTTTCAGGCGACTAGTTTCTCAGCTGAGGTATCAGTTTCGTTGCTCTGCGTTGGACTCTTTCCATGTTATCGATATCTTTACAGAAATGTGGCGACCAGAATTGAACAGCAAATTTTAAGTGTGGCCTCACTAATGCCATGTACAAGGGAACGATGATGTCCTTGGACTTGTATTCGAAGTTTGTGGTGATGAATCCGAGTACTCTGCTTCCCATTTTCACACTCCTGTCAACTTGCTGACTGTCTTCTAGTTTGTTTGTAATAGTGATTCCTAAGCCATGTTGTTGGGTAACAGTAGCCAATTCCGTCCCATTCATTTTCAATGGAGTGGAAGAGTTCACCAGCCCTACGTGCATTACTGAGCATTTGTCGACATTAAAGTTCATCTGCCACGTTGCGCTCCATTCCATATATGTATATTTAATACAGATATAGAAATAAATATGCAACGGTTATCATCTTGATAATCAATACAGAACTATTAGTAACGGCCAGGTTACGGACCGGAATAGTATGGGAAAACTTAGCTCGTGCTCCAGCAATACTGAGGCGAAGAGCAGTACTAGTAGAGTGCCAATTACCGATTTTGACTGCTGTCATTTCTAACTGCCCGGGCGTATTCATACACAATATTGCTAATACAAAGATCGCATGAAGTGGCATGAACTATGTCGTACTGCAGTGCATATCGTATTTATCTACAAGAAAGGACTGCTTAAAAATATAAGATTATTTCCAAATTATGTATATAGCTACTGGTAAAATTGCCCTCCAGTGGTGTCTCGTTGCATCTCTCATGAAGCTGCTGAAGTTTCCTGTAGAACTTGAGACTCAAACTGTACAACTTAAAAATACACGCTAGTTTAAGATAATATTTCGTGGCTGACAATATTTATCTTTGCTCCTTAAGTTTCGCAGCAGCAGGAATATTAAGGAACGTAGGAGTTCATGTTCTCAACGCGATGTTAAATTTATGGATATTTCCAGCGATGTTTGAGATGCTGCGCACCATCCACTGGAACATTTGAGCCATAACCTCTGGCCCTTTGATATGTTGCTCCCAAGTTGGTATCGAGTGTTGGCATTCCAAGCATTGGCATAATAGCTCCTTTTTGTGCTGCTCTTAGGCTCGGTTTGGTCACAATGACACGAATGATTGTGTCGGAAGCTCTGCTCATTTGCATAACACAAGCGTCCGTGCCGGCGCCCCGGCGGCTCCCCTGCACCCTTCCCATATTTTCTGTTTCTCACTCCAGCTAAATTTTAAGTCAAACTTTACCTTGTGGGTCGCTAGCAAATCAAAATGCTCTTCCTAGGCGTAGTGAACAATATTCTGAAGGTAAATATTTTATAATAGCATAAATATTCCACAGCTTTGAAACTTGCGCTTTAACGCTATATGGATTATGTTCAAAGATATCTATTGGGTCATGGATAAAGAGATTCATTCGGAGACTTAAAGGTGAAATAAGCTGATTTATATGTGCGCGCGGTTAGTAACGACTATATTGTTTTTTTTTCATATATATAATGGATGTCATAACTAGACTATAAAGAAGCCCTAAAAATATGGACTCTTTCTTACGAATATTGAGAGCAGCAGGTACTGAGAGCTTGACATTCTTGGCGACGATTTTATGGTTTGTGTGACATGTGTTTAGCATAACCGTCCTCCCCTCGCGCTCTCGGACTGCCGCCTACGACTTGTGTGTCGTATTTTTTGTGTCTGCGCTTATTTACGAATATTGAAAGTCTAACACATGAATCAATGCAGTTCAGCCTTAGATATTTCAAAGAATGGCTGTGCAATGTATTTATTGGACAAAATAGGCAGTCTTGGCAATTAACCAAACGTTGTTCTTTTGATGATTGCTGCCTTCTGCGTTAAAATAACCGAGCTCCATTCCAATCGGTAATAGAGGGGGAAATATACAAGTTAGGCAGATGCTTTGGTATTTGACAGACTTATTAATATATTCTAGTTTGGCAAAGGCAGCCCTCTCTGACATGGCTTGTTAGGCACACATGCCGCTAGACGCCAAAGGCAGGTTGTCAAGAATCGGCTGCTTCGATTGATTTAAAGAGACCATTTCGTCAGGCAGATGCTGTTGCTCATATTCTTGTCTCACGCTCAGAATAGAAGGTCAGCATTATGAATAGAGCGTATGGCTTCACTGGCAGCAAATCGCACATTTTCTCTCTTATGCTGCTGAATAACGACACATATAAACTGTTCTAAATCTAGGAATGCAATAATAATAATAATAACAAGTTTATCTAATTCATGCAACACCCTAACGGAGTGAATCGAGTATGCACTACCATTTAGAGCTAATCGGGATGCACACCAGTTGTGTAACACTAGGGATTCAACTAAACAGTTTGCAGGTATGTATGATTTTCAGCCTCGTGTAATGTCTTCACTTAGAATATCTTACGCGTTTCACTGCACAGGACGAGTTTGCCTGGGCAAGTAAGAATCACGTCCGATACAGCAACCATAACGAAAGTAAACACAAGATGCTACGGCGATCATCTGTAAATCTTCTGCTTTATTACAACAGCGCATGGTGTAGCTGAGAGAACAACACAGCAATAGCATGTTTATGTAAACATCCAACGTTGCTTGTAGCGTTTGAAATGTACAAGAAATTTCCTCCCATAAAATACTTTGATCGAACCGTTTGCTTAGAAATGTTTCATTTTAGCGGCTCTCGCTGGAGTCTCAGTGCGTACTAGCAGTACTAAAGTGCATGTTGAACTCTTGCAGCTTAGGATTACTATTTAAGTATGCTTTAAGGATTGCAGAATTAGATGAAAGCGCTGATATACTTGGCTGCCTCGATGCCACCTACCTCGTGGCCACAATATGGAGTAAATTTTATTATGGTGCCCTCCTTCTGTGCCGCCTCTTGATAGAGCTTGTTTCTGGCCAGCCGTCCACACTGAATATATTCTTCTGCTTCTCTTCTGGAACATTGCTAGCAATTAGTGACCAGACGATTGCTGCATTGTGCAGTATGAAATGCTCGAAATATCTCCCCTTCACTGATGGTAAGTCAACATTGACAGCAATTGCTCACTTTATAATGAGAATAATCTTCAAAAGTGAACGCATAGCCGAGCCGAGGAGCAGGACGCAAATATTTACGTCATTTACATAAGGAGAGCAGGGCATTAGCAATCTCTGGTTGTGATCTCAACTGATTGGGAAATGTTTGAAATTTAGTGAGAGCAAATACATCCGCTTGATTTTAGTGGCACAAGACTTAAAGCAATAGTGTAGTGAATGTTAGTATTTTTTATTTACATATTACATTAACTTTATTACCAGCAGTTATCAGACGCAGTACATCACACAACACAAGTTGTTACGCGACACATATATGCGCAATTAGAAACGAAGGAAGGCTTACGTGGCTTGTTTTTTAGAGAACCGCTGCTCACCTCACCAAAGCTGCATCTGCCAGCTAGGAAGCAAACATTTTATCGTAAACTCGTGAGCGAACTCTTAGGTTTGCCAATGCGTTCTTCGGAGGTTATGAAGATACAGAAGAGTTCAGTGCTGTGGAGTTGTCCATGCGCTTTCCGAAAATCGCCATGCAAAAATGTACAATGTTTGATGGAAACTAGTGACTGCATTTCATTTAGAAGCGCACATAGCTACAGTGAGGCATCGTTTAAATGATCTCAAAAGGAGTTCATAAAATTTTTGTGAAAAGAACAGATGAAGTTGAACGACTCACTGGCGACCTTGGCCAATAAGTTGAACCACCTCTACCCAATTCAGGACAGGTATTGCTAGAAAGCCTCTATAGCTTTCATTCGACGTCCTTTTCTAAGTAAATGCTCCGAATGAATATGACTATATGAAGATAATTAGTTATAGGTATGGCACCCTTAGCTTCGCTTAGATATTTACTTGTCTATTTGTTATTCTGTGAAAACATTCCTTTGGACGGTAATGCAACATTACCGCTGCTTAGTACATCATTGAAAGTAACATCAGCTACAATCATTTATCTAACCATAGCAGAATCCTGTGCTGCATGGCTTCAGGGAATATCGTCTACATTGGTACAAAGTGTAGTGAACAAATTTGCCTCACAAAACGGTTGTTATTGAGCCAGACACACTGAGCGTATAACACAACACTTGATAGAGTGCATCATTACTCTCTGTTTAAGTGTCTGCTGGAGAAACAAATACCAACCTACATTGTAAAAATGTTAAAATACTGGTTTCAAACCCAGAAATGTTATGTAAAATGGGGGGCGATAACATCATCAGCGTTTTGCATGACTAATGGTATACGACAAGGAGACCTACTCTCTCCCGTTCTGTTCAATATCTTCATTGACTGTATCCATACAAAATTAAATGCAGCTGGAGTAGGCTGTCATATTAACAATAAAGCAGTAANATCTACGAGGTAAAGTCTTGCATCACTTGTAAAAACTAAATGCCTCCCTATATAAGTACCAGCAGTGCGAATGGATCTTGTATCTACGAGGTAAAGTCTTGCATCACTTGTAAAAACTAAATGCCTCCCTATATGACCTAGGTGAAATTTGGCAGCGATTGAAGATACAGCGAGGCGCAGAGGTGGTCTGTCGATGTTGAACCTTCTCCAGGTACATATAAATGAAAGAAAAATATATTGCGCGCCTGTGGAAGGAATGAATGTAAAATATAGTATTAGAGTGTGACTTGTGGATGAAAAGACAATGTAATGAGTATTTGGTACAAATGACCGGTTGGCGATATGTACTATATGAATGGTATCGCAGATTGCACGACATTCTTAGTCGCTTGGATAAGTGGAGGAAACCTTACGCTCAAGTGGCTCATCTTTGAAGCGCAGGAAATGAATGACAGAGTTAATTTTCCTATTACTCTTCAGTGCTCTTCTGTCATTTCTGGAATACTCTTGTGCTTCTTGTGCAGTTTTTGATTTTGATTCTGGACTAAGATTACATGTAGCTTAGATAGGCTTCACTAGACGGACCAACAGGCCCGTCCCCAGAGCCGCCGGGACTTGCACCCCGGCCCTCTATGAGCTATCGCCATTATTTCAGCATCATCAAGATGAAGTGCAATAAAAAGCTGCTCCAGTAACAAAGTTGGTTCATTCAACTGCTTCCCTCCTCCAGATTAATAAAATTTAGTTTTGAAATACACAAAGAGAAGATGTTATATGACACAGTAATAATCTAAAACCAGCTCCTACAGACGTAGAATTTGATTGCTGAATGCGAGGAGCTGTGAACTAGCTCCAGCATAGGTATTTCAAACATACATTTAGTGTAACTAGATAGGACCTTCACTGAAGACAGCTCGGTTGCGACATGTTTCAGGTAATCTAATGAAGCGCTGGACCCGTACTGGGCGTTATAACCCTGCCCACTGCAGAGGACAGTTCAGTTGTGACATGCTCCAGAGAAGCTCATATTTCTCTGATCCTGTGCCTTTGAATGCTCCGGATGCATATAGGCTACGGCCATTGTTTAAAGCTGTTGGAAAATGAAAAGCAAGAGTTCATTTGGGTAATGAAAGGCATACACACAGTCTAATACGAGATCGATGGAGCCTTGCGGCACTTCAACGCCTCAGCAAACTTGACCGCGCGATGACAACACCGGCAAGCGCAGCAGCGTTGGTAATCACTCAAATGCGGTAATGAGGAGCCCCGAGGGATGGGAGAGGGAAGGCGTTGCAAGCTACGGCGTAGAGTCATCCTCATTGATTGTTAATTATTGAGTTACGCCGCTCCACTTCTCTATGCAGACACACTGACCTGCTGATGGTTTCGCCCTGTCGTTTCTTTTACATGATGCATTAATTTATTATTGCCAATGTGACAACTATTCTGTAATGAGTAAATGTGTAATGGTTTCGCCCTGTCGTTTCTTTTACATGATGCATTAATTTATTATTGCCAATGTGACAACTATTCTGTAATGAGTAAATGTGTAATGGTTTCGCCCTGTCGTTTCTTTTACATGATGCATCAATTTATTATTGCCAATGTGACAACTATTCTGTAATGAGTAAATGTGTAATGGTGTGTGTAAATACACATGAAATTATACAAAAGAGAGCATATTTTCATGAAAGAAGTTACTGCTACGCTAGGTAGCCAAGCTCAAGCTTTCAAGAACATGTCTGGCAGGGCAGAATGACACGCTGTTACGGCCAAGGCTGGATGTCTTAACCCTAAACGACCAACAAAAACTGCAGTTTCTCGTATGAACTGCATAGTTACCTCGGCCAAGGAGGTTATGTTTTTCTCGAATTTGTGTGTCTGTCGCTTTGTCTGTCACCAAGATAACTCAAAAATTATGGACTGATCTTTACGAAATTTACAGGGATTGTTAGGCATCATAAGCAAAAGACGGTCAACTTTTGGTGAATATCCGTTCAACCGTTTGTTTGTTCATTTGTCTACCTCTTTTTCTTCGTACTATAGCTCAAAACTTATGGACAGATCTTATGACATTTAAATGAGTTGTTATGTATATGATCTGTTTGTTGGTTTATTTGTTTGTCTCTGTGTTTGATTTCCTGCATGTTTGTTTAGAAAATAACTCGAAAAGTTATGAACGGATGTTTATGAAATTGGTATCAGTTGTTAGGTATATTACAACAACTGTATGATCAAATTGTGATGATCGGCTGATCTGTATATGTGTTTGCCTAATGTTTATCAGCAACAGATATTTTGGTGCCGATAAAAAGGAAATCATAGTTTCATAACCAATTTGAATTGGGCAGTCCTCCTCACTCATCAGTCCGCCAGCATGCGGAACCGTGTGCTGCACGTACGTCCTCAGATAATTTAATTTTAGTGTTTTAAAGACTGCCAACAGTGATGTAGAATTAAAAATTGGAGAATCCCTTTTCATCCACAAACTGCAACCCAAACTCAATAGCAACGATAGATCTCATCTCTTGAAATTAGTTAATAAATAACTCTTTTTTTAGTCAACTTTATCGACCCTGTTTTATATAGTTTCAATGTTGTAAAAGATTTTACCTCTGACTTTGAATTTTTCAGAACTTATGATGGAGCACATTTCCTAACCGTTTTAAGCTCCGCATATTAGCGGCTATTGATCGTGTTGGCTTGCTTGCATGATTGTCTCTTTGATTGAGATTCCCCCCCCCCCTTTTCTTCTTCTTTCTTCCACAGCCATCTATTTCCTTCAGACTTGATGGCAATAGCTCATAGAGCGCAGAGGTGTAAGTGTCGGTGTCTCTTCGAGAATGGGCTAGTTGGGTCGTCTACTGCCGCCTGTCTAATCTAATACAGTAGTATATCATTTTAGACTATATCGTCTTTGCTTTTAAATTCCTAATTAAACTGCGATTAAAGCAGCAAAATGACTTTCCGGACGTATGCGGTGTTACAGTGTTCGAGTTTCAAATTCTTCTGGATGGACGCTGGGAGTTATTGTAGTCAGCAAATGTTACATCTCTCTGTTATGCTTCCATCTGCTGCTTGTCAGATGTAGTTTGGTTTGAAATCAAGCACAGTAAGCTAACTTGGCCACACAACTCGAGTGGTAGATCCACACGCACGGACTAGCGCTGCAGAGAGACGCCCGCATGCCTCAGAAGAGAGTAGCTACGACAGCAGTCAACCATAAATTATCAGCGCTATGCCGTCAGAGACGGAAATGTTCATGCAGCAACTGTGACCCCCTGCCATTCCCATTTCTGGCTAGGGTCAGAACCCCCACAGTAGCGTCTAAGTGATGGACTGCTGACTAAGCAAACTAAGCACCGTATGAGTGCACTCGCCTGGTTGAGAGGCTCGAGTATCCGTACCAGCGCTCGTAAGTCTGACGTTCTGACAGGCTGCCACTGAGGGTTTATGCATGCGATTTCATACCACAGCTGTACCTGTCACAAATCAGCCTAAGTAGGAACATGAAATAAATGCACCATTTTACCAAATACCAATACCGATTCTAAACAAATGACTGGAATTGTAGGGTAGAAGCCGCAATGTACCGCTATGGATAAGCGTTGGCTACTCTGGCTACGACAACAACCTTTAAAAATAAATTATGTGATTTTGTTATCTTGCGAATGTTACTGAACCGTTACAGTGATAACATTGCTTAACTAAAGCACTCTGAGAGAGCACACCTCCATCAAGCGAGGCAACGGTAGCAAAAATTCAAACTGGCTCTGAAGCCATAGTCTTCTTTGTATACACTCCAAAATCTAATCATTTGTGCCTTTTGATAGTCATAAAAGCTTGTGCAATTTTTGAAGATCCATTCATAACTTTTTGAGTTATACTGCTAACAAACGTTATGACAAACATGAGTCAAACATACAAACGAACAAACCGATCTGCACCAAAATTCATCATTTATGTCTTTTAACATTACTAACAACTTCTATAAGTTTCGTAAAGATCCATTAATTATTTTTTAGTTATTGTGCTAACAAGCATAAAAGTAAAAACAGTGAGAAACGAACGAACGTACAAACGGTTCATTACCAAAAATTAGTCATTTACTCATTGTTATATACCTAACAACTCATGATATTTTCATAAAAATCCATCATAAACGTTTTGAGTTATGGCATTGAGAAAAATGAGGTAGTAACTAAACAAACGGATTGACATTTCTTCACCAAAAGTTAATCATCTGTTGCTAATAATATACCTAACATTCCCTGTAAATTTCGTCCAAATCGGCTCATAACTTTTTGAGTTATCTTGGTAACAGTCAGACAGAGAGACAAACACGACGAAAACATAACCTCCTTGGCGGAGGCAACAAGTCTATCGCACATGGGGAATTAGCGGTTATGGCAAGCTCGATGCCACAAGAATTATACAGTGAGTGCCTCAGTATCTGTCCTGTCTTATGAGGTTCCCGACAACGATGCGTCCGTGGGTGCGGCTGAGGTGCGGGCTGGCAGTGTGCTGCAACTTTTTAAATTATTTTAGAAAATTCGAAGTCACTTGATGCCCAAATGTGACCCGGTTGTAGTAAAGCAGAAATTCACCATCCAGTGCAGCAAACTAAAAGAAATTAATAACTACATGCCGGTGTACGGGCAACTTCGAAATAATTTCAAATTAGTAATAGTCTTGTAGAAGCAATTTCAGATGTGTGAACGTTTGTGCTGCGGCCATTGGTCTCCTGGCGCAGTCATCTACGACGGTGTACGCCTAACGACTTCGGCCCAGAATTGCATGACTGTTTGCCTGCTCTGTCAAACGCAGCCGAAGGAATCGGAACTCACGTATTTGTTAATTTTGACTGAACTATTACAATATAGAAATTTACCGAAGTATCTGACGTTGACATCGTTTATCACTATCAAAACTTATTTAATATTAGATTGTATCACTAACCTAACGTTAGTAAATACACTTTGCTATGGAAAAAAAAAATTCCTCCAGTAAAAACTGAAGCTTTGACATTTAAATTCTCTTATACATCAAGCAGCTGAGCTCTGGTCAAGCGTCTGGCGCACATTCCTCAAGTGCTTATTTTAGAGAAAATCTTCAGAGAACTTGCCATTCCCTCGAGACTGAGAGGACGAATACCTCAGCACCAGTGCAAAGAATTGGAAGCTCTCGAGGTTATGGAAGTTCCTCCAATCCTTCGTCTCTTGTATTGGTGAAAGACTTAGCGAAGCATTGGCTGTAAGAGGCGATTTCCATAATAATGAGCATGACTGTCGCTTCGCGCGCTTCTTTTCCTTTGATTTTTTCCTTTTAAGTAGACTTGGATAGTAGCGCTTAATGTTGAAGGGTGCGCGTATATGGAGCGACGCACGATATTAGTATGCTGGAACATTCGATGCTCCCGTGTCATCATAGTGCGCTCTGCACTTTATACGCTCCTAAAAATGGAAGACAATCTTCACCAAAAATTGATCACATTGTCTAGCTGAAAAACTTGCATGGAGCTCTCACCAGACTGCAGTCAATTTAGACTAACATGGCTCAGCGAAATGCTGCCGAACGCATCCTATTTTGCTGTCGCATAGAGTAACTGCAGAAGGCTACCTATTTAAGATTAAGAGCTCTTACACCGGACAGACTTCGAATGAATTTTGTAGATATTTAGGGTTTGTATCACATGCATATGTTCCAGCAGTGTAGTTTATCTTACAGCATGTACAGGTAACCAACCTACAGTGAAGCAGGGGATGAGCGTAACTTTTTTACCAGCAAGAGACACAAGCTGCTCCCGTCTCTGTTTTATATTCAAATAGTGACAATATTGCGTAATATGAGAGAGGTCGCGCAACAGATTTTGAGTGTCCAATACGTTCCGACGGAAATATTAGTGTGTGAAGTTTGAAGAGTAGTGGCCTATCTGATATTTTCCTTAAAAACGGAGAGAAATGTACAGTACTGTAGAGCAGTGGTTCCCTTTCAGGGGTCTATAGACCCCCCGTAGACCCCCAGGGTGGTCGACCGTAGACCCACTAAGGGGTCTATCTAAAGAAAACGCCTATTTCTATTTCCCTGTTTCGTATTTAAAGACCCAGAATAAATTTTTCAAAAACCCATGCATCCAGTAATAAAGTAAAATTTTGGAAAAATCAACATGCATGATTTATTAGGTTTTACACATTTTTAGCGAAAAATCTGATGAATTCCCCTTCAAGTTATTCACATTTTTTTTTTCAAAGGCAGCGTTTTCCTTCAGTATTAGGGTAAATACCTACTAGCCTTGACCTAAACTTATTCTCGATTGTTTCATAATTCTTAACTTAATAAAGGTTTCTTTACAAATAAAATCAGAGCCTCTTAAAACATGCACTACTTTTTTTACAAATCTGGTGCAATTTGAACCACTGACTAGCAGCAGTAATGGATAAGTGGTTATTAAATAACCTTAAATCTAGATTATTCCCTAGAAAAAACACCCCAGCGTAGGGAAATTCAGTTAATATTATATTACCTCTTAGTTTTTTTGCCATTTATCAGTTGTCTGTGTATTTTACAACGCTTATTGTATTTATGTTACGCAGTTAATTACCTCTGCCAAGGAGGTTATGTTTTTGTCATGTTTGTCTGGCTATCTGTCTGCTTGTTTGTCTGTCACCAAGATAACTCAAAAAGTAATGAATGGATCTTCAAGAAAACTACAGAAACTGTTAATACTGTCAACAGGCACAAATTATTAGATTTTGGTGTCGATACGAGGAAAATCATGGTTTGAGAGCCAACTTGGATTTTTTGTCAGTGTTGCCCTGCGTGGCGGCGGTGTGCGCTCTCGGAGTGCTCTAGTTAACATTGATAAGACAGAAATTTTTATCCTTTGTATCATAGGTTTGCCTAAATGTAGCATAATGCATACATTCAACACTAGAACACTAAGGTTCTATGACGATGCACTGCACTCTTTGCAGGGGTTACATTGATGAGTAATATTGAACCACTGCTGTAGAGGTATGGCATGCCCGGGATCTTTGGCAACAAAACAACAAACATATCTACAGGATCAGCACTTACAATGAATTCACTTTCTGTATGATTTTTAATACAAGGCAGTAACAGCGAATCATGCACAAAAACTTATGCCCATATAACATATAGTGACAACTGCCGATGCCTGTGCTTGCTACATGTCTCTCCTCATAATGCCACCCACTTTCGCGTCGGCAGACGCCCTATAGCACTTGCCTTTTGCATCAACCTGAGCGAAATTTACTGTGATGCGGAAGGAAAGTGCTATATAGGGTGGCCGCCGAGGCGAAAATAAGTAAAAACTTGGAGAGCGACATGTCGCAAGTACAGGCATCAGCAGCTTTCGCACTACATCTGTGTTACACGGGCATAAGGTAACTGTAGAGAATCGATGCAGCAATTCGTAGTGCCCGTAGTTTTGTGAACGAAGTTGCCACAGCAGGGCAGCGCAGAACAACTTAAACATCAGAGTCAACTCCCTCGGGACTGAAAAGCATGCGTCTCAATACGTTATGACAAACTGTCAATTCAAATGAAACATGAGAATATTTCAGAAGTTGAGCAAGAAAAAAAAAGTGAGACTATACACTACAGCATCGCGCTCTTAACATATGAGCGATTGTTCGTCGTCCGGATACACAATGATTGACAGCAGAGTAGATACGGTAGCATGAACCACGTGCGAGTGCTACATCCGCTTTCAAGTTGAGCGTGCGCTTGTATAGTTTGCTCTCCGCATAATGCGTGCCGACTGTAAGCCTGATGTGAAGTGATTACGTCAGCTCAACTGAATCCTAGGTAAAAGCGTTACTGAATACGGTAGGGGAAGTGAAACGTTGTCTCGTTAGATGCTAGTGTGCTGTACCAACAAATTATAAAAAGCGATTACCCAACATGGACTTTGGCAAGACAAAAGCATTGCTGAAATATATTTTGCGCAGCTCAGTGGCTTGGATGACAATAAAAATGGACTTTAAGTGTTCCTGCGCCTCACTCAGTAGAGAAGTTATTGGTAGTAAGTGTTACAGAATCGCTCTAAGACTTAGTTAACGGTGTGGTTTACTTTCTGGGCCCTTAGACATCTATCAGCTATATATAGTGGCGTACACTAATAGCATTTTTATGAGATACTCGTATCCATATGAAAGACATAAATTACTTATAGAATGCTGAGTTACGCCACCAGTGACCCATATATAACAGCCTCAAGTGGCTGTCAGCACCATCAGGAAGAAGTCGAACAGTGTGGCTGAGATTGCGCAGGGCAGAAGTATACGGCAGCTGGAAGCGAAACTTTACGATGGAAGTCGCAGAAATGACAGTCTGTTCACAAAGAGTCATCAGAGCAGCCATTGCATTAGCCAGCAGCCCAGCCGGCCGCTCCTTCTGAGTCAACTCACCTCATGCAGCTTCTCATCTCAAACCAAAGCTCTCATTCTCGTTATAAATCATAGTTTCTGTGCTAGTATGATAACATTTTTTCCAAGAAGCAGTATCTGTTTTCTTGATACGTACGACAAAGTTCAGCGTAGTACATACTCATTTGCAGCAAAAGAGCAACAGAAGGATGTTGCTCTCGAAGAATTAGAAGCTTCAGATGGAGCTCTCAGGAGCTGGTGACCCTCTGACCTCTTCCCACAAGCGGCTCGTTCCATCAAAACCTCTCGACTTGTAGTGGTCACTCGATATATCGCATGGCAACATTTTTCATTGTCATGATGATTTCTTTTGCCAAGTAAGTTGATCGGTCGCCCGCGTACGGGCCCTTGAATCATTTTTGACAGAAGCGTTGAGGACTCTCAAGCCTTCCTAGATTTGGTCAGTTTGAGTAAGGCTGCGTCTGTTGGGAACAGGTGTACGTTTTTTTAATGAGAGAATGAGCGTTTAAACTTTCTGACAGGTAAGCAGACAGGAGTCAAGGAATGATGTGTGCCTGTTAGAGAGGCACTCCTTGATTCGTTTATTGTGTGGCGACAGTCTCAGATACTGTACACCCACCGAACAAGTAAAGTATAGCGTAGCTACTAGAGCTTATACATTTTATCTCTTCAGCAACTTATACATGTTGTTAAGAGAGCTTCAGCAGGGCAAGCGCCTCAAGCGTGAGCCCTAAGCAAAGCTTCTCACTGTTTACCCCCAGTGCTTCTGTTAGCCCGTCATCAACAGAAAGTTTCGCTACCAACGGTCTACTGTTGCTCAGTCGTACCGATGTGCAATATTTTCAGTTTTGCATGAATTTTATCTTTTTCCTTGAAGTAAGATAACCTTGGTCACAATTTTGTTGAACATAGAGTGGAATTCACACGGACTCCAAAACCTGAACTGAATTTACTGCTAGCACCATTGCTTCGTTTATACTGCACCGTTCTTGGTGTTGGCCCGATTTTGCGAATAGAACTGAGAAGTT
>LQNS02278170.1:42119034-42132291 GCA_001587735.2 Parhyale hawaiensis
ACACCCAGTCACACCACAACACCCAGTCACACCACAACACCCAGTCACACCACAACACCCAGTCACACCACAACACCCAGTCACACCACAACACCCAATTACACCACAACACCCAGTCACACCACAACACCCAATTACACCACAACACCCAGTCACACCACAACACCCAGTCACACCACAACAAAATAGCTCATAGAGGGCCGGGGCCTAAGTTCCGGTGTCTCTTTGGGAATGAGCCTATTGGTTCGTCTACTGCCGCCTATCTAATCTAATCTGACTATAGTACACAGGTCCAACAGAATCTTACAGCACACAACTATAGTACACAGGTCCAACAGACTCTTACAGTGCACAACCACAACTATAGTACACAGGTCCAACAGACTCTTACAGTGCACAACCACAGCACACAAAAATAGTACACAGGTCCAGCAGACTCTTGCAGTGCACAACCACAGCTTACAACTATAGTGCACAGGTCCAACAGACTCTTACAGTGCACAACCACAGCACACAACTATAGTACACAGGTCCAACAGACTCTCACAGCACACAACTGTAGTATACAGGTCCAGCAGACTCGCACCACACCACCACAGCACACAACTAGAGTACGCAGGTCCAGCAGACTCACACAGCACACAACCACAACACACACTACTTATAGAGCACAAACACAACGCACATCGCTGGCCGTTGCATGGGAAAACCTCCATACGCCGCCAGCTGCCGCTGCACTTGGGCGCTCCAACAAGAATCTTTGAGTGTCGTCTACAAAACCAGCAAATAATGAAGTATTGTGGGACAGCGCGGCCGCCCCACTTAAGGCGAAAAACAAAGCGGTAGTGCCTATGATAGTATGGGATCCCTATCTTATATGCAATCGTTATAGTGAGCGAGCCCTTTAGTCGGCGACTTAATTAATGTCGAATTTGTTGGAGTTCTTCTTCCACACTTCCAAATCAGCTTCTGCTTCTAATGAATTGCTTTTTTGCATTCACTATAAACTATTGGGATTTGTTGGATTTTTTACCAGCTAGTGTCGAGTATAGTAATGAAGCCGTTTTTCTTCTCATCGTTATGTCTGCTCTAAGGTTCTATGTCTTACTTTTTTTTTGTTCATGTTCTACTTGAGTTGCGCAGCATGGGCTCGGACCAAATTAATTTAAGCATAAATATGGGAAGAAGGTGAAATCCAGTGCCCATGATACCAACAGGAGGGGCCTCGGATATCTTTATGCTCAGAATTCAAGCATAGCGATGCAAGAAGCTTGACTAGCTGTTGCCTCAAAGTTTAAATTTTCTCCTCTTTATCTCCACAGAGTTGATAGTTTTTATGCACGATAGTGTACCAGTGAGTGAAAAAAGCAAGCAATAATTATATGTTCGCTTAATATTGGCCGCTGCCGAATTTTCTCGTCTTTGACTTGCTTCTTCATTGATCCTTTGTCGTGCTCTCATCCTTCGGTCCTTCTTTCTCTGACTTGTCGTTTCCGCAATTTCCCGCTCACGCTTTTCAACAGTTCTCATTCCCTTTTGTAACCTTTCTACTTCAAATCTTTCTTGACACTGTGTTACATAGACGCTTCATCGCTCTACTTTGGTAGCACGTCTTTGCTCTGCTGACTGTAGTAGTCTCGTTCCTCTTTTACGTCCCATATCCTCCAGCCTCCTACTTATTAAACATGCCCCTTCCATAGTGAGAGGCAGAAGTAAAATCTTGAGTAAAGCACTGCAATACACTTGAATGCAACTCCAGTCAGAACCGTAGCCATGATACTGTCTATCCATCTCAAATATCTGCTTCATTGAAATGCTAAATTTAACGTATGAAGCGAAAGCTGCTCCGTCAAAGAAAGACAGCAAGCTAGAAGCAATGATTGTCTACTGCCCGTGAAAAATGATCACTTCGTGAGTGCTTCATTGATTATCTGCCGAATTTAAACGTCGTAATCTGAGAGAAAAAGTTATAAAATCAGACTCCAGAAAGTGTTTCAATCAAGAAGTGCTTTCAGATTAAGGGATAAGGAACCCACTTACGCCATTTTCTGCTACTTGGTCATCGATCTCTTCGAAAATGTAACATAATTACAAAATCTGCAACCAGGCTTATTTTTTGTGTCAATCTATTTCATTAAGATGCGGCCACGAAATACATAGCTAAATAAAACAATACACGAAGCATTTTATTATATTAGGATAAGTGTATCGGTATGTATATAATGCAGTTTTACTTAACAAATGTACAATGAAAATGAAACAGACTTGCTCATTGTCCGCAAATAAATATTTTAATTTCCCAGAGAATGGTTAAATTATAGACTAGTTCATTATTCCAGTGCCTCAACAAATGAATATTTCAATTTGAAACTTCACTGCTGCACATTGCTTGTGAGATACGATCCCTTCATTGGTATGAAATTTTCCTTTTCAAACAATAGTTTTATTACCTCCGCCAAGGAAGTTATGTTTCCGTCCTGTTTGTCTGTCTGTCTGCTTGTCTCTTTGTCCGTTTGTATCTTTGTCTGTCTGTCACCAAGATAAATCAAAAAGTTCTGAACCGATTTAGACGAAATTTCCAGGGACTTTTAGGTATGTTAGGTGGAACAGATGATTAACTTTTGGTGAAGATATGTCGATCCGTTTGTTTGTTTGTTTGTACGTCTCCATTTTCTCAATGCCATAGCTCAAAAAGTTATGGATGGATTTTTATGAAATTAACATGAGTTGCTAGGTATATAACAAAAAGTAAGTGACCATATTTTGGTAATAATCCGCTTGCTCGTTCGTTCGTCACTGTTTTTGATTTTACTCTTGATAGCACAATAACTAAAAAAAAACAATGAATGGATCTTTATGAATGTTTAAGAGGTTGTTTGTGATGTTGAAAGACATGAATGATTAAATTTTGGTGCAGATCGGTTTGTTCGTTTCTATGTGTGACTCATTTTTGTCATAACGTTTGTTAACAGCATAACTCAAAAAGTTATGAACGGATCTTCGAGAAAATAGCACAAGCTGTTATCACTATCAAACGACACAAATGATTATATTTGGAGTTTATACATGGAAAATTATAGTTTTAGAGCCAATTTGAATTTTTTTCAACCGTTGCCTCGCTTGGCGGAGGTATGCGCTCTCAGAGTGCTCTAGTATTTTTATGTTTTTATTACCTCCGCCCGGGAGGTTACGTTTTCGTTGGGTTTGTCTCTTTGACTATACATAAGTGTGTCACCAAGATAACTCAAAAAGTTATGGATGGATTTTGATGAAAATTACAGGGATTGTTACAAATGTGTTGGGAGAAACAGATGATTAACTTTTGGTGAAGATCCGTCCATCCGTTTGTTAGTTTGTCTGCCTCATTGTTCTCAATGCCATAACTCAAAACGTTGTGGGCGGATTTTTATGAAATTCATAACAGTTGTTAGGTATATCACAAAGAGTAAATGACCAGATTTTTGTGATGATCCGTTGGTTCGTTCGTTTGTCACTGTTTTTAATTTTATGCTTGTTAGCACAATAACTCAAAAAATAATGTATGGTTATTTATGAAATTCATAGGGGTTGTTAGTAATGTTAAAAGACATGAATTAAATAATTTTGGTGCAGATCGGTTCGTTCGTTTGTATGTTTGACTCATGTTTGTCATAACGTTTGTTAGCTGCATAACTCAAAAAGTTATAAACAGATCTTCAAGAAAATTGCACAGGCTTTTATTACCATCAAAAGGCATAAATGATTAGATTTTGGAGCTGATACAAAAAAATTATGGTTTCAGAGCCAAGTTCAATTATTTGCTACCGTTGCCTCGCTTGGCGGAGGTATGCTCTCTCAGAGTGCTCTAGTTATGAATAATAAGACAAGCGCTGTTATAAAACTCACTTAGAATGAGGTAATAGTGTCATCTGATTTTAAAATGAGTTTTATTACAGCGGTAGTGTTTTTCAGTATGAAGTTGTATGCTCAATAGTAATCAGTGCGTCTGCTCACTATATCGTGAAGTGGCTTAGCGTCCCATTTTCACATTAATATTACACGGCGGATAGAAGTAGTAAATTTGGTGTGAAGTTTCTGTGTGTTTACTTATCAAATTTAAACGAAGTGCAAGTACGAAATAACTTAGCATGATAATTAAAAGGCTAAATTCAAGAAGGTTGACATTAAATTGCATGAAATATCTCTTGAAGCATACTTCATCTAAATACAATACTGATGTGAAAATATAAGTTTCTATGGGCAACGAATTAAATAAGATGGGTTTCAAAAGTGTACTATCGATTACCTTTTATTACCTCCGCCAAAGAGGTTATGTTTTCGTCGAGTCTGTCTATTTGTTTGTCTTTAACCAAGATAACTTAAAAAGTCATTGACAGATTTCTACGAAATTTACAAGGATTGTTAAGTATGTAAGGAGGAACAGATGATTAACTTTTTGTGCAGATCCCATGTCAAACGCCGCGCTGAAGTTCAACTGTGTCAGGCGTGCCTCAGACAAACAATCCAACGCAGACTGCAAATGGTGTGACACCGATAATAGTGCGTCACAACAGCCCAAACCAGTTCTGTATGCAAACTGACCAGCTGGCAACAAACCCGTAGCCGCAGCAAAACGTCCAAGCTTAGAAGCGACCAATTTCTCCAACACTTTCGACAAAATGGGCTTCTTCATATTATGTGTCGATTCTCTCCATATCAGCAGAAGTCTGTACTTGGAATCACATTGCAAATAACCTTTAGGTATAGTGCAACCAGGGCCGACATTTTAACAAGACCGGAGCCGGGGTGACAAATGCTGGTTGGGGCCGGGTCTGAGGTTACCATTTTGGCCGGGACTCGAATTCGGAATTCAAGTAGGAGTTATATACAGGAAGTCCTCGATACATGTCGCCCTTTTGATACACATATTTCTTATTTATGTCGAATGATTTTTCTCCCAGGTGTTTTATATATTATGTTCTCTTGGTTCAGCAGATCTTATTTTGAGTACCAAATTCAGTAAAAATGTACAAACTAAATTCAAATGCGTAGAATAATGATAACTTATGTCTAGGACTTTCTTTACACTATGGGGATTCGTTTAGCAGTTTTACATCGTCACTTAAGTGTTTGAGGTTAACTTGAAAATTACTTGTTCTCTTGATTTCATTTTTATCAAGGAATTCATAACTTCTGTAAGTAATGGCCAAAATTATTATTTTTTTATTATTCCTACTGCAACAATGAGCGAATGTGTGCGGCCATCAATTGAGAAAAGCTAGTCCGGTATTCCGTGAACCGTTGAAAAGACTTTTGTCGTACTGGATTACTTTTGTTTTTGTCCTTATAAATAAGGTGACCATAATGACCCATTGTTGTGCAACTGACTTGCATGCACTCATGTAGAGCTAAAAATTTGAAAGGAGTACCTTCCAATAAACAGCTCATGTGCCTTTGGTACAATAGGGTTTCCATAATTTTGTGGCACGCCCGTGGCAGACCCAATGTGCTGGCATTGTTCTTTAACTTAGAATTATGTTTAGTCAATGGAATTGCTTTGAATGAGCTAATAGTACACGAATGTCTTTGATAACAGAGAGCATTCGCAGCTAGCAGTCACACATAGATCAGACGTACGAGACTGTCAACAGAGGAGTATAATATAGGCTCTTGCCGTCGGAGCGACACTCCTATATAAGTAAGTGATTGATGTCATGTGCACCTTAACTACCTTCAGGATTTTTTCGTGGCTTGCTACAGAGGTATCGGCTCGCAAACTGTAAAATAGAAATTATATTCTTCTGACATCATAGAGCTGGTTTTGGTAATTCCAGTCTTTAGGACTAACAGTGGCTGTATTTAGTGAGTCCATATGAATGTCGTCCTATTTTGAAACCATACATAACTAGAGCACTCTGAGACCGCATAGCTCCGCCAAGTGAGGCAACGGTAGCAAAAAATTCAAATTGGTTCTGAACCTATAATTTTCTTTGTATAAACTCCAAAATATAATCATTTGTGCCTTTTTATATTTATAACAGCTTGTTCTGTTTTCTTGAAGATCCGTTCATAACTTTTTGAGTTATATTGTTAACAAACGTTATGACAAACATAAGTCAAACATACAAACGAACAAACCGATCTGCACCAAAATTTAATCATTTATGTCTCTTAACATTACTAACAAATCCTATAAATTTCATAAAGATCCATTCATTATTTTTTGAGTTAGTGTGCTAACGAGCACATAATTAAAAACAGTGACAAACGAACGAACGAACAAACGGATCATTGCCAAAATTTGATCATATACTCTTTGTTATGTACCTAACAACTCATGTTAATTTTATTAAAATCCGTCAGTAACTTTTTGAGTTATGGCATTGAAAAAAATGAGGCAGACAAACAAACAAACAAACGGATGGACATATCTTTACCAAAAGTTAATCATCTATTCCTCCTAACATACCTAACAATCCCTGTAAATTACATCCAAATCGGTTCATAACTTTTTGAGTTATCTTGGTGACAGACAGACAGAGAGACAACAAACACGACGAAAACATATCCTCCTTGGCGGAGGTAATAACTGAATTCTAGTTATTTGTTCTTTCCAGTGTGCTTGGAGTGTCTGGAACCTTGAAATGTTTTCATTTTACATCTCTTAAGATATAAGTCATTTGCCGCAGCCATACTCGACAATACATTTACTGCATTGGAATGAAGTTAAAAGATAAGCCCTCCATTTCCAACAGGCCGTATGCCCAATCTGATCAGGATATATCCCGCTGAATGTATTCCTGTAGGGAAGACAGAAGCTTACCTGAGGCTACAGCACGGCAACAGCGAGCCAAGAGTCAATGTTGTACTTAGCAATGCATAATCTTCATTGCGTCCTCCTGGCAACAATTTTTAGACAGGAAAGAGAAAATAATGGGATTGGCATTGATCGTAAGGGGTATTTTTATTTTTTTAGATCACTAAGTTACATAAGAAAATTTGATGCAGTAATTCCGTTATTAGATCTTTTTGTTGTAAGGCTTATATGATAATTTCAGTGGATGAAAAGATAACATTAGTGCGGCCCTGTCGTGTCATTTGTGTAAGATTGTTATTATTATTAAGAAAAATGAAGCTCTATTTTTTATGAAACAAGCAACGCTGAATAACGGCAGAGATAACCTATGATACTGTGGCGTTTATTTTCAGCGTTACTGACACTTAGGACTGCTTCGTCATTTGTTTTGCGTAAACGAATGTTCTTTTTACAGTTAGATGCACAATTATTGGAACTTAGCTCTCTTTAGATGAACATCAAAACATGACATCACCATTCACTAGAAGAAACGTCTGTTTGCAGCTGTAGCAGATGTAATATTCTCATATATGCGCACACTGCAGTGGGGCAGTGGACGAGCAGGCAACAGTCCGCTGTACAGCCCAGCCTCTGTGCCACAAAGAACCATCACCACAACAAAGCTGTCGATGGTGTCAGTGACAAAGTCTGCAGCCGCCGCAGCCAGCCCACACCAATGCTCTTTTATTCCGTGTTTAGGGAATCCGGAAAATGCTCAATTGTGCTCCCATAGAGACCTAAGTACACCATTAGTCCATCATTTGTGTGGATGGCGGGCGAGGTGTGAGGTGGAGTCATGGCGAGCTGGCGGCTGGTGGCTAACGTTGTGCAGACACTATGAGAGTTTTGTGAATGCAACGCTTCATAACCAACGCGCGGGGTCGCTGGCTTTACTGCAGCGTGAGTCCAAATCATTAATGAGTTATTACCTCCGCCAAGGAGGTTATGTTTTCGCTGTGTTCGTCTGTCTGTCTGTCACCCCTCCGCCAAGGAGGTTATGTTTTCGCTGTGTTCGTCTGTCTGTCACCAAGATAACTAAGAAAGTTCTGAACCGATTTGGACGAAATTTACAGGGATTGTTAGGTATGTTAGGAGGAACAGATGATTAACATTTAGTTAAGATATGTCCATCCGTTTGTTTGTCTGCTTCATTGTTCTCAATGCCCTAACTCAAAGAGTTATGAATGGATTTTTATGAAATTAATATGAGTTGTTAGGTATATCACAAAGAGTAAATGACCATATTTTGTGATGATCCGTTCGTTCGTATGTAACTGTTTTTAATTTTATGCTTGTTAGCGCAATAACTCAAAAAATATTCAATGGATCTTTAAGAAATCCATAGGAGTTGTTAGTAATGTTGAAAGACATGAATGATTAAATTTTGGTGCAGATCTGTTGGTTCGTTTGTATATTTGACTCATGTTTGTCGTACCGTTTGTTAGCAGCATAACTCAAAACGTTATGAACGGATTTTAAGGAAAATTGCACAAGCTGTTATTACTATCAAACGACACAAATGATTAGATTTTGGAGTTTATACAAAAAAATTATAGTTTCAGAGCCAATTTGAATTTTTTGCTACCGTTGCCTCGCTTGGCGGAGGTATACACGCTCTCAGAGTGCTCTAGTTAAACTTATTATGATCCCGTATTTTTTTTGCTAAAAAAGTTATTTGGGTGTTCAAACAATACTTCAAATCTATGTTATCCTATTTCGAATCAGTAAATTTCCAAAAAGTTCAATTTTGAAATAGGTGCTTTAGGTTAAACGAGGGACGATAGGTTCTCAACAGAGCATAGATTAAAATGTCATATTACAGCGTAGGTTAGGTTGTAAACGATAATGCATAATTCTATGAAAATGCTGTATATAACTGTGCTGGTAGCGCTATATTGTTTCTAAGAATTGTGTTGGCCTACAAATTCTGAATATATATATCGGTTGTTGCACCTACTTTACGTAGGACTGTTCTATCATTGAATTACATAGCATTTCATAGGACATCCTAGTCTCTGAACCTATTTCCTTTGAACATCTACATATGGGAAATTTTGGGACTGAACGAAAAACTGAACATTTTTAGAGCAGATATCCCGGTG
The DNA here is from genome assembly GCA_001587735.2 of Parhyale hawaiensis. Classification (NCBI taxonomy): domain Eukaryota; kingdom Metazoa; phylum Arthropoda; class Malacostraca; order Amphipoda; family Hyalidae; genus Parhyale; species Parhyale hawaiensis. The sequence continues at coordinate 42,127,972 of LQNS02278170.1, forward strand.
TCGTACGATATAACTGCCAACTCACCAAAGTCAAATTAAGCTTCAGACAGGTGCGCCAGCTTCGCTCTCTTGAATCAGTTCTCAGGAGCCAGACTCAAATTTGCTACCAATAAGAATACCGAATACTTAATCCTGCTCCGTGAGATGGAGTCATTGGCCGTCTCAAGCGTAATGGGGTTGTTACTGACACTAGCGACACAATTCAAAGTGATGAAACCCACGCTTCTGTCTAAAGTTGCGGGCGAGTCAACTCTAGTAGGATCGACTGAATCCCACCAATCGATGACTGCTTCTGCCTTCCAACCTATACGGGATTATCCTGTGGACACACTGCACTGAGCTGTGCTATTTAGAAAAGCGTTAATACATTTTTATGAGTGAGCTACGTTGCCGATTTATTCATGTGAAGAGGATATAGATATGAGTACAGCAAACACTGCTATAAAATAGCAAATCATAGTTTACTTATTCACTTTTAAACTTTACGTCAGTATACGACTAGGAATGGGCTTCGAATAATAGATCAAATTTCAGAATCTTTAGACTCATTACAGTGACATAAAAATAGTTTTGTTATTAAATTGAAATAAACTTACAGCCAAATCAAAATAAAAATTGTTAAATTTAATTTCCCAGCTCAGTTTTAACATACGGTACTTTATCTTAGAAAAAAAAATAGCTGCCTACACTGGCCTCTAAAAAGCGAGCACAACATTTAAGAAGCGTAACAAAAAATAACGAAAAGGCTGAAGGAGAGGTCTCGACAACGACGTTGACATTCGTGATGACCATGTCCCTATATACATTGATATTCATGGTTATTGTGACAAAACTTGGTACATGTAATGAATAGAATGGTAACTGTAACTAGATTTTGGTAAATACAAACAAATTTAGGAACTTGGTTAAAATTAGGAAACTCTGTTTCGTAATTTTTACTAAATATTCGTAAATACTACTAATTTTTTTCAACCAAAAAAATTTGTCATTTTCACCAAAAATTTGGTTGGCTTATAGCTGACCAAATAGCTTGGTTAAATCAACCAAATTTTGGTGACTATAACTAAATTGTTCTCTGTGTACTTACGCGGCTGTTACTAGCGTTGCTTCCGCACCCAAGCAGCTGCCATCGGTCGCTGCGGCACAGTAACTTTGGCACGCATTGTACAACTTGCTATATCGGCAGCAGTACACTTTCCATTATCTAATACTACGAATGACCGTCGTGTGTTTATATATTTATATTTTTATTTATTTATATATAGGTTTCGTGTCACGCTCTTAACGAAATAGATAGGCTAAAATTAGCTCTGGCCTTCCTAGTTTCATCAGTGAATTCATCTGCTTGACGACTGTAGTCATCCTGCCAAGCTTCATAAAAAACTGATAGGTCGATAATATTCCAGGTTACAGATGATGGCACTCGAACTGTATGTCTGATTCCGGTCTTTCTCTGACAATGTTGTAGCCCACTTGGTGCAGATGCATACAGCTTCTTTAAACAATCTCTTCCATCGTGTTGTGTACTCTCATCTGAGATTTCCTTCATTCAAGCTTCAGCTGATACTCTTATTTTCTTATTTTGGTAATTATCGAGGCAACAGGTGAGATATTCTTGAGCGGACTGCAGGCGCGTATAAACCACGATAATTTCTCGGCAGCAAATTATTTTCTCCTCATTTTGGGTTCTTCTTTCAACCGAGCCGGTTATCTCTTGAGGAAAATTTTCAGAGTCCGAATTATATGCCACCCTCGAGTACCTTGGATACAGTGCTCCGTATTTATTAGAAGTAATATTGACTTCGTACCAAAAAACATCGCTTTTTAGAGTATCACCAGAAGAAAGCTTGGTTTTGTTCAGCCTTGCACGCTTACCTGTACGGTTCCCTAATTCAAGTTGGCAGTTGCGCAGCATCTTACACGAGGAAGTTAATAAGAGCCTTACATGTATAGAAGGGAGCTCAACCGTCTACCTAAAATAGTGGATAACCTGAGAAATCATAAAGTACATGTCCCGTCAACACGCGGCACTACCCCGACAGGGAGCTCCCTTCTTTACATGTAAGCTCTGCCTTAATATCTTTGCGATAATGCTGCGGGCAACAGAAGACGGGTCTTCACAAATTCTTCGCTGTCATTATTGACGGCGCAGGCAATCTAGTTGTACTAATATTGTCACTTGCCATGCTTCAAGTGAATCTTACTGTTACCAGTGCTGGTATTATACATTCTACTTGGAATGATCTCAATGCATGGTGGAGTGTATCCTATTCTCCCACCAGACTTACCCCCCTCCAACCGCAATACTGCATTGTTTGATGCATTGATTGCTTTGTCTCATGAACTAATTTATACCTAATTAAATTTCTAATCTAGTAAATAACTAGAGCACTCTGAGAGCGCTTACCTCCGCCAAGCGAGGCAACTGTAGCAAAAAATTCAAATTGGCTCTGAAACAATAATTTTCTTAATTGGTATAAAATCCAAAATCCAATCATTCGTGCCTTTTGATAGTAATAACAGCTTGTGCAATTTTCTTGAAGATCACTTCATAACTTTTTGAGTTCTAGTGCTAACAAACGCTATGACAAACACGAGTCAAACATATAAACGAACAAACCGATCTGCACCAAAATTCAATCATTTATGACTAAACATTACTAACTACTCCTATAAATTTCATAAAGATCCATTCATTGTTTATGTGTTCTTGTGCTAACAAGCACGAAATTAACAACAGTGACAAACGAACAAACAGGTCATTACCAAAATTTTGTCATTCACTCTTTTTTATATACCTAACAACACATGTCAGTTTCAAAAAAATCCATCCATAACTTTTTGAGTTATAGCATTGAGAAAAATGGGTGTAGACAAACAAACAAACGGATGGACATAGCTTCCCCAAAAGTTAATCATCTGTTCCTCCTAACATACCTAACAATCCCTGTAAATTTCGTTCAAATCGGTTCATAACTTTTTAAGTTATCTTGGTGACAGACAGAGAGACAAACAAGACGAAATCATTTAATCTCCTTGGCGGAAGTAAGTATTGAATGAAATATACCAACAATAAAGTAGAAAATCACCAATTTAGGGCGGTACAATTTTATTACGGGTTTCTTCATATTGCTAATTACTTTTGGTATATAAACCTGCGATGAACAGTGGACCGCTGCACTTAAACTCTGTATCACAAATTACTAAATAAGTAATTGTTTCTGTAACTTGAGTAATTTGTCTGCAGCTTGCAGCAACTCACTACGACACGGCATACGTGCCAAGTCCTTGTCGATAATAAAATGCCGAACCACTTTAGAGTATTCATAATATCCAAACCTAAATAAACTTGATCGTTCTAGCATTATTTCAAAAGCTACATCAGTAATGGAAAAGTATCTATTACTCTACTGACGATAGATGTGAACGAGACTGTTACCTGCATCGAACAATAGGTTATCAACATTTCTTTAAAAATATGCTAAGTGGTAGCAGCGAATATTATCGTGTTGATAATCAAGAAAAATTCAGTGAATGAGAAGAGTTATGGCGGTTAGAAGATTCCTTTGAGTATAGCAATCATAATGAATGGCGCAAGATCTCTATAACCTGTGATTAAGGAAGATCTTGAGCTCGCCATTATTCCAATTTATGGCCCAAATGTTGATGGCTTTATTTGCTTAAAGCTAATTGTACTTCTTGATCAAAGAAGAGCTTGCCATGAAATGGGTTTTGCTGTAAGTTTGGCGCTCAAGTAGAAGTGTACTGAGGTTAGACTTTGTGCTCAGTTTCCTAAATGTTAGTCGCCTTGTTGAAACGATTATTTATCGACCTACATACATGCCTCCATGCCCACCATTATGTGCCGATACTCGTGTGTTTGTTGTAGCTGCAATCAGAGTTTACGTGTGAGCAAAACACCGAAACGAAACTTGCTGCCAGCAGCTCTTGCTGCGGAATGTGAAGCGCCCGCCCCGTGGAGTTTGTGAATTATTCGCAGTGCAAGCGGAGCCGACGGAGACAGACTGTCCCTACCGTATGTTCAATGTAACCAACACTGACCAAGTCTTCCTGTTCACCTCTGAATACGTGCAGTCAATGAAGTAGTGTTGATTCGTTCATAAGAAAAAAGATAATTAAATGCTTCGAAGCTGGAAATATTTCTGAGTTGGTAACGTTGAACAATATTTCGGGAATAATAACTTTTATTATTATTATTATTAAATCACACCAGACTGGCGACGCAGGAACGGAGAAACTCCATGAGGTTAACAAACCCCTACGCAACCAGTCCAGCGGGTGGAGAAAACAAAAGAATAG
>LQNS02278170.1:42165351-42181109 GCA_001587735.2 Parhyale hawaiensis
GTCTAGTGCTGCTGTGTCATGCCGCAATGCAGTGGCATTAGGTATGTCATGCCCAGTCTAGTGCTGCTGTGTCATGCCGCAATGCAGTGGTATTATGTCATGCCCCAGTCTAGTGCTGCTGTGTCATGCCACAATGCAGTGGTATTATGTCATGCCCCAGTCTAGTGCTGCTGTGTCATGCCGCAATGCAGTGGTATTATGTCATGCTACAGTCTAGTGACATGCAGCAGTGCAGTTGTATTACGTTATGTCTCAGTCAAGTGCTACTGTGTCATACCACAATGCAGTGGTAATGCGTTTTCCCTATAATTCACATGAGCAACAATACAATCCCGATTGGCACTGGCCGCTCTTTCGATGACTGCGCACATCAAGTCGGGAAGATACACTGCATCCTTTATAACAAAGTGAAGATCAACGCAGATTCTGTGCCGTCATTTTTCACTGTCAGTCTCATTAGTTTATGCTCTTTAGGCTTGGTGTACTTTGCAGCCGCAACACACCACCTATTGCGAGCTTAGTTAGCTTCTCTCGTAGCAACAACGCCGACAAAATGTGATGTAAAATTGCAAAGGTCGATTTTATTCATGCGTGCGACATTTTTTTTTTCTTTTTTCTCTTTTTTTTAGGTACAGTGACTGAAGCTCCGCCTGCATTATATGTACAGACCGTTCCATGTCAAATTGAATAGATATAGCTTCCATTTCACGATTGTATGTAGCATCTTATGTAATCTAGGTATATATAGTAAAAGCTCTGCTACACGCAAACTACGTCGTCGTCGTCAGTTTATTTTGAGGACATGTCAATACCTATAAGGATTTTATGAAAAAAGCTTACTATGCTACAGATTGCACGTAGCGGAATTTTTGTAACGTTACTTACATAAATTACTACTCTCCTCATTAAAAGTGTACGCTAATCGTGCAATGTAAGCTTTTATTTCTAGTTAAAATCTGAGCTCTTGCAGAATCCATGGGGCACAATAAGGACGTTGAAGAAAAAATACGAGTCAGGCGCAGCATTGGTTTACGTTATACGGCGGTGCGGAGAGTGTGCTTGTAACGAATACAGTGGCGAGCTCAATATAAATTAACGGTTCGCTCGCGCACTGCTGCAAAGTCCAACTATATCGGTATATGTTAAGAAGGAGTATAAATGTGGGTGTGACATGCACCAGAGAAAACAGGAATTGTAAAATTACCCATCATATAAATCCCGTATTTTTTCCTCCTTTTTTTTAATCAATAGATTCGTAACGTATTGGTTTTAGGCGAGCGGAAGGTTTCAGAACTGCAACGGCCCTTTCTTTCCGTCCTTATTCACATTTTCACTCTGTTTACGGCTAGCAGGACTACAGCGTTACGACTAAGCAGGCCTCCCAAGCTGTACATCAGCCAAGTCCCACACTCAACAGAATTAGAGCAATCAATTTAGCGCACAACCGAGGCAAGAAGGCCTTTACATTTGCCGTTCACATTCCACGTATGCAAATGTCATGGACGGGAAGGCATCCATTCCGTCTCGCCGTTGGAAGCATATGTATACCTGCCTTTCGCTAATATGTTGGGAGTGTGTAGCCTGTGTACAGTATGTGCACTGCAGCTTTGCTTCAAACCTGTTGTGCATGCATAATATATTTTACGGAGGATATTTTAAACCTAAAATTTGCATCTGTATGAAATCCGATCTTTCGACCGTTGGTCTGATATGCAAAATAATCTTTGCGAGTGCGTTTTTTGGACAATTCCTCTACATTGAACAGGGTGGGACTGCATGCATAATAATGTTTGGTTTATTGCTGGAATTTCAGGCCAGCATTTTCTCTGTACAGTTAGGTGCCTGGGAAATAACTGAGACACTTTCTTCCAAACCGTCACAAGAACTTCTCATCTCCAATAATTTGATGCTCTGCACATGTTGGGCTTAAACTGCAGTCGGGATATTTGTTCACAGTTGCACTCTAACTCAGCTTTGTGCAGCTATTCTCATTGCACTTTCATCAAGCTAATATCAGGCTGCCGGTGTCCGGTTGAGAAAGCACATGAAAAGCAGAGCTATAGCGAATGAATAGTCGAGCATAATTCTGAATGCAGAAAAAATGTGGGCTGCTCGCGAACAAATCTCGGACATTTGGCTGAAATGATCGAAAAACTGCCAATGCCAAAGATCTGATGTCATAACAAAGTTTACCGAACAGGCACCGTCCAGAAATCGTTTTAAAAGTTGCCAATAAAAATTCTACAGTGAAAGGAATGCGCTTTCTTGCTGCACTCGTATAGCGACATTCACGCGTTGTGTTCACGGAGCCTGCAACGAGGCTGTTATTAATGCATTGCGCGTGCAGCCCGGACTGATGAAGGTGTAAAGAGTGTGACCTGACATGGTATAGGTACCTGCCTGCAGCGCCCGACACACGCGTGACCAGTGACCGCAGTCACGAGCCGGTCAGTCAAAGGTGCAGCACACGCTTGACCGTCGGTGCAGTTAACTTCCTTTTGCTGCCTGCCCGTGACCGACCATAGACCGGAGAGTGTGACCACTTGTGACTATAGCTCACACTACGCGCTGCACCTTGCATGGTGAGCGCCATTGCTGGGAGTGGTGGGCTGTTGACCGATCCCAGTGCGGTCAATGCAGCTGAGCTCTTCAATCACTTGGAGGGTCAGAAAGAATATCAATCAGGTCATAAATCGCTAATGTGGTTCCAAAAGAGCTCATTGACTAACACAGAGTATCCACACGCTGCAGCTGTGCAAGCGAGTGCACACTGCCCTGCAGAAGCGTTGTTATTTTAGGCGAAAAGTTGTTTTGGAGTTCAGCTGCTGCTTTGCTGCGGTGCCATAGTGATATTTTCAGAGCACTGTCAAAAATTACTCTGCACCGTCGATTTCCATAGATACAGTCTACCAAACGAGCTCAAAGAACAGTAAGACGGCAGACAAGTAATGTTCAGTCTCTGATATTCTTCTTTCATGGGCTTTGCAAGTGCCGGGCAAATGCGGAACCGGTAGAAGGGATGTCAAGTTAGTGTCCATCATGAGTAATGTCTCACGTGTGTGTGAGCTGCACAGAGAGCGGCTGCACGGAGCGTGTTCGAGCAACTAAGATCATTTCGTTGGTGGCTGAGGAGACAGAGCCTCTATCAAAGTGCTGATGAAGATCAGTAGGTAACACAGTAGTTAGTTGACACAGAGCTCTGGCTGTGAACGAATGGTGCAGGTGCTCCATTTAGGAACTACTACACAATTTGCCTAAGTAGAGGATCAACGCCCATCCTCTACGCGTCACTGGACCCTATAAGGGTCGAGCCTGAACACTGCAGTCTAAATTAAATGTGATCATAAAGAATGAATTTCAAAGTTACTATATTACGTGTAACATTGGCGAGTGATGTTTGTTCAAGGGAGATAAGCAATGAATAATGCTCTTCACAGCAGGGGAATGATCAAGAAATGAAAGATGCAATATACAGACTGAACTTGTATTTTAGATCTGCCTGCATTTTATACATCAGATGATTATGGAACATCTATAGTATCTAAGTTTAAAATTAGTTTTTTAAAGAAACATCAAATTCATGCAAAGCATTTTGTCATCAAATCAAAGGATGAAGGAAAAGGCGTTTGGGACTGAGGCAGACAGGCTGACTCTGAGGACGGGACACGGCTGGTGAGGACACAATCGAGACAGGTAGGGGGGGGGGGGCAGCGGGACACTCGCGTGGTTCGTCACTGCACCAGACTGTCCTCCGCACCGCAGGCTGTGAACATCGGCTCGGTGCAGAGCCCAGGCTCTGCCAATGAACTCATCAATGCACGACCAACACGCGGACGCACGCGTGCTTGTGTCTGCCTTCAGTTGACCTTGCCCTTGGTCAGTGCGCTTCGTGGGTGAGAGAAACAAGCGGTACCGGCACGACGCCGGCCGGGGCGCGGGTGCTAGAGAAAGCGCCAGGTGGTGTGATATATTGCACCTCTGCACCACCGCCCTGCAGCCGGGGGACTTTGACACGGGACGATGCGAGAGACTGAGACCGTCCCACCACTGCCCTGCAGCCCAGGGACTTTGGCACGGGACGATGCGAGAGACTGCGACCGTCCCACCACCGCCTTGCAGCCCGGGGACTTTGGCATGGGACGATGTGAGAGACTGAGACCGTCCCACCACCGCCCTGCAGCCCAGGGATTTTTGGCACGGGACGATGCGAGAGACTGCGACCGTCCCACCACCGCCCTGTAGACCAGGGACTTTGGCACGGGACGATGCGAGAGACTGCGACCGTCCCACCAGCGCCCTGCAGCCCGGGGAGTTTGGCACGGGACGATGCGAGAGACTGAGACCGTCCCACCACCGCCCTGCAGCACAGGCACATTGCCATGGGACGATGTGAGAGACTCTGCTGCCTTCCTACCACCACCCTACAGCCCAGGGACTTTGGCACGGGACGATGCGAGAGACCCTGCGACCGTCCTACAACCACCCTACAGCCCAGGGACTTTGGCACGGGACGATGTGAGAGACTGAGACCGTCCCACCACTGCCCTACAGCCCAGGGACTTTGGCACGGGACGATGTGAGAGACTGAGACCGTCCCACCACTGCCCTACAGCCCAGGGACTTTGGCACGGGACGATGCGAGAGACTGCGACCGTCCCACCCCTGCCCTACAGCCCAGGGACTTTGGCACGGGACGATGCGAGAGACTGCGACCGTCCCACCACCGCCCTGCAGCCCAGGGACTTCGTCATGGGACATATTATCGAGCTCATTCTGACAAAGATATGCTCTGGTGTTCCTTAGGATATGCGCGGCTGCATCCTGTTGTATACTAGAGACATGAGTAGAGATTTATAACAAAATTAATATATTATATAAAATCATTCCAAGACGGACATTCTGCTCATTTTCTTATCACATTATTATCATGTTAATTACCTCCAACAAGGAGGTTATGTTTCTATACAGTTTGTCTGTCTGTTTGTGTGTTAGTACGCTTGTATGTCACCAAGGTTACTCAAAAAGTAATGAGCGGATCTATACAAAATTCACATGGATTGTTTGTTATGATAGGAGGACCAGATAACTGACTTTTGGTGAAGATCCGTTCCATCGGTAGCTTGTCCGCCTCTTCTTTTATTCTTAGTACCCTAACTCACAAATTTATGGTCGTATCTTTATGAAATTTACATAAGTTCTTTGGTATATCACGAAGAGTAAATAAATAAATGTTTGTGATGATCTGTTCATCCGTTTGTTTGTCTCTGTACTTGGTTTTATCTCTGTTAGCAATATAACTCAAAAAGTTATGAGCGGATCTTCATAAAATTTACAAAGATTATTAGAAATGGTAAAAGACATAAATTGATAAATTTTGGTGATGATCGGTTGGTCCGTTTAAGTGCTTGACTAATGTTTGTCAGAATTGTTCTCAGAATATGACTCAAAAAGTTACGGGGGGGGGGGGGGTCTGTAGAAAATTACAAAAGCTGTTATTGCTGTTAAAAATAACTAGATTTTGGTGTTAATAAAAAGGAAATCATAGTATCAGAACCAATTTGAATTTCTCGTTAAAGTTATTTTCCTTGGCGGAGGTATGCACTCTCAGAGTGCTCTAGTTATGCGTGTAACATGGAAAATGAATCAAGGAATGTATCAGCGAACGTATCTATTGTACAGTATATAATTGTATGGCCAACTAATAAAGGTATTGCAAGCACCTGTAGCTATATAAGGACTATAGCTATGTTCAGTATTTTTGGGTGCAAATTCAAAATACCGTGAAATGTTCAACTCTTCGTAAGGGTGCTTTAACTGAAAAGCATATTCAAATTTATGATTCCAGAAGCTTTAGTATCGCTATCTCCGTCATTAAGATAAATAACTGTGATGTATGTTGAGCTCCCACCCACTGTGACTAATTATACTGTGTAGGTGCCCGCCGGCTCGAAAAGTGCCCCCCCCTCCCCCCTTCTCCCGCTGTCCATCTAAGAAACTTTAATAATTGATTTCTAACTAACTTGGGGACTTCAAACAAAAAGCAAACTGTTCGTCGAGATGCAAACAAGACCCACTAATACAACTTATAAAATATGTGTTAACGGTGGATGATGATCGTTATTGAATTTTTGTATACAATGGGGGCGTTTGATTGTGTCTTCATATAGTCGATTTAAGTCAAGCTCACTTGACTTGTCCGGAATTGCAGACACTAACTGCGGTTCTGTCAATTTAAATCACGTTGCCGTTGTTGGAAGCAACCTCATAAAATTGAGTGGCCTGAAAACTCCATTTTACGGAATGAGATTCGGTTGTAGGAAGTCTGACAGGCAACCGGTTACGGGCCAGCGCCTGAAACCAGACTTAGCGAGTCACACCTAGAGCTCCTGTCTGAAGTTTTTGGTTAAGTCGAACAGGGACTTAGCTAAGATTGAATTTGACAACAAATTGAACGTGCCACGTTATAACCTAAATTTAATCAAATTTAATTGGTTCTTTGATGGTTAATATGAGTTTATTGGCAATAATTGCATTCGTCGCCTGATTGGCTCTCGGTAAACATCTTGCTTTTTGTCTGAGGTCGCTGTTTCAATAAAAAAGAATTTACTTAAGTTTCAACAATAACCCATAGGACTTACTTGGCAGAAGATGACCTCCAAGCATACATGTAGTTCTATGTTGTATTTCAAGTAAAAAATTCTTGGAGCATATTTGCATTCTAACAAAAGTTGAAACATAATTTTAGAGGGAAATGGCACTGTCCTAAACAAAGCTTCAAACTGCCCAGTCTAGAATGCACTGGCGCAAGAATAACTTTCATGATAACCGCCCATAAGATCTTTAATAAAAAGCGACTATTGGACTTGAGTGAATGAGGAGGCTCTAAACAGTCTTTGGTTGAGGCCACAAAGCGCTGAAGTGCAGTGCGTATGGTAGAGGTGGTCACTGCAGCACCCGGCGTGTGTTGCGCTTTTCATCGCTGGACAAGTTGCATGTTCTGCTGGTCAAGATATGCAACTTTTTGTATGAGGGCGTGACACGCCGGCAGTCAGCTCTATGGAGAGCTTGTGTTATCATTAGACTCACAGGCCGTGCAGCGTCCTTTCAATGCCAACTTGTTGCATCTATAACTTGATTTGGTGGCTACTCGCTCTGCATTTCCGGAATCAACTGCATTGGGCATAAAAAAGACTATTGACTGTCTGCGGCGGCTGTGCGCTGCCTTAGCGTAGCATTTCTGTTTGAAATGGAGAAGGTTCCTGTTGTGGTTGCAGCAGAGTAATGAGTGTGTCTGAAGTAAGTATGCAGGTAATGATTATGTTTAGTTGATGTTATCACACTTTGAAGACAGGTGACATCTTTATAAAACAGCTAATATGCAACGGAAATATGGACAAGGTTGGACCGTTGACAAGATTATTGCCTTAGTGTGTACAAATTTCCAGTATCTATTTTACTGTACAAATGAGCACAAAGTTGCAAGGCAATAGTTTAATTAAAGGCCGCGCTTTCATTGTAGTACATCCCACGCGTGCCTGAGGCCAGGGCCACACTAGCACAACAAGAAATGTAATGGGATTATTTAGGAAGACTTGCCGCCAGTGTCCAACAGCTATGCACGGTGTGTCGTGCGATCTGTGTTGTGTCGGTGGGGACAGTAAGGTACTGTACCCGAAGTTATGTATTTCTATGATACAAATTTGTTGCGTCACAGTCGCTTGCTGCATTTGTGTGACGGTGGCCTAATGCGCCTGATTTCGATCAGAATATTCTTAGTAGAACATTCTTATTTATCAAATTACAGTTTGAACTAGAGTGCTCTGAGAGCGCATATCCTCCAACCAAGCAAGGCAATGGTAACGAAATATTCAAATTGGTCCTGAGACCATAATTTTTGTTGTATCAACACCAAAATTTAATCATTTGGGCCTTTTAAGAGTACTAACAGTTTCATTAATTTTCTTGGATCCGTTCAATTGTTTTTGACTTATGCTGCTAACAAACATTTTGACGAACATTCGTCCAACTCATAAATAGATTAACCGATCATGATCAAAATTAAATAATTTATGTCTTATAACATTTCCAACAATTCCTGTAAATTTCATGACGATCCATTCATAGCTTTTTGAGTTATTGTGCTAACAAGCATAAAATTAAAAACAACGGCAAACTAACGAACTAACAAGTCATCAAAAAAATTTATTCATTTACTCTTCGTGATATACCTAACAACTCATGAGAATTTCACGAAAATCCGTTCATAACTTTTTGAGTTATGACATTCGGAAAAATGAGGCAGTCAAATGAACAAACGGATGAACGGATCTTCACCAAAAGTTAATCATCTTCTTCTCCTTACATACTTAACAATCCCTGTAAATTTCGTCAAAATCCAGCCTTACCTTTTTTCTTAATCTTGGTGACAGACAATAAGAGACAGACAAACATACCCCCTTGGCGAAGGTAATAAGAGTCAACTAGAGCACTCTGAGGGCGCATACCTCCGCCAAGCGAGGCAACGGTAGCAAAAAAATTCAAATTGGCTCTGAAACAATAATTTTATTTGTATAAACTCCAAAATATAATCATTTGTGCCTTTCCATAGTAATAACAGCTTATGCAATTTTCTTGAAGATTTGTTAATAACTTTTTGAGTTATGCTGCTAACAAACGTCATGACAAACAGGAGTCAAACATACAAATGAACCAACCGATCTGCACCAAAATCTAATCATTTATGTTTTTTTTTACATTATTAACAGCTCCCATAAATTTCGTAAAGATCCATTCATTATTTTTTGAGTTATTGTGCTAACAAGCATAAAATTAAAAACACTAACAAACGAACGAATGAACAAGCGGATCATTACCAAAATTTGGCCATTTATTTTTTGTTATATATATAACAATTCATGATAATTTAATAAAAATCCATTAATAACTTTTTGAGTTATGTCATTGAGAAAAATGAGGCAGATAAACAAACAAAAGGATTTAATTATCTTCACCAAAAGTTAATCATCTGTCTCTTCTAACATACCTAATAATCCCTGTAAATTTCGTCTAAATCGGTTCATAACTTTTTGAGTCATCTTGGTGACAGACAGAGAGACAGACAAACACGACGAAAACATAACCTCCTTGGCGGAGGTAATAATTGATCGTTTGCATGCAGCACTCACGTTAATACCAAACGAAGTGTGTGTGTCGCTTCGCCGCTTCTACTGTAGCTCAGAATGTTAACCTCATTAAGTAATTTAGTGTTTGGAAATAGTTGGAGGGACAAATGTCGCTTCAAAATTTTACAAACTGAGTTGCATCACAACTGCTCCAGATGACGTGGTGATGTAAAGATGGAAAAATTCTCCGAACTGCATGCGTGAACTGACTACGCGCATCCCTGTACACCAAAAGACTGGATGGCAGATGATGGATTCGCCACACTTCCTGCTCTTTTCAACTTTTCAAAGCCCAAAAAATTTCTTTGCATTTAATTTCGCATTGAGAGAAAAGACGAGCGGTGAGCAAATATGCCGTCGGACCGGAAGCCTGGGAGCGCCTCGTCATACACTGCGAGCAGGCCGCCCATAGGCCTAAGGAAAACAGTTTTCACTGCCCACTCTTCTCGTCATTTTCATGAGATTAATAGCCATGATTACTGAATAAAGCTTCCGAGGGAATTCTCTGCAACGCCAACTGAAAAAAACTGGCATGTTATTCGTAGCTGAGCTTACCCAAAGACGGACGATGAAGCGCCCTGCTGATGCTCATCTAAAAACTTGCTGTACTCGATGTACACTTGCAGTTGAGTATCAGAAGCAGGAGGCGTATGTTGACACAAGAGCAGGCAGTTTTTGGGTCACTATTGAGGCAACGTACGAGTCATCATGCTGCGGTCAAAGTTCTCTTCATAGTACTATTTCTGTGTCATAGTACTTGAGGGGCACTAGTGCCGTAGCTGGGATGCGCCGCACAGAAACAAGGGAAGAATAGTACTTGAGCTACTGGATTTTAATAACATTATTACGTTGAGTGCAACCTTCTATCGCCGAACCATACATATGTTAATATCATTAATAAAGTTAGTATATAAACTTGTTCACCACAAAATACCTCATCATAACAGTATAAACTGGCCATACATATTCCGCACAAAATTTTAAGAATTGATCCTTCCTCGCATTCCGTCAGACGTTCTGTGGTCCTGCTCGCTTTTTGTTTACTTATTTATTTTTCATATTTTTCATTCATATGTTATTTTACTGATTGGGTGATCAACTGCTCATTATAACGCAGAAACAGCAATAATTTCTTACATACTGCAAGGCAACAGTGAAATAAACATTTAGTATCACCAGTTAAAGCTCTGTACAACAGCAGAATCATGAGCTTAGGACAGGCGGCAGTGGTTCAGTTAGCGCTTGTCATGTGATGTCATTATTCTGCAGCTGCTTACTGTTAAATGCAAAAGCATCCGCTCTTTATGCGTGCTATCTCCAGTTCCAACTTTTGGTAGCGAAAGAAAAGGTACGATGCCTACGTAACTTATCAGAATTACTGTTGAACTGAACGTTCAGCTCTGCCCACTATTGACAAAATGTTACAATACGTTGCTTGTCCTCGCAATGCATCCATGCATCGATCTGTAGGCACAGCAGCAGCAGCTCTAACTCATCATTGAAGGCACCGTGACCCACCGCACATGCGGCACATATTGTTCACTATAGAAGTCCATACAAATGCACTCGTGCTCTGCGTATTGCAGGATTTTCAACTGTTCCAATCGTCTTATTATCACCCATGATCTACTCCGATGAAAACTTTCTAAAACACCATGTTCAAAAGTCCACACTATTTGGAGACTAGTGTCATTCAGAGCATACTCTTAAGAATAAAAAGCAAACATGTTCACCCAGTGGCCTCAGCAGATATGTGGGTTTTTGAACAGCAACTTCAGCTTTATATTTGTGTTCGTGCCCTCAATCGGATAGCCACATGACTTGTATATTTTAACTAAAGGCGACTGCCAGCACTGGGCCCCACAACTGAGACACAGTATCTTATTTCTGGAGTGACAAATCACCACGAGAAAAAGAAGTATTTCAAATTCTGTATGTATTTGCCGCATATTCGCCTACGTTCTTTTGTTACAGCGGAAATCGCATCAAGCAGCTGCTCGGCTTCTCATGCTTCACAAAATATACGACATGCTTCTGCAGGCCGCCACTGCCGTAGTTGTCTCTCTCAACACCTTGTTGTTTTGCTACATTAAGTTTAGAAATATTAACACCACTCCGCCCGATTGCTAACTTTGCCAATTGTTTTGGAAATAATCGGAGTGGATCTCTCTCGCTTGTCCTGATCAATAAACAACAAGGCAGTCTGTGCCAGCTCCAGGTAGTAAACAACGGAACTTTGTAGAACAATTCCTATTCTTTTAACCTTTCGAGGCCAAAAAACGCGATATGCAGTTAGTAGTTCACAATTTGAAGACAGCGGAGCGGCATGCAAATTGACGGTGGCAAGCAGAAAGGATCTCAGAGAACAAAATACGGCGACCGAGCAAACAGGTTTCTGGGCGACTCTTCTTTGGAGAGCCAGAAAGAAAAGAGAAAGGAAGGCCCTGAACTGATCCGTTGGCATTCCCCTAACGGAAACTGGACGATTTAACCCTTCTGGCAGCTCAAAGACCTGCCTTCGCTCCTGCCATTTGAAGGCGCCGAATAAAGGCTCCCTACAGGCCCAATGATAAAACCGGTAAAAGGAAATAAAAGTGGTGTGCGAATGTGAGAGCTCTTTAGAAAGGAGTTTCCAAATAGAGGGGATATCGATCGTGAGAACTTCGCATGTGGATTATCCTCGTAAATGATAATGAGCTTTCATATCTGCGCGACTCATTCTCTTACTTTAGAAATATTTAGGAAACTGTACCAATAATTAATCATATATGGGTGCTACGAGTAGAAAAGCTGCTAATTGTCATGTAATATGATTAGTTTTATGAAACAAATCCACGTTTCCAGCTGGACTACAACTGCGTCTTCTCCCCGCCTTTCATCTCAGTATACAGTATAAACAAATTCACTTAGACAATTGAATTGGTATCACCTTTAATTCACAGTTTCGCGCAGAGGCTAAACTGTATATAAGAAGCTGGTTGCGTACTCGTGTTAGTTCTGAGTAGGTGCGGCAAACACAATTGACTATTTCTGCTGTATCTCGTACGTTAAAACAATGTTTGCTACAGTAAATCAATAAACAACATAATTCCTTGTGTTTATAGCCTGTATGACAGTTTCAACATAGTAGTTTAGTGACGGAGAGTTCTCTCAAACATGAATGAACATTTGAAAATTGGACAACATAAATTAAACTAACTGGACCAGAGACCCAAGAAATATTCAGCAGATTTTGCGCCACTGCACACAACCCCTCCTTCTGCCATCAGCCAGATCGCTGCTTAAGACTCATCACGACACGTTTGCGTACTCACGTTGATGTGTAAAGACGACTACTCACTAACAACTCTCGTAGGCGCCAGGAACTTAGAGCTAACACAAATAATCCCTTTACGTGGCCGCGGGACGGCTTCAGCTTGCGCAAAATTTAACTGTCCAAAAGCTTGTTGAAAATCT
This sequence comes from Parhyale hawaiensis, assembly GCA_001587735.2. Classification (NCBI taxonomy): domain Eukaryota; kingdom Metazoa; phylum Arthropoda; class Malacostraca; order Amphipoda; family Hyalidae; genus Parhyale; species Parhyale hawaiensis. Next base: position 42,177,990 of record LQNS02278170.1, read on the forward strand.
CAGCCGCTGCCGCAATTTTTACACAAATTATTTATTTTTTATCTATCCATTTTCTGTTACGTTTTAACAAAACAGATAGGCAGGAATTAGTCCAGGTTACAGGCTGTCCATGGTCATCCTGTCAAGTCTCAGTGAAAACTGATTGATAGAAAATAGGCCAGGTTCCAGATGATGGCAAATTTATCGTAGTCAGTGACAGTTGAAATCCAAACGATGAAGATTTCGAACACTCGTACAAATCATACCTTGGTATGATTTGTACGAGTATTACTTTCTCCATATATTGAATCTATGGCAAAGTAATGGGCGACCTTATGTTTGAATGCACTGCTTGCATTGCTGAAGTTGAAGTCCTCCGAGTTGAAATTGCAGCACTGAAGATATCTGAAGCATCCATAGCACTCTCATGCATCTTGATTGTTAGTTTTTCCCACACATAATTTCGTCGCATCAGTTATTCCTCCAACTTTAATTGGATCGTTGACAAAACAGCTTTCTCTAAGAAACAAGCATAGGACCTATTGAATATCCTACCGTATCCATGATACTAGTTCGAAACTATAACTTTGGCCGTTGCTGATTGCAATGAATTTTCTCCATGTCAGAGAGAGAGAAAAACAAAAGAGTTTCATTGTTAAGCAGTTGTAAAGCTCATCTCCAGGTGCTTTTTGGTGAGCAGTTGTGATAATGAAAGTATGATCAATGAAGAAGGGCATCACAAATTCTTCCCTGTCATTTTTAACAGGGCAGGCCCTCTTTATAATCCAAATATAATAAAACGCTAGGTGCAATAAATTTTTTTACGTTTAATTTACGTATTTATTATTTATTTATTTACTTATTTATTTATTTATTTGTTTATTTATTTGTTTATTTATTTATTTATTCATGTATTTCGTGTCTGCTTTGAAGGAAATAGATAGGCGAAAAATAAGCCAGGTTGCAGAGTTTGTAATCCAGTTATGTTTTCGTAGAGATTGATGATCAGCTTGCAGATCCCTATCTCTTCATCTGGATGCACTTCTTGCTTGAAACGCTTCTTGATTCGGAACAGGTATGTATGCAGCTTCTGGAGTCCGATTTTATAAGCTTTTCTCTCAGGTCACGACGTATAAATTCGGTAAATAATCAACGGGGCACTCATGAGGTGATGATTTTCACGGGCAGTAGACAATTATTTCTTCCAGCTTACTGTCTTTCTTATTAAATCTGACGATGTAGCTTTCTCTTCAAGTATGTCACGGGCACTGGGTAGACAACTATTTCTTCTAGCTTACTGTCTTTCTCTGAGAGTGTACTGTATATTTCGCTTCAGAGGCCAAAATTTGAGCACGTCAGTGAAGCAGAGAGTTAAGTATGGAAGAAAGTATTATGGATACGGCGCACTTACATTACCTATAAGCTGACTGGAGGAACATTCAAGTTTATTGCAGTGTTTTACTTAAGATTTTACTTTGGAAGACACACGTTTAATTAAGAAAGAGGATAGGGAACGTAAAAGAAAAACGAGACTACTACAGTTTCAAGCACGAAGACGTGCTATCAATGGAGAGATGAAGCGCCTATGGGGCACAGTGACAAGAAAGACTAGAAGCAGAAGGGTTACTTGCAGAAGGAAATAAGAGTTGCTAATATGCGTGAGCAGGAAAATGTGGAAACATCAAGTCAAAGAAGAGAGAAAGCTTATCGATTATTGCTTGATTTTTTATCACGCACGGGTCCACTAGTATTTTAATAATTAGAGTGCAGTGTTCAAAGCAGCCGAACTAGTGGCACTATCAAGATTTCGTAATTACCTCCGCCAAGGAGGTTATGTTTTCGTCGTGTTTTTCTGTCTGTCTGTCTGTCACCAAGATAACTCAAAAAGTTCTGAACCGATTTGGATGAAAGTTACAGGGATTCTTAGGAGGAACAAATGATTAGCTTATGCTGAAGATATGTAAATCCGTTTGTTTGTTTACTTGTTTGTATGCGTCATTTTTCTCAATGCCATAACTCAAAAGTTATGGATGGATTTCTATGAAATTAACATGAATTGTTAGGTACATAACAAACAATAAATAACTAAATTTTGGTAATGATCCGTTTGTTCGTTCGTTTGTCACTGTTTTTAATTTTGTCCTTGTTAGCACAATAACTCAAAAAATAATGAATGGATCTTTATGAAATTTATAGGGGTTGTTAGTAATGTTAAAAGACACTAAATGATTGAATTTTGGTGCAGCTTGGTTTGTTCATTTGTATATTTAACTCATGTTTGTCATAACGTTTGTTAGCAGTATAACTCAAAAAGTTATGAACGGATCTTCAAGAAAATTGCACAAGCTGTTATTACTGTCAAAAGACACAAATGATTAGATTTTCTAGTTTATACAAAGAAAATTATGGTTTCAGAGCCAATTCGAATTTTTTACTACCGTTGCCTCGCTTGGCGGAGGTATACGCTCTCAGAGTGCTCTAGTCGTATTAGATGAAGTGGCTCAAGGCTGCTAGCGCCAATGGAGAGTCTTATGCGGGCAGGCGGTTTGAGTCATATGGTGTTGTGGACATCAACTATAATTAAAACCGTTTTGGCCAGAAACTATTGAGAACATCCTCGTGCTTAGTACAAGGAGATAAAACAAGTAAAGCTGATTGTTTTATCGCTCGGTCCACTCGTGAGACTCAGCGTGTATGCGATAGGTACGCTGATAATAGGCGACACTACTGGAGGGGTGCGACGCACTATAGGCTTCAAGTTCCGACGCTGACATAGCCTCGTTCCGAACAGTTACACACTACCCTGGACCTAACGGCTTGATGAACTAACTTGCAGGAATATTATAGAAGTTTTGAAGCTAGTAAATAGAAGCGACTCTTGAGTCTCATGATGAACAGCACAGAATATAGCTCCATTAAACTGCAGTTAGACTACAGCGCTCCTGCGTGAATGTCAATATCGTTTGATAGCTGTGTCATCGCTTCTCACAGTCTATACATACTTCATTACTCCCCTCGAAAGTAAACCATGTGCAACTAGAGAGCACTCTGAAAGCGCATACCTCCGCCAAGCAAAGCAACGGTAACGAAGAATTCAAATTGGTTCCGAAACAATAAGTTTTTTTTGTATCAACACCAAAG